>JAMPIV010002860.1:0-321213 GCA_024509875.1 Oreohelix idahoensis
TACTTAGATAACATTTACCTGTTGAAAACAAACCTGTTGATAACAATTACCTAACCAATACCCTGATTCAGGTACCACCCATGTTAAGAGAGGTAGATGAAGGCACAAGAACATATAGAAGATGTCACGTAGGGTATAATTCATTAATTTCCTACTCTACTTCCAATACTTATCACATAAAAACTATCTATTATTATCACTGTATTTTTTTTCCTTATATTTTTTTCATCCATCGTTTTGCGAATATTCTTCATCATAAATTCGCAAACTTTAACCTTGTTTTCCCTTCTCACTAAAAATGACGAAAGCGAGCTAGGGGGACCATATTAAACGTTAGATGGTCAGGGCATGCAGCTAGGGTCGTCAGAAGGCGTGATAAGTCGTTCGCAGAACACAGGACGTAGCAAATCGTCTACATTCCTACACCGAGCTGCGCGAGCCTTCTGTCCTCGCATGAGTCCCGGTGAGGTGTGATACTTTACAATCTGCACCGGCACTATATTAATTTCGCTTGGCGAAATAAGTTTCGGCCCTTTGTCTGATTTTAAGATATTGGCCAAGTTTGAAACTTTAATTTCATTCTCGCTCATAGACTCCACAGTAGATAGGTCGCTCGAAAAACAGAATAGCTGTTAGCGAAGATCTCAGTTTGTTTCGGCAATTTGTCGAACTTCTAGACTTCCAGAAATATTTTCAGCATTTTTATTCTTAAGTTGTGCGACTACCTGTAATTCTGTGGTTGAGGTAATTAATATGATAGATATATAGATTTTGAGAGTGTTAAAGTGTTAAATCGCTAAATTCATTTTAATCTATTTCTTTAGCGCAGAAGAGAAATAAAGTGGTAGGCTATTATATTTTCTAGGGAAGCATTCAGTGGAAAGCAGACTAAAAATTAAAAATTTCTAGCTTATAACGGCAATTGTAGCTATTTATGAATTTAATTTAACTGCTAATACTCAGTCGAGTGTATTTTTCTAAACTAACGTATAAACTCTAGAATCCAGCCTCATGAATGATGACGGGATACGCACGTGTTCCTAATTTATGAGGAATGCTGATTTTTAAATATAACTTACGTCACGGGAAGTTTAAATGATAAGCAAAGCTCTCTGCTTGCAAGTTTAAATGTAAGTTTTAACCAGTACAGATTCTGTTTATTATATTATATGTGTTATTTTACCTCCACACAGTGAAAGTTTTGGGGTGACCCTAACTTTACCAGCACCTAGTAGTAGTTTCCATACTTGTGAAGAAATAGACAGTCCTTATTTTGAACCACGTGGGTTTTCTCAAGTAACACTGATCTGACGGTGCAAGTTAGACAGAAATACTAATATCCCTATAACGGGTTTTTCAAAGACTGTAATGATAAATACTGGACCTTGGAGCCAGCACTTAATTTCTTCTAGAAACTCTATATAATTTGCTGCCTGGTGGCGTGAATATTAACAATCATTTCCCGACTAGATTATATCTTGTGGACAAATGTGTGGTGTGACTAAAGTGAATCCTATACTGAGGGAAGGCAGCGACCTGACATTCATCATTTTTTTAGAAACCTACGCTATTGACACTGTGCTCTGCTAACTCCCGCGCCTGGAATAATTGTTAGGTGACTTAATCAGACATTTGAACAAATTTGCATACCCAAGTAGTCGTTCCCGGAGACTCCAAGTTAAAATACGTCTTTTGGAACTGGGGACTTCTTGGCAGAAGACTGCATTTTTTGAGTCTGTGTGAAAATCTAAAATCAATGTGTTCCAAGAGGCAGCAAGCAAAGTCGTGAGTACAAGAATGAGAAGCCATGGCGGAATGAATGAGTGTACGCTGGTTTGAGTGATATTTTTCACTATTTTATCTTTGACACCCTGTTGCTGTCCTAATTTTTTTTTCAATCTGCATAATTTGTTGCTAAGGCTAGAGTTCTTGTGTTTTTGTCTTAGGTTAAATCATATTTTTTTCAAACTCTGTGCATAAAATTACGAGATAAAACAAAGAAAAACTCTTAGACTCAAACCCTATGTATCTGTGGCTCGGTCGCCATCTTCTGTTCTCTTTACGGGGCCGGGCTAAACCTAGAGTTAACACTATAACGGGGCTATCATCCTTGCAATTGGTCAGCCGCGCTATTTCCTTGTTTTTACAACACCGCTCTGTGTATATGTGATAAGGATCAAACGGGCATTTGAGGATTTTTCGTCGAGAAGGACTTTGTACTTATGACTCTAACTGATGTACAATTGAAGAAAAACTTTTTATGAATCTAGTGACTCAATGGGTACCCCCCGAAATCTGTTCTTCATTTTGAAATTATTCAGTTCACCTGTTGTGAGCCATAGAAATAATTCCCTGGATTAATCAAAAATCAATGTCAGGTTAACTAAAAATAATAATCGTGTATTGGATTTCTGTCTTATTACGGGCGATACGCTCGCAAAAAGTATAAAACAAAAAATACGGGGCTATCAATCCTTGCAACATTTCCTTGATTTTTTATGACTATGTGTATATATGTATTTTTTTCCTTGATGTACTTTTTTTGATTTTGTTGAGATTTTTCCTCCTGATATAATAAAATCGCTCTTTGAACTTAATAATCGTGTTTGGTCAGCTCGTTCTAGATAATATATATATCATTGTTATAGTTTTCCCACGTCTGTGTGTTTACCTGTCGTCACGTGTATGTGCGTGCCTGTGAGTGATAGAAATATACGTAATATGTATATTGGTGTAGTCTGTCTGACGCTGTAACAAGTGTTGTAGAAGATAGGTGAGAGAGAGAAGAATTCTTTTCGCTTTCAGAGACAGCCACTATATCAAAATCTATCATCTCACGTGTGTGGAAATTCTATTACCTTTCACTAACTCTCACTGAGTCTATCACCTATTCAAACCTATTCAGAAGGGACCAAACCTAGTCTTAATTCTCCTATCCTACGACAAATGGGGTCTCGGAACTTAGAATCTACGACAAATGAGGGCTCGTTTCCGGTCTTTGAACTTAGAATAGGAAGACGAGTACGACAAACGTGGACTCGTCTATCTGGATTTTGAACTTAAGATTCTGTATTCTGATATAGAGTAAGAGTGTGATGTCTTGTGAGTTGTTATATTTTAAAAAAATTACCCCCTAGACTAGCGATCTGTTTACGGGCGTGCTGACCACACAAACTAATAAGTTTTTTTTTCCACAGCATCTTTGAATAATATACATTTTGGTTACAGGTTGATTTTGTCGGGATATATGTTAACTGCTGATTGTAATACTAAATGCTGGTAAAGTGGTGAGTGTATAACATTCACTGGGTACTGAGGCAGAACGGCGTTTGAACTAAGTTAAGGAGTGTGTTTCGGACTTTTTTGTCCAGATTAATTCCCTCCCTTACCCGATCTGACTTCAGGGGCGAACTTATAGTGGATTTTTAAAAATTAAGGGATTATTTTTTCTCTTTAATTTTTGCAATATTCTTTTGCTTTTCCACTGTAGCAACTTATTTTTCAGTTGTAATCTTAACTACCATTTATTTGGCGTAGTCGTGTTTTGCATTGAGTGCTTTATTGCCGATAATAGCAGCGATAGTTAGATTTTATTTTGGAGGAGGTATCCCAGGGGTAAGGATATCATCTTCTCTATTTTTTGTCTTTTTTTCTCGCACGTGGTAGGAACCAGGTGATTCTTTTTCCTATTTTCTATCTCCACGTGTCTCAGTCACTGACATAATATGGCCGAGAGGGCAAAGCTTAGACAACTTCTCAGGGACGAAGCGAGAGAGGAGGGACTGGAAGGAGATGAAGCGAAAGCTTTTGTCAGAGACGAACTTGGAGAGATATGATGCGGAGAGGAAAGCAGCTGAAGCTAAAGAGGAAAAAGAAGAAGCTAGGAGAAGCAAAGAAGCATGGCCGAAGAGAGGAAATGAAGCAAACCGCAGGCGAATGCAGCAGAAGAATGGAGAGGAAGAGAGAATGGAAAGCAGAGGGCGAAGATGCAGCATGAGGAAGGGAGAGAAGGAGAGACAGCAGGAGAAAGAGAGGGAGGAGAGACAGCATGAGGAAAGAGAAAATGAGCAAACGACGACAGCATGAGTTGGCTCTTAAAACTCTAGAATTCCAAAGTCGTGGTGCTGCCTCTACCTCCAGCAATGGAGAGTCTTCTCCTCATTCTTCCTTAACTGACCCTGCTAACACTCAATCTCTCTTCAAACTAAATGCTATGTCTTTCACTCTTGAATCTTTTCCTTGTCCAAATGAGAGAAGATTGACACATGGTTAGAAAAATTTGAGAAAATTGCAACTCTGTACGGGTTAGAGAGGTCGCGTTGGAATATGAAACTTTCCCAGGCCCTAAAAGGTTCTGCTTATGATGTTTATTCTAAGCTGGAAAGTAGCCAACAAGACGACTACGATGTGTTGAAGAAAGCGTTACTGGAGCGCTTTGAAATGAACGCTCGCAAGTTTTTTTGCAACTGTTTCGCAACAGCCGGAAAGAGAATTCTGAAACTTTTCACCAGTTCTCATCTCGTCTTAAGGGATATCTAACAAAGTGCCTTGAGCTTTCGCAGCTCCCCTCTACCTATGAAGGTCTTGAGGAACTTGTTCTAACTGAACAAATAAAAAGAACACTTTGTCTGCTGATACCCGGAGATTTCTCGCTGAGCAGGGGGCAGAAAAACTTGAAGACATTTTGGAAAAGTCTGAGCGTTATCACAATGCGCTGGCTGAACTACCGGCCACAAAGCGGAAACCGACAGAGGAGCATTTTTCGAAAACATAACCTAGAGCAATCTTCTCAGGCTTCTAACCAAAACAACCACAGAGAAACTGGACCTCAAAACCCCCCTCCTGAAAAAATCCAAGTTCTACAAGAACAAGTACCCCAACCACCCCAAACAGTCTGATCAACCCGACCGCCCTACATGGCAGCGTAGCCAGAAAGGACAAGGTGGCAAAGGGAGAACCCCTGAGCACGGGACATATGATCAGACCGAGCACACCGAGCCGAAACGCATCGGATGCTTATTGACAGTCTCGCAAGGCGGAATTATTGACAGTGATTCCAAACCTGTTGGGGATAGACCCTCAACGCGAGGTACTGTTACTTTGAACGGTTCTCAAACTTCTTGCTTATTTGACACGGGGCTTTCTTATGATTGCATTGTTGCCAGAAAGCTGGTTAAACCCGGTCAAGAGACAGGAGAGACCGTCAAACTTTGTGGAGTTCGTAAGAGTGATGCACCTACAGCGCTTCCCATCGCATTGGTGGAGATACACTCTGACTTTGTCAGAGGTGTGATCAAAGCGGCTGTTATGGATGATCCCATCTACCCAGTCATACTTGGCGGGAGATACGTGTGTATTGGGAAACCGGAAGAGCCGATTGTGGCAGCAGTAACTACAAGAGGGCAAACCAAGAAGGAACGGGAGCCTGCGCCTAATTTGTTACCTATGGAACTTAAAGAAGCGCAATACAAGGACCCTACTTTGGCACCCTGCTTTAGGAAAACTGCCCATGGCGAAGGAACCCAAACAGCACGGGGACATTTTTTCTGAGGATGGCGTACTTTATCGGAGAACGGGCAAGCCTGACCAAGGTTACAACCAGCTCCTAGTACCGAAACAGTACAGAAGCCAAATCCTAGAAATGGGGCACTCTCTTCCCTTTAGCGGACATATGGGACAGAACGCCACAAACCAACGTATAACCACTCATTATTGGTGGCCAGGAGTAAATACTGATATTATCAGATATGTTCAAATCCTGTGCCCAGTGCCAACGTGTGCCACCCAAGCAACGGCACCCCCAGTCTCTTTGGGTGAAATGCCAATAGTGGGAACACCATTCGAACGGGTTGTGATCGACATTTTAGGGCCTTTCGAAAGGACTAAAAGAAGGAACAGGTTCATCCTGACCTTAGTCGATACATGCACTTTATGGGCAGAAGCTATCCCGCTAACATGCGCAGATGCCAAGCATGTCGCAGAAGCCCTCGTGCAGATTTTCACTCGGTTGGGATTCCCTCAGCAAGTGTTGACGGATAATGGATCTCCATACCGAAACCTGTTGATGGATGAGATCGTTAAGATCTTGAGGACCCAACACATCCACACTAAGCCATATACTCCGGCGGGAAATGGGCTCGTGGAACGTGCTAATGGAAACCTCACCATGATGCTAAGTAAGCTGGCACAAGTGAAACCTGAAGATTGGGATCTCTGTATTCCTGCAGCATTATTTGGCTACAGAGAATCTCCTCATACTTCCACAGGATTTCCGCCCAGCTACACTCTTATTTCGGCAGACCCATTAAGGGCCCGCTTGAAGCCTTACTTCAGTCTCTGACAGACGAGAAGGCGGATGAGACAGTCGTCTCAGCAAGTAAATATGTGTCGGTTTTAAAGGAAAGGTTGAAACTAGGGTGGGACCTAGCAACGACTAACTTTAAGCGAGCTCGCACAAAGCACGCTAACCGATACAGGAAAGTCGCGGAAGAGAGAGAACTGGAAGCAGGAGAGAAAGTTTTGGTGTTGCTCCCTACCGAGAACAACCAACTGAAGATCGGATGGCAAGGGCCGTTTACCGTCCTGAAAAAGATTTCTAAGGCTAACTACCAGATCTCTATTGAAGGAAAGGAGAAGGTTTTCCATGTAAATCTCTTAAAGAGATACTTGGAAAAACCAGTGCCAACCTCCGACCATCTCCTGACGATCGCCAAAACTGACGAAGATGATGATACTGGCAGGGATATTCCACCGCTATCACAGGAAATCTTTCAAAAATGTCAGAAGCGGCGACGCTCTTTCAAGCGCGCATATGAGACATTCCAGGGGAAGGAAACTTTGAGGAGTGGACTTGAGTAGGAATTGGACAGAGATGGAGGGGGAAGAGGAGAGGGAAGAAGACAGACACCCCGAAGCTACGGTTATAGGAAATTAAACTCCATAACGTAGACATGGAGTGCTTCCATATCTTAAAGGGGGGAGGCTCTGTCACGTAGGGTTTATATTCATTTAATTTCCTACATCTTCTTCCTATTCTTTCACATAAATTCTCTCTTTTATTATCTCTGTATTTTTTTTTCCTGTATATTTTTTCATCCATTCGTTTTGCGAATATTATTCTCATATAATTCGCAAACTTTACCTGTTTTTCCTTCTCATAAACTGAGAATCGCGCTAGGACGATATTACGTAGATGTCAGGGCGTCAGAAGGCGTGATAAGTCGGTTCGCTGAACACAGGACGTAGCAAATCGTCTACATTCTCACCGAGCGCGCGAGCTTCTTCTCGGCATTAGTCCCGGTGAGGTGTGATACTTTACATCTGCACCGGGCAGTATCCAGACATTTGGCTGGAAAATCCCAAACTGACACGGCGCTCACTTGGGCAATGGAGTCAGGCTGTCTGGGATTTGAAACTGACACGCGTACATCGTGGTCAGTAGGTGACAGTTACGACACGCGTTAAGCGGACGTAAATGTTGGGAGTAGGGGAGATAATTTCGCTTGGCGAAATAAGTTTCGGCCCTTTGTCTGATTTTAAGATATTGGCCAAGTTTGAAACTTTAATTTCATTCTCGCTCATAGACTCCACAGTAGATAGGTCGCTCGAAAAAACAGAATAGCTGTTAGCGAAGATCTCAGTTTGTTTCGGCAATTTGTCGAACTTCTAGACTTCCAGAAATATTTTCAGCATTTTTATTCTTAAGTTGTGCGACTACCTGTAATTCTGTGGTTGAGGTAATTAATATGATAGATATATAGATTTTGTGAGTGTTAAAGTGTTAAATCGCTTAATTCATTTTAATCTATTTCTTTAGCGCAGAAGCGAAATAAAGTGGTAGGCTATTATATTTTCTAGGGAAGCATTCAGTGGAAAGCAGTAGGAAATTATAATTTCTAGCTTATAACGGCAATTGTAGCTATTTATGAATTTAATTTAACTGCTAATACTCAGTCGAGTGTATTTTTCTAAACTAACGTATAAACTCTAGAATCGAGCCTCATGAATGATGACGGGATACGCACGTGTTCCTAATTTATGAGGATTGCTGATTTTTAAATATAACTTACGTCACGGGAAGTTTAAATGATAAGCAAAGCTCTCTGCTTGCAAGTTTAAATGTAAGTTTTAACCAGTACAGATTCTGTTTATTATATTATATGTGTTATTTTTCCTCCACACAGTGAAAGTTTTGGGGTGACCCTAACTTTAACAGCACCTAGTAGTAGTTTCCATACTTGTGAAGAAATAGACAGTCCTTATTTTGAACCACGTGGGTTTTCTCAAGTAACACTGATCTGACGGTGCAAGTTAGACAGAAATACTAATATCCCTATAACGGGTTTTCAAAGACTGTAATGATAAATACTGGACCTTGGAGCCAGCACTTAATTTCTTCTAGAAACTCTATATAATTTGCTGCCTGGTGGCGTGAATATCTACAATCATTTCCCGACTAGATTATATCTTGTGGACAAATCTGTGGTGTGACTAAAGTGAATCCTATACTGAGGGAAGGCACCGACCTGACATTCATCATTTTTTTAGAAACCTACGCTATTGACACTGTGCTCTGCTAACTCCCGCGCCTGGAATAATTGTTAGGTGACTTAATCAGACATTTGAACAAATTTGCATACCCAAGTAGTCGTTCCCGGAGACTCCAAGTTAAATACGTCTTTTGGGACTGGGGACTTCTTGGCAGAAGACTGCATTTTTTGAGTCTGTGTGAAAATCTAAAATCAATGTGTTCCAAGAGGCAGCGAGCAAAGTCGTGAGTACAGGAATGAGAAGCCATGGCGGAATGAATGAGTGTACGCTGGTTTGAGTGATATTTTTCACTATTTTATCTTTGACACCCTGTTGCTGTCCTAATTTTTTTTCCAATCTGCATAATTTGTTGCTAAGGCTAGAGTTCTTGTGTTTTTGTCTTAGGTTAAATCAGATTTTTTTCAAACTCTGTGCATATAATTACGAGATAAAACAAAGAAAAACTCTTAGACTCAAACCCTATGTATCTGTGACTCAGGCGCCATCATCTGTTCTCTTAACGGGGCCGGGCTAAACCTGAGTTAACACTATAACGGGGCTATCATCCTTGCAACATTTCCTTGATTTTTTATGACTATATGTATATGTATTTTCCTTGATGTACTTTCTTTGATGTTGTGAGCCGATTTTTTCCTGATAATAAAATCGCTCTTGAACTTAATAATCGTGTTTGGTCAGCTCGTTCTAGATAATATATATATCATTGTTATAGTTTTCCCACGTCTGTGTGTTTACCTGTCGTCACGTGTATGTGCGTGCCTGTGAGTGATAGAAATATACGTAATATGTATATTGGTGTAGTCTGTCTGACGCTGAAACAACTGTTGTAGAAGATAGGTGAGAGAGAGAAGAATTCTTTTCGCTTTCAGAGACAGCCACTATATCAAAATCTATCATCTCACGTGTGTGGAAATTCTATTACCTTTCACTAACTCTCACTGAGTCTATCACCTATTCAAACCTATTCAGAAGGGACCAAACCTAGTCTTAATTCTCCTATCGGAAATCTACGACAGAAGAGCACTGGAGATAGACGTGAAAGGTATGAAGAAGACATGGAAAGACCTTGAGCTGATGGCACGTGACAGGAAGACTCGGCATATGTTGGTTGAAGGTCAATGCTCCTTTGGGAGTTAAAAGGTGAAAGAAGGACAAGAAGGTAAAAGTGATAGAAAATTAACAATAGGACAACAAGAAACAAATAGGGTGGCTAGCTGATAAATATGGTATTGAAAAAGTCAGCTTGGGAACTAATAATACTGCGCTACGGACCAGAAACTGTGAAAAGACATTATAGGATACGCCAGCTGGCTTGCCATTGAGAGAACTATTATGTTATGTACAAGTATGTTGCTTCCCCCCCCCCCCCCCCCCCCCCCCCCCCCCCCCCCCCCCCCCCATTTCCCCGTTGCTTAAGTCAAGACAACATGAATACCCACGTTAAAAACACAAGATACTTAATAATTTAAAAAAAAAAAACTTTTGACGCAGCATAATATCGTTCAAGCCCACTTGATTATTTTCGTTACATCCATATTTTTGCATCTTATCAAATCTACATGAAATTTTGGCGTATTAAGACATTCTTCGGGTTAATTACCACTGTCTTATTAAGTTTTAATCATGTCACCAACACAAAAACATTGTTTACTGTATAGGAGCAACATGGTGTCAAGTACTAGAGCGATTCATCTAAACCTTTAATAATAGCTTTTTATTCAATCTCTCGCGTTACACCCCTAAAGCTACGTTTATTGATGGACCAATGACAGTTTAAGCATGTTTTATTGACAACACCCCCGGGAGAAGATCACACAAGGATTCTCGAGGTGTGTATATAAATACCATCAAGTTTAATCTGTCACAGAGCACCGAAAATCTCCAGCACTAACGAGACCATCAGAGAGGAGATTGACAGACACAACTCAGTTTTTCCGAGATAATTCCTGATATCAAATCATCGTAAGTAGAACCCGATAATAACAATAGCTGTAATCAGCAACATTCGCTGTTGTATTTAATAGGCACTACCAGCGCAAGAATGCTACAAGAATCGTCTCGATTACTTGAAATTTTAATACCCAATCTGGAAGATATTGCCATATCATTAATATCGTTTAAACTTTCTTATTAAGTAGAAATGCGTGTTTTCACAGACGAATGTTAAATATACAGTGTCATGTAAAACACGAGAAAAACTGTGCTCGTGGAGCATAAACATATGAAACAGTTGTTAACATTATTTACAAAACGTGGTTTTTATAGAATACCAAAGCAAAACCAAAACAATAGTTCAGAGCAATAAATGTCAAATTATGACCCTGGCTAGCACGCGGTCATCGATATCAACTTTGTGGCTCTATACAGGAAACTATAAGTGATAACATTCATTTTAGTTGCTTGTTGTACTAATTTAAATATACTAAATGATTAGCTAACTAAGCCACGTGACATTTTAACACTCTCTAAATATAATTTTGATCTCATACACGCGTTTCCTCATCTTGAAAAGACACTAATACTGCTAAAGTTTACGCTGTTAGAGTTCTGTTAGTGTCCTTTTGATTCAGTCCATAACTAAAGATTGTTCTTAGGCAATGCCCACGTTTAAAAGAAAAATAGAAGCTGTCTATGCATATGAATAAATTACATTCATAGCTGACTAAACAACTTGATGATCTGGATTTTGCAGTTGACTTGGCTCTTCTGTCCCGTAACCATAATCAGATGCAAGAAAAATGAAAATTCTCGATGAGGGATCACAACAAGTGGGCCTGAAAATACACAGGGAAGAGACATAGATTATGAGAATAAATGCTAGAAATGATAACAAGATTGAACTTGAAGATACACCACTAAAGGATGTAGAATCGTACAAATATCTTGGTAGTAATATAGACGAAGTTGGAAGGACAGACAATGATATCAAAATAAGAATACAAAAAGCAAGAGGCGCTTTCATTGCATTGGGAAACATATGGAGGTCAAGAGAAATCAAGTCCAACACGAAAATAAGAATATTCAACTCAAATGTGGTCAGTCCTATTGTATGGCTCTGAGACATGGAGAGCAACAAAAACAACAACTAAAAAGCTACAGACTTTTATAAACGGGTGCTTGCGCAGAATAGAAGGACTGAAATGGTATGACAAAGTCACAAATGCAGAATTGATGACAAGAACCAGACAAGTGCCAGTGGAACAAGAGCTGAGAAGAAGACGCTGGCGATGAATAGGACACACACTGAGGAAACCTGTTGATAGCATTACAAGGCAGTCCTTGTTCTGCAATCCACAGGGAAAGAGAGGCAGAGGTAGACCAAAAAACACATGGAGAAGAGAGCTGGATACAGAGGTGAAAATGATGAGGAAAACATGGAAAGAACTTGAAAGGATGGCACAGGACAGGAAGACTTGGCATGTGTTTGTTGAGGGCCTATGCTCCTTGGGGAGCTAAAGGGTATTGATTGATTGATGTATATGAATATGTATTTAGTTATGTCTTACAAAGCGTTGCATGGGTTATGAGATATTGCACAACCTTATAAGTCACAATAAACGTATTCTAATCAGCCAACAAACCAATGTTAACCAAACAACCAACCAATTGAAATAACAAAACGAAATAACTAACGCAACATTAGCCAAGTTAACAATTAGTGTGCCAAATGCACAAAAGAAATGAATCAAATAAACAAATCAATAAGAATCAAGCTACCAACCAAGTCAGAAAAACCAGAAAAATATAATCTACGAAATAAAAAAATAAAAAAATTCTAGCACAATCAAGAAATAAATCTCTTATCAAAGAAGGAAACTCGGACGCGGATGAATACATGAGAGCGTCGTATCTTTTAAGTGTTGTCATCCAGCAGGCCAAAAATCGGAGGAGGAGAAAGATAATTCTAAACAGTAAAATATAATAGTCTTTTAGTGTAAGTTTTGTGCAAATAAGTTCTGTAACCATGACAATATTAAATATCAAACTGTAGGGAAATGTATAGACAGTCGTAATACACACCGTCTTTGTTGTTTAAATAGTAACGGAGATCATCTTACGTGTTTTAAAGCATGGAGTGGATTAAGCAGATGAATTTTGATGAAAAACTAAAACCAACGCTCTCACCGTTGTTTTGACACGGGTTTCAAAACTGACCAACGGCCTGAGATTTGTCCAGAGTCAAAGTGCCTGGTTTCCGAATGACGTAAATGAAAACAGAGTTCGGGAACTTTGATATATTTTATGTTTTGTTATATTTTTTATTTAACATGCACTTTTACTATGGAATTTTTCTCATTATGTCGTGGTTCTGTAATGCTGTTCTGCAGGTAATGGTTTTAATTATGTCAAATAGCGTCAATAATGTAAACAAAAACAAAAAATTGAAAAGCCAAGTGGAATTCCAGGGGTTATGGATTTTAGAAATAAATTAAGAACAACGATAACGAAATCAGTAAGCCAATAGTCGGCTTCCTGGATGCATGTTGAATTAGGTGAATATTTGATGATACATATGCATACAGCATTGGCGATTGTCTTTCTTTTATTGAATAAAAAAATGTACATCCGTTAGCAACATAGTTCCATGAAATCACAAAGATCGAGATTTTAGAGGAGGTATTAAGAAAATGTCAAAAAAAAATCAACATTTATCTGTGATATGTTTTTTTAAATAACTATTTCTTAATCATCATCATTATTATTTTGCTCCATGTGAAGCATGGTGCCACCAATGTAGCTAGTCCCCCCTGGCATGAATTTGGACAAAGCGTTTACGTGCTCTTGCACAGGTGGTATCTGTAGCAATATGTTTTACACAATGAGATCTCGAGCCATATGCCCAACCTCATATTAGTAGCCTTGTACGACATGCCTGAGGTAGTAGCAGTCCTTATCTTTATGTGTCTCATCATAGGCCGAAGTAACTACACGGGGAAAAACAAAACATACAGTATATAGATCTGTCACATATACAAATGTTTTACTGTATCTTAATACCGGCTTTACAATCTCCATCTTACTTTTCTGGTTTCAGAAACTATGTTGCTAATAGCTGTGCTTTTTGTTATATTGTGAAAAATGTAATCTTGACTGTCAACAATGTGAATTGAATTATGTAGATAGTGTAACATTCTTTACTGTCCATAATGTGAAACAAACTATGTGGATAATTTAATCTTGACTATTCTTAATGCAACACGAATCCTATTGTACTTCCACTTTTGAACACTTCTACAATCAGTTACGTTTTATATTATTTATTTGTCTTTCTTTCTCTTTATCTGTTTTCCTCGATATTTATCTGTATTTCTTACTATTGTTATGTCTTTCTTACTATATAACTGTCTTTCATTTCTTTTTCAAACACGTCCTAATTACTTCATGTTTGGTTTACCATTAAGAAAATTATTTTGGCTGTAGGATTTGATATTTTTTTTTCTCTTATCATTTTGTAAAAAAAAAAAGAAGATAATTACTGTTATTTTCACGCTCATTTTGTCTTACAATCAGATGATGTCCATACTCGCCTTCACTGTCGTCATTTCCGTTGTGGCAATGAACCAAGTCAGTGCTTACTATTCTGGTGGCGGTTATAGAGGGTTTGGAGGTCCTGGAGGTATAGGTGGCATTGGAGGTCCTGGAGGTCCTGGAGGTATAGGTGGCATTGGAGGTCCTGGAGGTCCTGGAGGTATAGGTGGCATTGGAGGTCCTGGAGGATTTGGTGGCACTGGAGGTCCTGGAGGTCTGGGTGGTATTGGAGGTCCTGGAGGTCTGGGTGGCATTGGAGGTCCTGGAGGTCTGGGTGGCATTGGAGGTCCTGGAGGTCTTGGTGGCATTGGAGGTCCTGGAGGTCTGGGTGGTATTGGAGGTCCTGGAGGTCTGGGTGGTATTGGAGGTCCTGGAGGTCTGGGTGGCATTGGAGGTCCTGGAGGTTTGGGTGGCATTGGAGGTCTGGGTGGCATTGGAGGCCCTGGAGGGTTAGGTGGCATTGGAGGTCCTGGAGGTTTGGGTGGCATTGGAGGTCCTGGAGGTCTGGGTGGCATTGGAGGTCTGGGTGGCATTGGAGGCCCTGGAGGTTTGGGTGGCATTGGAGGTTTTGGAGGTCCTGGAGGTATCAGAAGCATTGGAGGTCTTGCTGGAATTGGCGGTGCCAGAGGTCCTCTGGGGCTCGGTGGAATCGGTTTAGGTGGAGTCGGTTTAGGTGTGTACGGTGGAGGCTACAGTGGCTATGGATTTCCCGGGAAATGGGGTAAGTTCAATTACATAAATCAATTCTATGTGAAACTTGCAACAGTTTAGCAGTTTGAAAAAAAAAGCCAAAGCATTCATGGGAAAACCGTGTTACATCTTGTGATGAATTGTGTAACTTAATTTTTCTGTTATGAAAGTTAGTGGCCAGGTTTTTAAAAAAAATAAAGTTTTGCCTCGTTTTGGCGAGGCGCGTCCCGTTCAACCTAGTCGGTTATGTTAGGGCGCATGTACAAATATAAAAGACTCTTAGAACTGGGATGGTAAAGTGGCCAGGTCCTCTTTCTTATGGTGCAAGCATTTTTACAGGTTTAATTTTTAAATTTATTATTTACGAATTTCGATTCAAATTAAACTGCGTTTCTCTAACTTTTCATGCAAGGATAGAGCTCATGATACACCAATTTTACACCGAGAAAGCCTTTATAAAATTAATTGACTGAACATTAGTTAACTGTGACATTAATATATTCAACAGGAAAGGCCTATTATGACTAGGCAGTTGTGACCACCACCTGGCCAAGCTCCATCATACAGTCAAATTGGAAATGTAATATTGCCTGGCTGTCCATCGGTCATGGAGTGATTAAATAAAACTACGTATTTCCAGAAATAGTGTTGTTCTTCTTGTTAGTTGTCATAGTACCTACACATTGAATCGTGTACACATTTTTATATTCACTAACGCGTACACATTCATATTTTGTTTTGTCTCGTATACCACGTTGGCCATTTCTGGTTATCAGTCTTATGCACAATATAAAAAGCAAAGTTTAAGGTGACAAACAAATTTGAAATGACAATTCAATCCCTTATTTTATCACCACATTCTGTCTAAGAGAAATGTCTTTTAAAGAACAATGAAAAAATCCCACTAACTTTTCGAGAAAATACGGAATAGCCACGCATTGCACCGTGAAAGCTTAATTGGCTTGGTTTGGTTTTAAGGATTATCTTCATTGCACACGGATTACTCCATCAGTGCTCCGCTCTTAGATCACACAAGGAGGATCTCAACACAGTGCACGAACTCCGTAGCACCGGCGAGAATCCCAATGTGTGTATATAGGAATCACACTTTCTATAAATATTTTCAATGTGGGTATGTTTCTAATTTTTTAAATTTTGCCAGGGTAGCTGCCTGATAGACCTACTCTTTACGATTTCCAACTGCCGTGGGATTTTTAACTTGCACAACTTGCACACGGGAAGTCCTATTTTTTTTTTTCGCTTTTATCCGAGAAGGCTAGGGATCAGATCTCACTACCCAGGAGACCAGGGGGGTGTATGACATCAATAGGACCACTGGTTCTGAAATTTTTTTTCCATAAATTATATTCCCTCAACTGGGAATCGAACCCGGTACCTGTGACGGGTCCGTGGTGGTGGTGTTGTTGTGTTGCGATTCCTTTGTTATTCTATTATTTATTCAATAGTAAAGTCACTCTCTAGACGTAGTTAATGTTGGTTGTAAGTGGTTAGCTCTGACTATCAAAACATCCCTTCGATGTTCTGATTTGCATAGTATATAGTATTTGATTTCCCTTGTGGGAGAGTTATCGTGCTGACAAAGGTAAACACCAACAGCTGTAGAACCGAACCCGAAACGTAAATAAAGGATCAAGCCTTCTGTTTTGAGTCCACATGTATTCATACAAAAGACGATATCGACATTCACAAAACTTCATGTACAGTTCAGCATAACAATGAATTCCAAATAATATCAGTAAGTATCCGTCCGTGTCAAAACAATATGTCAGAAGAACATCGTGGCTATATACGTGCGCTGTTGTAGTCAACAGCCAGAAATGAGCACATGAGTTCTTGACAGCTACAATTTGAATCATAATGCGATTCTCCTTCCATCATTTAATTTGATTTAATTAATCTCATACTTAGATTAATATCCGAACTGACCCTGAGTTCTACCTCGATTCATCTATATAATATAGGCTATACACTCAGCCTTTTTTTCCTTGGAAGAAATACAAGACACGACCTTATTGCTTGACGGATAGCGTAACAAGGGCCATGTAACCAAGTCACCCAGCGTGACCTTCCCAACGCGAATGCGTCATAATCTCTGCATATATTTCGCGTTCAGTATACCGTAAAATATCGACATATTCTATAAATGTTAATGACCCCTAAACGTTGCGCATGGCTAAACCCCAGCAGACGCCGTCATTTAAAATAACACCGTAACAGTACCTTTAGGTAGAAGTCGAGGCGGACGCCATAGCTCTTAGCCACTCCGACCCCGGAAAGCTAAATTGAACATCAATTAAAAGAGCACGCAAGCCATTGAATTGTTTTGTGGTGCACTGGCCATTGACCATAAGTAATGATAAGTTTGACTACAAAGATCCGATGATCTTGGAGTGGACAGCAATGAAATGACCACAGGAGACTTAGTGCCGTTATCCCGTGGCATGGCTCAGGAAGTATAAAGCGGACACAGAAGTAACAAGAAACATAGAAGAGACCAGAGGAAATATATTGATGAGTTGGTAAGAGAGGCAGAAGAAGCTGTAGCCAAAGAAAATGTGAAAAAAGACCCCCCCCCCCCCCCCCCCCCCCAAAAAAAAGGAGATAGAGAGACTCGGAGCTGAACTGGCCGGAGAGTTTTGATTGATATCATATGCAACTCCGTTTGACGAAAGCTGGGGATCTGACTACTTCCACGTTACATTCTTCGTGAATCATAGTCTCTTTAGACACATGCTTTACTGCAGCTGTTTCCTGAGTTCCGTTCAGGGCCTTTTGGGTCGCATTTCCTAAAACAGAGTTAGCCTTGATCCGTTTATTATTGTCTACATGTTTATTACCACTGGTAACTTAGACATAGGAATGAGAGAGTGGAGGAATTAGTCTTATGTGGGAAAATATGAGGTAGTAGAGGAAGAGGAAGGCAGAGAAAGATGTATGTGTAAAGCTTAAACAGCTGGGCAACAAACAACATCATGGACAACAACAACCTCATTAGACTATGAAAAGAAAGAGACGATTGGAGGGTCATGATCGCCAATGTCTGTTCCAGACCAGGCACCTGAAGAAGAAGAACAGACATATCATTAAAACCGATATATATATATATATATATATATATATATATATATATATATATATATATATATATATATATATATATATATATATATATATATATATATATATATATATATGCATGCATATATATGTATGCATGAAACTACCAACATCTTCATGTAAAACAAGTTGATATAAAAGCCACAACTCCAAGAGTGCATGAAGTGTTGTGGCGTAAGTGTCTTGCAAGAACATCAACTATAGCTGTAGCTCCATGTTCTGAAGACGCGTTCAATTAAATCAATGAGTTTTCTTTCGAAGAATTGCAAGCTTGTAAATCTAATGATTAATAGACCACTCAAAGTCTGTCTTGTATATTCCTCTGTATGAACATAAATAACACATAAGGAAGGGAAACCCGAGGCCTGTAAACAGTAAATTAATATTAGACAAACATAAAGGTATGTTTTCAGGCACTCGTAAGAAATAAAGAAGTAGAACACTTGGACAACAGAAAAACAACAGACGTGAGTGGCTTACCCAGGGTTCGAACCCCGTACCTTCCGTACGACAACTCCGCCTAGCTATCAAGCGAATCACACTGACCCCACGGCCAGCTAGGCATCCCCAAAAAAAGATGCTTTACTGGCTATTTATCAGTAAGAAACACAAGATAACACCGGAAGTATACAGTGGGCAACTCAGCCCCTTAATGACGCAATCACTTCTGTTGTTCCACTATTAACAGTATGTGTTATTTATGTTCATACAATACCAGAAACCTACCCACTGTTCTATACTATTGCTGTTAATAGTGGAACAACAGAAGTGATTGCGTCATTAAGGGGCTGAGTTGCCCACTGTATACTTCCGGTGTTATCTTGTGTTTCTTACTGATAAATAGCCAGTAAAGCATCTTTATTTGGGGATGCCTAGCTGGCCGTGGGGTCAGTGTGATTCGCTTGATAGCTAGGCGGAGTTGTCGTACGGAAGGTACGGGGTTCGAACCCTGGGTAAGCCACTCACGTCTGTTGTTTTTCTGTTGTCCAAGTGTTCTACTTCTTTATTTCTTACGAGTGCCTGAAAACATACCTTTATGTTTGTCTAATATTAATATTCCTCTGTCCCTCCACGATAGTCTCAGCACATTGAAGTCTTTCTCGGTCTCTCATATGTCATTTATGATTGCGGCTGCTGAAAAACTGATAACAGCGAGTTAAAAAAAAAGTGTGATTGGAATCACTTTGTTTTTTATCTTTCCCGGTCTATGTTCCGCATAACATTCAGAATATTTTCTAGACTTTCCCGGTCTATGTTCCGCATAACATTCAGAATATTTTCTAGTCTTTCCCGGTCTCTGTTCTTCTCTACTCCATTTCCCCCCTTTTTCCTATGAAAATTTATTTGAATTTTGTTTTTGCACTCTGCGAATGTTTAGGTCTGCACTGTGTGATGTATTTTGCTGTAGGTCTACCTGTGAACTATTTCCAGTTTACTTCCCTGTATAAACAATGAATTGGGAGCCGCGCTGGTGTACTGGTTACCACACTGCGCTGGCGATCGGGTGATCCAGGTTCAAGCCCGGGCGAGGACATTTGGATAAATGTCGTCGACCGGGACTTGGACTGGATTAATTCGAACCCTGGCGAAGACATTTGAAGTGTCGTCGACCAGGGGACTGGCGGCTCCTGAGCCGACCCAGCTCTAATGAGTACCCTCCGAAGACGGCGAGTATCTGCCTGAATGGCGAGTGGACACCTGTCAGCGTACAGGGAAAAAAGGGATACTCACGTAAAAATCAGTCTCAGGTTAGATATACTAACCGGAGATTCTCGACTCGAGTAATAGCGGGCGTACGTTTAAATAAAAAACAAAAAAACATTGAATTGTGTTCACACTGAACTGATGGACAAAGACGATAATAAACCACAAGCCACGAACACATTGTTTGGTCTTGTCACATAATAAGACTCTTTGCTCGTGATCAGCTGTTACGACTGCAGCAATAATCTTGGTATTTAAAATAAACATCTCCGATGAAAAATTGTTATCACATAACCGTTGTCCAAATAACATCAAGTGGATTCCTGTCAACGAAAAGCAGCGGCTGGGAGACTTTTTCAGGCCATAAATCGTGGATTCCTCAGCAAGAAAGAGGTTGGTAAGAAAACGAAGATGGCTGTATACCGCTCCACCTATGTCCCAGTCTTGACATATGGATGCGAGTCGTGGGCAATGACTACAACCCACAAAAGCCAGATCCAAACCTCAGAAATGAGGTATCTGAGGAAGGTGGTTGAAGCAACAAGAAGAGACATGGTCCGCAACCAGACGATCCGTCAAGGCCTAAAATCCCATCCGCTGCAGACCCAAATAGAACAGTCCCAACTAAGATGGTTTGGCCATGTCTGCAGAATGGGAGAAGATCGGCTACCACGACAAGCATGGGAAACAAAGAGCCAGGGATCCAGACCTCCAGGACGACCCAGAGTCCGCTGGGAGGACAACATTAGACAATCTTTGAAGGACCGAGGACTAAAATGGAACCAGGCCAGGAAGAAGACAGCTGATAGAATGGTCTGGCGCTCTCTCTTCCAAACCTCTACACCTCACGGTAGAAGGGGAACGACTAAGTAAGTAAGTAAGTAAGGATTCCTTTCAAGACCCTTGTAAGTCTCTAATATTATATTTGTATGCAGTAATGACAAATGCTGAAATCTTCACGAAGAACAACTTAATAACATTTTGAACTAAAAACCCGAGAGCGGTAGGGGTGCTACTTGTAACTATCTCGCTTCTTGCTGGTTATATTATCAGTGATGGTGGATCAAAGACAACATGGTTATAAACTGGATTGTTATAACAACATTGTCGTAAATTTATTTTGAGAGAAAGAGTCTAGAAATAGTAGTCCGGTTTAGAGTGTAGAATGATGATGAAAACTCAGTGATAGAAATGTATAGATTAAATATGATGCTCCACCGAGTGCCGGAGGAGAGTAAAGACAGACTTATTTACGACAAATCGCTTCTCTCAATCTTCTCTTCCACTCTCCTGGTCAAACAATTATTTGCCAGTTTTCCAGACACACGTCTGCGCTCACACCGATTTGGGTGCTTCCAACACTCAGACGACGTGGATACAGCTATATTAAACAAATAGGGAATGTTTGGGCTTTTGGGTATTCCAACACAGTCCGATATAAGTTTATGATGTTTATTTACCGTAAAGATCAAATCACAAAAAAACAATATCAAGTGTTACATAAAATTATCATAAGTACAGAAAAAAATGCAAATATCAAGGTAGGGAGGGGGTGAAGAAGATTGGTATCGACTAAGCCCTTCCCGCTTGTATTAGACAAAGATAAACCCAGTCTCAAGCTAGATAGTTATCAGGAGCATAGGAAATGTAACCCAACAGTGAATTTAATTACTCTGAAAGAGGTGTTACAATATTAGTTATGGTGGTAGACAAAAAAATACTGTTATCGAAATGGTGTCTTCCCTTTACTAAGCAAAGAAAAAAAAGGGGGGGGGGGTATGAAACAGAGTTAACAAATTATCCCACTAAAGGAACAATGCCGGGTATACAGAAAACGTATTACCCGGTAGGCAAGTTAACAAATGGTTTGTTGCAAAAAAATTAAATCTCCTGTCATTCATACACACTGTGCGGATCCACACTCATATACACCACACACTTACCGAGTTGCAGCATCAGTCAATCCATAGAATGATAAACACACTGATTAAACTCTTGACACGTGTAACTGTCTAGCACTTCTATGCCCCGCCCCAGATATTGCGAGTTTTTACTGAGAGCAAATATTCCCGCTTATCGCCGGACTTGAAGTTCTAAGAGTTCTTGTGGTTTATTATATAAAAGGAGTCTATGGGATGGCACTGACACAATTCAACACAGGGTGAAAAATGAGGTGATGGCAATATTCCTTCACTGCGTGATGACAGCAACTGACCGGTAAAGTTTTTTTAATCCAGTGAGGAAAAACTAGGCTCAGTCACAGTCAGGTAATTCGGTAATCTCTCACAATAGAGCAGTATATAAACTATCGCTACTGGCACTGTTCATCTTCCAGTTTATCTTACAGATTGTAAGTTAAATTTGATGATAATAATCAAATGATCTTGGGTAGGCTTTCTTTCATGTAATCATGTTAGCTAGAAAACCCATAACAACATAATCATACTTTAAAAAACAAATAATCTTCTAAGCGCGCGATAAATTTCCCGATAAGACTATTTTATATATATACGCTCGCGTATTTAATTATGTATTTAATAAACACTGCGCGAGTTCTAGTGGTTAAATCACACATCTATAAATATAGGACTTAACAAAATTTATTAATTATAAATTCCTTCGCGACTTTAAAAGTTAATTTACGCATTAAACATCTATTATCTTTTTGGAAATAATATAGCAGGTATATCGTTACATTTACAACTGGAACTATTGAGACGGTTTAATTTAATAGGTTTAAATTAACACAAAATCCAATGAAATATAATGAATGAACTCGACCACTGATCACTTTACACAATATATATATTACCGCTTTGCACAGAAATAGAATTCACTGCAAATAAAATGAAAATCCATGGGATAATCTAGCAAGATTTCAAATATCGCTAGTGCTTCTATCAAGTTCTGGCCAGCGAATGATGAAGTGTATTTCTACGTGATCTGTATATCTACAACTGGAATGCAAGATGAGTGGGACATGAGAACTTTGACGGCTTTTTTGATCTCATGAACTTTGGGGGATCTGACCGCCAAATCCAAAGAGAGAAGCCGCCCCTGGCCTCTCGTATCTTCGCTCGCTGATTGCGTCAGCTTTCAATGTTCGCTCTGGCTGCGATCGGTTTCGTGCTTAACACCGAGATGCGAAATCGTTTCAGGGACCACTACTGTCTTTGATAGCATGCCGCCCGTCCTTCCTGAGATCTCCACCAGTGTCTTTCTTCTAATCGTTCTGGTCCATCTTGCGAGCGGTTGAGTTCGCGCGGAGATGATAAATACCTGCGAGAAACAAGCTTCTCTGCTCGGGGATCGTCTCAGTGTCTTTGATCTCGTGCCGCATACTAAATGAGTCCCAGTGAAATCGGTTCGCTCTGGCGAAACGAAAAGTTACAACAAATGTTCAGGGGTTCTAATGTTATGAAAAGCTAAAAGTCCCTTTAAATCATCCATCATATCAGGGAAAATTCACTTGTCGAACTAGACGTACGTCACAAACATCAAGCACCACAAATGGAATTTAGTCGACTCTAACAAAATAGCGCGACGATCTAGACTTTGCCGATGACCTGACTTTCGTTGTACAGCAGTAACCGGATGAAAAACTAAAAGAAAATTTGATTAGAGGTCACAGCAGTTAAGTCTAAAAATATACAGGGTTGTTTTTTAAAGAATAAATTAGGCATGATAACCAGATTGTAATTAAAGAAAAATCTCCACAATTTGTGGACTTGTACAAATATCTTGGCAGCAATGTAGACAACTTTGGAGGAACCCAGTGATATCAAAATAAGATCTTTATGGTTAGATTTGTTGAACATATTATGCTTTTAACGTCTGCCGTGTATTAGCATAATGTTAAAAATAATGGAATCTAATGATAACAAGTTGAAAATCTTCATAGCAGACAATCAAGGGAATCTTCTGAAGACAACATAACTTTTATCAAGAATCATGTTATCAAAGAACTGTTGGGATCATTTTTCTGCAATAATTGTAATGTTTGTTTCAATTCTCAAGTCCATTTCATTGATACCTTAGATATTAGCGAACGCAGCCGAGAGAGAGACTTTTATAACTAACTACTACCCTATTAAACTTTATTTCTTCTCTGAAAAAAAAAAAAAAACCCATGAAGAACTACAAAAAAGAAAATCATGAAAAGTTAAGACTATAGCTGTTTCTGCAGAATGGAGTGATGGAAATGGTGTGATGGAAATGTTGTGATGGAAATGGTGTGATGGAAATGTTGTGATGGAAATGGTGTGATAGAAATGGTGTGATGGAAATGGTGTGATGGAAATGGTGTGATAGAAATGGTGTGACGGAAATGGTGTGATGGAAATGGTGTGATGGAAATGGTGTGATGGAAATGGTGTGATACACTCACGATGTGCAACTAATGGAAAGGAACAGACAAATATCAGAGGAAAGAGAAACGCTGATACTGGATAGGGCACACACATAAATTCAGTTGATAGCTTTACAAAACTGTGCTTGACTTAGGACCTCCAGGGTAAGAGAAATAGGGGGCGACAAAGAACGCATGTAGAAGGCAACTGAGGCAGACATAAAAGGCATAAATCTGTCAATGAAAGACGCCACTAGGCGTGATGGCCATTGACTGCTTTGTCAGTCAGGAACTAAGGATTCAAGAAAAAGAAGAAGACACTAAAAGACCTTGAACTTTAGGATAGGGAGGTTTGTCACGAATTGATTGAACACCTGTGTTGTACACCTGTGTTGTACACCTGTGTTGTACACCTGTGTTGTACACCTGTGTTGTACACCTGTGTTGTACACCTGTGTTGCACAGAGAACATAAGGATAATGCATGAATGTTTAGTGTTGTACACCTGGGTTGCACAGAGAACATAAGGATAATGCATGAATGTTTACTGTTGTACACCTGTGTTGCACAGAGAACATAAGGATAATGCATGAATGTTTACTGTTGTACACCTGTGTTGCACAGAGAACATAAGGATAATGCATGAATGTTTAGTGTTGTACACCTGTGTTGCACAGAGAACATAAGGATAATGCATGAATGTTTAGTGTTGTACATAGGAGAACATTTGCTTATATGAATATATCTCTTGTAGAATCCATTAAAAAATATCTTGAGATGTACAATACTGATATGGAACACTTAAGTGTATGGTGTCTTGTATTCACGTACACGTGAAGGCAAGTGTTACCGTTTTCCATTTAAGTCCAATATACATACATACAAGTTGGCCGACCGCATCTGAGGTTCAAAGATGCGTGCAATAGAGATATGAGAACACTGGACATAAATCCAGATACCTGGGAGGATGAGGGTGACGATCGTCCCACGTGGCGATGCTCTCTACGGTGCGACCTCAGATTGGGCAAAAACAGGCTCTCACAATAAGCAGAAGAGAAAAGGAAACGTCGAAAGGATCACCAGAAAAAAAATCAGCTGAGGGCAGTCATCTCAGGGGAGCATTCCCATACGTAGTTATGACCAAAGGGACTATTATGTATGTATGTATATATATATATATATATATATATATATATATATATATATATATATATATATATATATATATATATATATATATATATATATATATATATATATATATAGAATGTCAGGAAGAGAAGGACATAGACCACTACCTGATCCACTGTAAAAAGTACGAACAACAAAGGCTTGAATTAAAAACTTACGTTAGAAATCACAATATAGACATGACAGGTGATAAGTTTTAAGTATAGATGCCCCAGGCGATGCCCAATCAATACTTAAAAGAAATATACATAAAACAAAGGAAAACATATAAGGTTAGTACATCATAGAAATTAAGCAACAAGAATTTGCAAATCATTTAAAAAAAACAACAACGACAGAAAAAAAACAACTTACCAACTACTCATAGGACAAGGAAAGACAACGACGTTTAAAAAAACCCCCCAAAAAACAACTCAAAAAGAACAAATACTAATACAAATTAAAAACAGGGGTAAAGGACAATAGTTATCTATAAACAATACAAAAGAGAAAATAAAATGGACAAATACTAATATAAATAAAAATCAGCAACTGCTAAAGACAATAGTTATTTAAATTAAATAAAAAATTAGTAAATAAAATGACACTAAATACCCCAATTAAATACCCCAATTATAACCAATTTTTCGGGTTGAACAAGGTAGACCAAGATGGAACGAGAAGAGGCAATAACGGTCAGCTGTTAAGTGCCTGCTCTCCACCCATCACTTCTTCAAAACAACAACAACAATATATATATATATTCATACGCATATAAACGAAGGTGAAGCACATATGTGATAACTAACAATTGCCGAGTTGCACCACTTGACGAAAAACACTGATAACACACACACATACAAATACATATATACACACGCAAGCACAAATCGTTACATCAAAGAATGAGAAAAAAGAATTGAAACATCAAATTCTACAATGTAAAATGAATCATGGAAAAAACAAGATTGGAAACTGTACAGAGCATTCTAACAGATTTAATCTGGTCATCTGAAGTGTCCCCCCCCCCCCCCCCCATCAGATAAATGTTTCGATCTATCACTACCTTTACTGCCTACGGGAGTGGGCCCATTTGGGTCATGACTCCAATGTCTCATTACCCTGTTGATTGTTCTGCATGCACTGAGATTTGAACCAGTTGCTTCATTATTACAGTTTTCCAGATTGGCTATTTACTTAAACTTTTAACCATTCTGCCAACTTGAAGTTGTTGTGACAGTAATGAATTCATGTTCAGAATTCACCCATTGCAATTCTCTCAGAGCCAGCAAGTTGCCATATTCTCAGGACCAGCAAGTTGCCCTTTTATCAGAGCCAGCAAGTTACCATACCCTCAGTACCAGCAAGTTGCCCTTTCCACAGTGCCAACAAGTTGCCATATCCTCAGTACCAGAAAGTTGCCATATCCTCAGTACCTGCAAGTTGCCCTTTCATCGGAGCCAGCAAGTTGCCATATCCTCAGTACCTGCAAGTTGCCCTTTCATCAGAGCCAGCAAGTTGCCATACCCTCAGTACCAGCAAGTTGCCCTTTCCCCAGTGCCAACAAGTTGCCATATCCTCAGTACCTGCAAGTTGACCTTTCATCGGAGCCAGCAAGTTGCCATATCCTCAGTACCAGCATGTTGTCCTTTCCACAGTTTAGGCAAGTCTTTCAAGCAAACCCTACAGGGGAGGGGGGGGGGGGAAAGGGGGCACTTGATGAAGAAGAAACGCTTAATTTGTTAAGATAGTATTAATGCTGTTAAGATGTGCTTTCAGGGCATAAACTCGATTGTCTTTTATTGAGGGCTTGTGCACTGGAGATTGAGGCGTCTGTCACGGCGTATTTCTATGCCGTATTTCTATGTTGTTTGACGGTCGGAAACCGTCCTGATAGTTATGTGATCGGTAGAGTCATGTGATCAGCGGAAGTAACGGAATGCGCAAGTCTGGCGCGAATTTAGTCAGTGGAGATTTGACTGCCATCCATGGCAGAGGCAGTTTCTTGGTATTCCAGCTTCGGCTGTCTGTGATATCTAAGAGTGATGCGGTGCCTGCCATTTGAGCCCTATTCCTAACGTTAGCTATTTCTGCTATTAAGGATTACAGGGAAGTGGTTATTACTTAGCGTTTAGTTTGGTACATGCTAAGTTACTGTCGTGCATTTTCATAGTAAGTGTTACTATGTAGGTTTTTCCCGCGTGATGGCGCGATGTTCATTTTAGGATTGTGGTAGCCAGATTACCCGTTCTGTAGATTGATATTAGTATGTGTACATGCATTCCCTGTTGTGGCACGTATATAGTCTTAATGTTTTATTTTCATCAGGCCATGTGTGGCCATGTGTTGAATTGAATAAATGGGATATAAGCTGTTTCATGAGCGTTAGTCATATGTCACCCACTGTTGTTGTGTCATGCCTTTGGCAATACGAGCCTATGTGTATTTCTTGTATAAGTTATTTAGGACAACAGTGGTGTTACGCACTTTCTGAACTGTATTATTATAATTGAGAGTGTTTCTTCTGGTTTCTAATTGATATATTAAACTTTACTGTAACATTTTGTTCGTTTATCATTTTCATTCATTTGGGCTTGTTCGAGCATTAATAGTACTTCGTTTCTCATTCATCGTTGGTGATGTTTATGTTTATATTGACGCTCGTATTGGTATAATAAAGTATTAGGTTTGATCACAATGTTTGATAGACATGATCGACTGTGAAAACCAACATAACTGTCACGGCGCTATTTCGCGGTGACGAAAAATTATATTGGCTACATTGTTAACGCTGAGTTTTGGCTACCCTGAGATAACTTGATTGCTCAGGTCATGTGACCGGACGGGGAGCGGGAGTTTTTGGGCACCAAGATAGGGAGTGATCGTCTAGTCTTGTCCGAGAGCGGACGTACTGAGTTTTTCCCTGCCCAGCAGTTTGCTGAGAAGAGTGTGCCATGAGATTTATATTCTGAGTTTTGCCTTCGTGCGGAGTATTTGGAGTGTAGTGTGTAATTCTAGTGTGGGATATTAACTTGTGTAATTTTCCTACATACCGCAGAGGATTCGTTGTCCAGTTTTGGAGGTTTTTTCATTGTTATAAATGTGGGCCGCTATGGTGAGCGGTGGTCAGTTCATTACTAATACTAGGCCGCCATATTGTTATATGCGGGTATTAGCCAAATCTATCAAGGCAAGTTGCTCTGGCATGTATTGATGTGTCTATATATGTAATTCATATATTTATAGCCTTGTGTGGCGATATTGTGTGCATACGATCATTAAAGGGACATTCCTGTAAAAGGTGTTATTCTTTATTGTCAGCATTATATGTGGTGGTCGTACCTTTGGAAGGACGAGCCTTATTTACCATTAGTATTGGTGTTATTATAAATCCATAGCATATAGTGCTCTTGACAATAACTGTAGAACTTCTGGAAGATAGCTTCCTAACATATGTCATCGAACAAAGTCTTTGGATGACGACTTTCTGATTTATTGATGCGACACAAGATCACAGTATGAAGAACACACGTAATAAGTGATTCCCATTGAAGGAAACAATGAACATCACAGTTCGTAGTGTTTAGTGCACAAGACATTGTTCGTTCATTATTTAACCGTCATAATTATTGTTCATTATCCTTATCCAAAATACTTGGCACAATTATCATATTTATGCAGTATTAATAGATTTTCTGCTAATTATTCTATTATTGCTTAGGATCAATGCCTAACATTCACGTCAGAACTTTGCCTGCATAATATTGTCAATTTGGCATCACTAGCCAGGCAATACCAGCCATATTGCTTTCACTAGCGTTATACGAGTACATTAACTTCGCGTTCGTAATTCTCGAATATCGCGTATACAAATTCTTGCGTTTTATTCTTAACGCTTTACACAATTATGGACTCACCGGTCCTTAAATACATATTATTATATCAGCTTTAAAAGCATTCACATCGACACGGTCATATACATTAGCTAGTGGTTCTACTACATAATTCAAAACACTGCCATATACCCGAAGGCTACACTAAGACTCCCTTTGTTACTAGGTCTAAAGCGTCATCCCACGTTTTGCGCGTACCCTTTGAAGTCTACTTAGTTGAGGTGTTGCATGGTGCGACCATCCAAATCAAGATAAACCAAATCGCTCGTAAACCATGCAACAACCCTCAACATTTATTACCCTCGATCACACACGTGACACTCGTGGCACGTGTGAGGACGGTGGAGAAGATAATATAATATCCTATAAGGAATCTAATATATAAGATAATGTAAGCATGACAAAAGTCAAGAAATATGTTAAACCAATGCACTAGTAACTTAAGCAAATGTCAAAATGTTCATTGGTCATAAATGATAACCGAATTATGAACTCCTTGATAACAAATCCGCCAAGTGATTTTCAGATCCAGCGATCGGCAGAATAGTGAACGTAAACTCTAGCAATAAAAGGTACCATCTGTGTGTACGTGCATTTCGAAGAGAACGAGACGTTATGTAAGTCAGCGGACTGTGGTCTGTCTGTACGTAAACGTGGATGCCCATGAGGCATCTGGACTGTTTCTCGAGGCACCAGACCACCGCAAAAAGTTCTCTTTCACCTGTCGCGTACTTCTGTTCCGCCGCTGACAATTTCCGGGAAACAAAATAACAGGGATGTGGCATACCCCTGTCCCATTGTACTAAACATCGCCTATGCCACAACTTGAAGCATCTGTTCGAAGAGTAAATGGAAGCTCTAAATTGGGTAACAATAAAATAGGTGGTTTAGAAAACAAGTCCTTTAATTTTATCAAAGTACTATCACATTCTGGTGTCCATTTAATTACTTTGGGACTACCTTTGGCAATCAGTGAAGTCAAAGGAGCAGAAACTTGTGCAAAATTAGGAATAACTTTATGATAAAAATTGATTAAGCCCAAGAGGCTTCTGGCTTGTTTCTTTGTGTGAGGAATAGCAATATCCAATATACGTTTGACAGTCGTGTCATCAGGATGTAAATGATGGTTACCAATACGGTGACCTGGAAAGGAAATCTCCTGACAACCAATTTGGACCTTGGAAGGTCGCACTGTCAAACCGCGATAGCGTAAAGTAAGGAGAAGTGAAGAGAACTCACTAATATGGTCTTCCCAAGAATCATGGAAGAGACATATGTCACCGATGTAAGTGATGACGTCTTTACGATCGCCAAGAAGGCGGTGCATCATTCGCACGAAAGTCGCAGGAGCGTTTACAAGGCCGAAGCACAGATAAATCCCCTGGAAAAGTCCAAATGGAGTTGTAAATGCCGTGAAAGGTTTGGCATATTCAGCGAGGGGAATCTGCCAATATCCTATAGAGAGATCTAATCTACTAAAGAAAGCAGCATGTGAAACCTGATAAAGTAGATCTAACAAAGGCATTGGTTCAGCGTCTGTAATCGTAATACTGTTCAAACGCCGGAAGTCAGTGCAAATACGCAAAGAATCATCCTTCTTTTTCACAATCACCATGGGGAAAAGCGTATAGTGATTCTGATGGAGATATTACACCTAACCGTATCATATCCTTAAGTTTTTTCTCAACGCGATCTTTGTGATGGAAAGACAAAGGATAAGGTCTCAATTTTATAGGATGGTAATCAGTAAGAATTATGTCGTGAGAGATGAGAGATGTACACCCTGGGAGATCAGTAAGTACATTCTCAAAAGAAATAAGCTCATCCCGAACACGACTTTGTTGTCCAGAAGATAAAAAGGATGAAATGGTTACATCTTTCCAAGACTCAGAAGGTTGTAGAGCAGACAATGTAAAATGCAAAGGGACAGGAGACGTAGTGTCTTCATCATGAACAACTGCAAAATATGCACTTTGCGGAAGCAATAACCAAACTTTTTCACCTGGATTGAAAAATCGTAAAGTTCGAGTCTGATTATGGGATAGTCTTGCTCTCTGAGTAGCAGTCTTGATACTATTGGATGCATAAGTGCACGCATCAATGATTCGCTGTCGAAGGTCAATTACCAACTCATAGCTGTTACGAGTAGATACATTAGCTGACGATCCGAACAACAAATCTTTTAGTAGCATCATAGGCTCGCGAGGATTGGAACCATAGACCAATTCGAAAGGGGAGAAACCCGTACTTTCGTGAGGAACCTCTCGATATGCAAATAAAGCTGCAGGTAGGAGACGGTCCCAATCGTGAGGACAAGCCTCGGTGATCTTGCATAAAATATGTTTAAGAGACGCGTTGTAGCGCTCAAAAACAACGTTCGATTGTGCGTGACAAGCACTGCAGAACGAATGAGGGATGGATAACATCGAATCAAGTTCACTCATAATATTACAGGTGAATGGTGATCCGCGATCTGATAAAATATCTTCTGGAAAACCGACACGACAAAAGATCACAGTTTGAAAAACACATGTAATAAGTGATTCCCATTGAAGGAAACAATGAACATCACAGTTCGTAGTGTTTAGCGCACAAGACATTGTGCGTCCATTATTTAACCGTCATAATTATTGTTCATTATACTTATCCAAAATACTTTGCACAATTATCATATTTAAGCACTATTAATACATTTTCTGCTAATTATTCTGTTATTGCTTAGGATCAATGCCTAACATTCACGTCAGAACTTTGTCTGTATAATATTGTCAATTTGGCATCACTAGCCAGGCTACACCAGCCATATCGATTTCACTAGCGTTATACATTAACTTCGCGTTCGTAATTCTCAAATATCGCGTATACAAATTCTTGCGTTTTATTCTTAACGCTTTACACAATTATGGACTCACCGGTCCTTAAATACATATTATTATATCAGCTTTAAAAGCATTCACATCGATGGTTATATACATTAGCTAGTGGCTCTACCACATAATTCAAAACACTGCCATATGCCCGAAGGCTACACCAAGACTCTCTTTGTTACTAGACCTAACGCGTTATCCAACGTTTTACGCGTACCCTTTGAAGTCTACTTAGCTGAGGTGTTGCATGGTGCGACCATTCATATCAAGATAAACCAAAATGCTCGTAAACCATGCTACAACCCTCAACAAATGGTATAGCCCTAGTGGGGAAGGGGAAGGTAGCTAGCACCTTATTTCTCCCTCCACCTTAGCTAGTATATAAAGGCTTGTGTGATATCAGGGGGCTCGTCTGGGATATAGTGTAAAAGGGCTTAGTTTCTGATTAACTTGTGCATCAGTGCCCCTAGTTTCTTGTCTACCTATTCTACGCAAGCACCCATTTATGAAAGTCTGTAGCTTTTTGGTTGTTGTCTTTGTTATTCTCCATGTCTCCGAGCCATACAATAGGACTGACTTCACATTTGAGTTGAAGATTCTTATTCTCGTGTTGGATCCGATTTCTCTTGATCTCCATATATTTCCCAATGCAATGAAAGCTCCTCTTGCCTTTTGTATTCTTATTTTGATATCGCTGTCTGTCCTTCCAACTTTGTCTATATTACTGGTAAGATATGTGTACGATTCTACATCTTGAATTGGTGTTTCTTCAAGTTCAACCCTGTTATCATTACCTGCATTTATTCTCATTATTTTTGTCTTTTCCCTGTGTATTTTCAGACCCAATTGCTGTGACCCCTCATCGAGTGTTTTCAATTTGTCCTGCATCTGATTACGGTTATGGGACAGAAGAGCCAAGTCATCAGCAAAATCCAAATCATCCAACTGCTTAGTCAGAGTCCACTGGATTCCATTTCTGTTGTGTGTTGTCGATGATCTCATAACCCAATCTATTGCCAGCAAGAAAAGAAATGGAGACAAGAGGCATCCCTGTCGCACTCCTGTTCTTATCCCAAACGGTTCTGTAAGCTGTCCCTCGTGAAGAACTCTGCATGTCATGTCTTCATATGTTTTCTTTATTAAATTAATGATCTTCAGGGGAACTCCATAATGCCTCATCAATTTCCAAAGTGATTCTCTGTCTACACTGTCAAATGCCTTTTCGTAGTCCACAAATCCGATGTATAGTGGTGAATTCCATTCCAGACTTTGTTCAACTATTATTCTCAAAGTGGCTATCTGGTCTGTACATGATCTGTTTTGTCGAAAACCTGCTTGTTCATCTCTCAGTTTCTTGTCTATGGACTCTTTTAATCTCTCAAGGATAATCCTGTTTAATACTTTTCCTGGCACTGATAGTAACATTATTCCTCTATAATTTGTGCACTCTTGTAAATTTCCCTTCTTAGGCAACTTAACCAGATATCCTTCCTTCCATTCTGCTGGTATCTCTTCCTTTTCCCAGACTTTACCAAGTAATTTATATAACATCTCTGTAGCCGTGTCGATATTGGCTTTGATGGCCTCTGCTGGAATACCATCAGGTCCAGACGCTTTTCCCTCTCTTAGAAGCTTTATGGCTTTCTTTATTTCTTCCTTCGTTGGTCTTTCACCGTTAATTTGTAGCTCTTCTTCTGCTGGCTGGATGTCCGGCGGGTTTTGTGGAGCTGGTCTATTGAGAAGGTCCCCAAAATATTCTGTCCACCTCTTCATTTGCTCTTGTATATTGCTGAGCAGTTTCCCATTCTTGTCTTTTATGAGGCAGCTTGTTTGCTTGTATTTCCCTGTTAGCTTCTTTGTGCTGCTATACAGTTCTCTCATATTTCCTTTGGCTGCAGCATCTTCTGCCTCTCTTGCCAACTCCTCAATATACTTCCTCTTGTCTCTTTTTGATACTTCTTTTTACTTCTTTGTTTGCTTCTGTGTACACTTCTTGAGCCTTGGCTTTGGAGCTTCTAGTTTTGCTTGTGTTTAACTCTGCTTTCTTGTTTTTCTGTCTTTTATCTTATTGATGGTTTCTGTTGTTATCCATGCTTTTTGTTGTCTTTCCCTTTTCCCCAGTATTTCTTCACATGTCTCCTTCCATACTGTTTTGACCTGCTGCCAATAGTCTTCTGTATTCTCTACATCTTCCAGCTGTTGGAGCACTTGGAATTTGTTGGATACTGTGACCGCAAATTTGTCTCTTGTTTCTTGATTTCTTAGCTGTCCTACATTAAACTGTTGTCTATAATTTTGCATTGTTGCATATCTCTTGAGTTTCATTTTTTACTTTGGCTATCAGAAGATGGTGATCTGATGCCACATCTGCTCCTCTATATACCTTTACATCCTGCAATGATGATCTAAACTTCTTGTTTATGCATATATGATCAATCTGATTTTCTGTTCTATGGTCTGATGATATCCATGTTGCCTTGTGTATTCTCTTATGTGGAAACATGCTTCCTCCTATAGCCAGTTGACATGAAGCACAGAAGTTTGCGAATAGCTCTCCATTTTCATTCATTACTCCTAGCCCATGTTTTCCCATGACTTCTTCAAATCCAGTGTTGACTGTACCTATCTTTGCATTCATGTCACCCATCAAAATTGTGATGTCTCTTCTTTTTACTTTATCCATAATTTCCTGTAGTTTAGTATAAAATGCTTCTTTCACAGACTCTTCTTTGTCATTAGTTGGTGCATAACATTGGATGACATTTACATGAATTTTCTTTTTAGCTGTTTTGAAAGAAGCTGTTATTATTCTGGGTCCAACAGCTTCCCATTCAATTAGTGCTTTCTGTGCTTCTTTAGATGTTGACGTTTTTTGTGGTTTAAATTTTTTTACAGGATGGTGTAACCGGCCCCATGCCCAACCCTCCTTAGTCGCTTTTTACGAATTGCTTGGTAGGGGACAGTGTTACTATTCTTTGCTCCCCTTTCGGGCCCCGGTAACACACGGGTGAGAATATTTATACACATATTTATTGACAGTATAGACTGAGGTGGTGTATTGTGGTGAAAAGATGTATACACACATTTATTGATAGTATAGATTGAGGTGATGTATTGTGGGGAGAATATTTATACACATATTTATTGACAGTACAGACTGAGGTGGTGTATTGCGGTGATAAGATTTACACTCAGATTTATTGAGGGTAGAGGTGATCAACACTTATATACTTTTTACAACTCTTGTAAGACTAGGATATTGATATTGAGTTACTTAGGAGGGTACATTATGGAGTACCAGGAGTTTATTAAGGTAGGCAAGGAGTGTGGTTACACTAGTAAAGAATTGTCGGATTTTGCCAAGGCAGAATTCCACTCAAAAAAGAACCGGGATGCCTTAAGAGAATAACATGTGGGGCAAAGAAAACTCAGGAAGATGAAGGAAGATAGAGAGTTACAGGAGAGGAAGATGAGGGAAGATAGAGAGTTACAGGAGATGAAGATGATCGTCATTGTGTCCAGACGTTTAAGATATTTGTTGCCTCGTTTTAGCGAGACGTGCACTGTTCAGCCTAGACACAGGGTTCGTTGGTTATATTAGGGTGCATTTCCAACTATAAAAGACCTTGCTGTCTGTTTTTGACTGCATAATTAGTACACAAGATCAAATAAAAAAGACTGTGACAAAATGGGGCTACCCCTCTCGATCTGTTTCACTCCGGCAGTATCGGTACATTTGTGGTTCTGATTTTTAGTGCGTGCTTTCAATTGTCAAACTTGCTTTCTTTCTTCCTCTGCTATCTGTAGCAAATATTATGTATTTTCCTTCTTACACCACTCTCAAGGATAGGTTATTACGTCTGTTTGTATCTTGTCCCTTCGCTAAGCTTTGCAAGGAGCGGCAGAAATAATATTAACGACAGTCAGGATGGTAAAATTCCTTTTTACCACATCCTGGCCACGAAGGATTAGCCCCATGAAAATCGCCAGTGTATTTGCTAAGCGCTCATAAAGGCCAGGGTACGGAGAGACAACTGATTTACAGACACAGATAAGAGACTACTTTCTAATAAAGTAATAAGTGTTACGCCTGACACACGTTGTCATATGAGGTTAACGATATGTTTGCGAGTCTGTACGCACGGCATCGCATGTCTTATTGCTATATGGTAATACGTGACTGTAGAGCCCTTTTCGTAGACCTCTACACTCCTTTACAGTATGAAGGTAGTATCATATTATTAATATGTTGTCCTACCTCTGTAATAACTTTGCGCACCGACTCACATGAGAGTAAGTCTTATTAGTGAGTTTGATTTCATTAGCGCACGGTTGTGCACTAAGGCGTATAGGGGGGTTATGCAGACCGCACGTGTATCTAGTCAGTCAGTCTACGTCATAGGTGGGGTTGAGAAGCTTAGTGCCCAAGAATCAGTCCATTGATTCGTGGCGTTCGAACCCGTGTTGCGGGTATATTTTTATTGTGTATGACCGTCCGTCTGTTAGCAAGATGAGGACTCGGGTCAACAGTATTCTAGTGATATTTCTTGGGAAAAGAAGCAAGTATGATTTTAGATAACTATGTATTTCGTTCTCATGTAGACGTCTAGTTGTACCAATGACGTATTGGTGCAAAATGGAGTCCTACTTGAAACTTATTATATGAATTGTAAAGCCGACGGATTCCGACGTTAGGATCATCCAGGATTGGCTTGATATATATGTTTATGATATAAATCAGTATTCGGCCGTTACGAATACGTACCCCGCAAAGCAGAGGTGACTCAAGTATTTGCTATATCTAAGCTATGATGCCACGAAGGTCGTGGGCAGAAAAGTATATTATTGTTATTCTTCATTGATTGAAAATAAGAGGCCAGTACTAAAAGGAGATACGTAGTATCGGAACATTATATGATATAAAAGACCTGACGAGGATCTCCGTCATTGCCAAGGTCATAGGACAGTGGAAGATTGACATATCTTATATAACTGCCTCATTTGTTTTACTTGGATGCCATGTTATGAACACTGTATAACTAGTCTGACATTACCTAAGAGGTTATCTTAAGGAACGAATTAACTGTAATTTTAAAATATGAAAACTTACGTTGTGTGCTGTCCAGTGAACGTCAACCATTCGTCGTCAACATTGAATGTTCGTCTAGTCAACCGTATGATGTCAAATAAATTGAATGAACTATACACCTTCTTGGCATTAATTGATATGCCCATGCTTGGAAGTTCAAGTTGACTTTTTTACTACTTTGTTCAGAAATTATCCATTCGCGTTATGTCAAGTAGACAGATTCAACAAACCCATTTTCACACTTTCAAACAACAACAAACGGACTCCAACAGTGACCTTTTGCTCTACGCACCTTATTTCACGTGGAATATTTTGAAAGTACCACACCCTAACCCGCCTGTTCGAAAACGATTGGAGCTTTTGGTTAGACTTCATAACAAACAGATGCGTGGGAAGGCAGTGAACATAACCTGACGCTTCAGTCAGTCAAAACTACTGTAAGAATATGCTTGCCAAAACTACAGACTTTGCCAGAGTGAAGCCTAGAATTCAGAATTCCTTCTTAACATACCGGACACCTTTTATTGGAGTATTTATAAGGACTTACAAAAAACAGCCCAGGAATTCTCTATAATTTTAAACAAGGAAACCGGGACTGAGGGAACTGAAGGACCACACACTGAGTCAGAGAAGGAATCTCTTGTCAAAACAACAACACCCCAGACGCGTGTAAGAGGCCGATTCAAGTCTCTTTTATTCATCTGAGCAAAATGTCTGCGAGCCAGGATTGGAGTAAGTTGTCATTTTACATTCTACATTTTATTACTACCATGTGAACTAACAATTCATAGCATTCGGAAATATATGGAGATCAAGAGAAATCGGATCCAACACGAAAATAAGAATCTTCGACTCAAATGTGGTCATTGATAGTTTAGTAAAGAGAACTAAAAGCATAAAGTAGTTCCAGGTTCCATATGGAGCAGGGAGGAAAAGATGAAAGGAATGATGTACATTCTAATTATAATACTTAAAGTTTCAAACCAGTGTAAATGTCGAGTTTAACATATTCACTTTTTAAAATTACAGGAAGTTTCAAACTTTTCAATCAGTGTAAATATAAATGAAAACATATTCAATTTATGTTGCGAACACTTTTCAAATCAGTGGAAATGTAAATGTAAACATATTCTATCTGTATTATAAACCTTTGCAGTTAAATGTAATGTAAAGCTATAGCTAGTCAATTTAAATGTAAAGAAAGATTTATCCCGAGGGATTAAATTTAATTCTCATCGAGTGTAAATTTTGAGTTAAATGGGATGATGGTATGGGAAGATAGGAACTCATACTTATGGGTTGGAAAACGCAATACTCAGAAAAGCGTTTCGTTTCTATTCTTTACCATAGTTATTGGTGGTGGTGCCAGCTGACGGGTATTATCCCTGGAACAATAAAGGAACAGTGGGCTGCGCTTTAAAACGAAGAAACAACTATGCCGTTACTCCTTAACGTTTGTGGAACGTACGGCACCTTTAACATTGCCCAGCGACGACCGTAAACAGCGAGACAGTCTACCAAGAACCAACCCAGCGGGAGAATAAACTACCATTGGCAGTTAAGTGCAATATATCCGCTGCCAAAAGTGACCTCCTTTATTCAGTTAAATACCATCACAAAAGTGAAGAAAACCTTTTCCTAAAATATAATTCAATTTTTTAAACTTGTTAAAACTTATAGTGATTATTAAATTTTGTTATTTGTAATGTTACAAATTTAACTTTGATTTAATCCTTTTGCATGTACTGCATGTTTGTCTGGGTCAATTTACTACACACACTCTACACAGGGCTATACCAGAATAGTAAGAATTCCACTGAGTAAATCAGAGGTGGGGGCTTGAACGAGCTGAAATTAATAATTGCTTAAATCCTTCACAAATGTTGTCGGCAGATTCTAGAATTAACGTGCTCAACAAAAGCAGCATTGTTTTCGCTTATCTGAATATCTTGTGAAGACTCCCTGGAGATAGAAGCGTTTTGTTTCTTCTATTGACATCTCTGCCAAGAGTAATCTTGTGCGAAGGTAGACACCTTTGAAGCCCATATTAGATACTCTTGAGATTTTGGCCACTGTTGGACCACTACTGCAAAGCAGGGGAGGCAATACCGTCACAATTGGGGTCTGGACTTGGGAATAAACGCTGTCGCACAAGCGTGATAGGTCACAGTTGGGCGACGCGCGCCGGGATTATTAAACTTGTCTAGTTATGCCCCAGACGAGATTGACATAGATTTCAGATTTACTGAAAGAATAGTGTCAAGAGAGTGTTTGTGGTAAAACTGAGCATACATTGCATTCATTAATAACAGTAAACATAACTGTATAAAGAATAATTGAATATTCTGAAAAGAAACTAAACGATTTGTAACTAAAGTTAAAGGAATAAGAAGTTCACTTGGTGCGGCTAAATCAGTGTTGTAAATTTGTGATTTTACTAGTAGTTGCTGTTGTGCATTTGTGTAGCTTTGAAAAGAGATTTTTTTGCTCTGAATGGCAGAGTCCCAAAACCTCCATGCCTTTTACTTAATCTAGGCCGCGAACTAGGGTTTTCAGCTAAAGAACTTTTTGCTTACTGCGGTGAAAGAAGAGAAAGAAAAAGATAAAGAGGAAAAAGACAGGATGGAGGAAGAGAAAGCCGCATTCAGGGAGGAGTAAGCAGCTGAAAGGGAAGAGAGAAGAATGGACAGGAAACACGAAAAAGCCCAAGCTGAAGAAAAGGAAAAGCAAAGGGCTCACGAAGCCGCAGGGAGAGAAAAGGAAAAGGCATTCCAAGAAAAGGAGGAACAGGCCGAGAGGGCATTCCAAGAAAAGAAGGAACAGACCGAAAGAGCCGAAAAGGACGCCGATAGAGCCCACGCCATTTGATTGAAGGAATTGGAGATCAAAGGGAGAAGAGTGAATTCTAGTTCTAACAATGCTGGTCTGGCAGTTCTCAAAGTAGCGATGGGGGAAACACCACTCAGGTGGTGGCACCTAGTGCAATATCCTTCCAATTAGATGTCTATTCTGAGGCTCCAGAGGAAATAGACACCTATCACTCTAGGTTTTAATCCTTAGCAGCTACATATGCCTTGGAGAGGGAGAGATAGATCATGAAGCTATCATAGAGTCAGAGGGGATCTGCTTATGATGTGTTTCTCAAGATGCCAACGGAAGAACAGAACAACTACGACATGTTGAAGAAGGCTCCGCTTCAGCGTTTTATTCTCAATGCAGAGACTTTTCGTGGTAAATTCCGTGAGGCGAAACGACAGAATGATGAATCTTATAGACAATTTGCTACACGACTAGAAACGTACTTGGAGAAGTGGGGATCTCTCAGCACCTTTGATGAATCTTGTGAAGGGTTGCAGGAGATGATTGTCGTGGAACAGTTCAAGGACTCGCTCACCCCTGACTTGAGGCAGTTCCTGGCGGAGCACGGGGCCGAAACTCTTGAGCAGGTGGTAATGTTTGCCGATAGGTACAAGAGCGCCCGGTCGGAAGTGAATCCGTCTAAAAGGCGCCAACACGATAGTCACCCCAAACAAAAGGATCACCCAGATGACACCTAAAAAAGGACATACAACACAACACACAAAATAGCCCACTAACAGCAACAACAACCACAAGATCACCAGAGGCAGAAACAGAGCATTTCAGCCCGGGGAACTGCAAGACGATATTGTAAATCGTGCAAAACTGACACGCATTTTACATCGGATTGTAAGAGGCCGAAATCCGGCCCTTATAACGTCGCTTGGCTGATCAGGGGGCCGATAGGGAAAGATGACTCCCAGGCATATTAACAAAATCCTAGTTACCCTTCTATTACTGTGCAAGTAACTGTTGGAAACCATACCATACGATGCTTGTATGATTCGGGCCTCGAATACTCGGCTCTAGTTTCCCCATTTTTGGTGAAGACCCACCATTACACTGGTGAAACTGTAGACATACAGGGCATCGGAAGAGTATAAAGCCTATGCTTCTTCCGGTTGCGGAAATTGATGTTTCAACCCGATAGGTACGGGACAAAATCAATGCCGCAGTTTTAGACGCCTTAGTCTACATTCTCATTTTAGGGAGGAGAAGTGCTGTCACCAAATCTCGCACGTATCATTGGTTGTGATTGGGAGTTTTCCTTCTGGTTGTTTGTAAAAATGTTAGAAGTATTGTTTTAAAATACAGCTAAATATAAATAAATAAAATTATTACAGAGTGAAGTATATGATTTAATTATTTTATAAGGTAAGAGATGTGATTGTCATTTTAATATTTGTTGTTACATTGTAAGATTGATAACCCGTCTGTCTGGAGACATTACGTTCATGCTAGAAGTATTAATATGCGAGTTTTACTTTGCTTTTTTACATTGCGCATATGACTGATAACCAGAAATGGCCAAAGTGGTATACGAGACAAAGCAAAATATGAATGTGTACGAGTTACTGAATATAAAAATGCAATAAATATTTGAGCACTAAATGGTGCCAAACATTTGATAACAGGGCCGATGATTGATCTGTTAACCCGAGAAACCTAAGAAAGAAATTCAGCATTTGTTGAGAAGTACAAGATAACGGGAGCCACGGTAGCGCAGTGGTTAGCTCAATGGTCCATGGTTCAATCCACAGTTGAGGTGGGATTTTTTTAGACCGCAAACGGCTCCGGGGTCGACCCAGCCTCACGAATTCTGTACCAGAGCAACTCTGGGAAGGTTAAGGCGGCCGGCGGTATGTTGACCACATCACCCCTAGTGTGCCGATGGTCAAGAAAATATGGGCCTAACACAATATTCCCAATATGCCTCAGTGGGCGTGTAACGGGATCCTTTACCTTTACCTTTCAAGATAACGAGTAGGATTAAGGTAAGACTACGATACATTTTAGGGTAAACAAAATATATGCATTGTACCTTTTACTACTAGACGTAAAGAAATGGCCCATGTAGTTTACACGACAAAACAAAACACAAATGTGTACATGGCACCACAGTATGAATGTGTACATGACAAAATATACTAGCCGCCATTAAAAACGCATCGCATTAGTTTATGAACCACAACTCGTTGTGCTAATTTAAAATACATGAAACCACTTATTTTACATTTCTGATCCATTTACTAACCCAAATTTGCTGTATTATTAAACATGAGACAATTCAGAACCGGCTCCTAAGCAGTTGTCAACCCTAGGTGTAAAAACAAAAGTCGCACTCACTGTCATTCAATCACAGCCGTCATTAATACCGTGTATGATCCCATACAGCATCAATACAGGCTTGGCATCGGCGTCTTATGCTATTGCAAAGTGTCTCGAAAAATGTTTGGGGTATGGCGTTCCATTCTGCAATGAGTGCTCGCTCGAGATCATTCACATTGTTGATGTCATAATGGCGGACCCTTCTGTTCAGTTCATCCCATGCATGTTCAATCGGATTCATGTCAGGAGAGTTTGCAGGCCAATCCAGTACATGAAAAGGTTGCTGGGCTAAGAAATTCTTGGTAACGTTAGTTGTGTGAGGCCTAGCATTATCATGCTGAAAGATTCCCAAATCTGGGTGATTCTGGAAGAAAGGCACTACGATAGGTCGCAGTACTTGATTAACGTAGACGTCAGCGGTAACGTTAACTCTGAAAACATGAAGGGGAGTACGGTGGTCATGAGAGAATCCACCCCACACATGTACGCTTCCTCCTCCATATCTGTCATGCTGGACTACACACGCATCGGCATATCTTTCTCCAGGACGACGCCAGGCGCGATTTCTCCTATCAGCAAAGGAGACATTAAACCGGCTTTCATCGGAGAACATTGTTGATCTCCATCCCGCCCTTGGACGACGAATATTTTTTAGGGCCCAAGCCAGTCTGTTGGTCCGGTGACGTCTAGTAAGGATAGGACCGATGTTGGGACGTCTGTTTTGCAAGCCAGCGGCGCGAAGTCTCCGTCGTACAGTGTATGCGCTGACAAGTCTCCGAGTGCCAGGTGTATGAGCTGCTGTCTGAGTTGCTGTTTGGAAGCGATTGCGCAGATGTAACAATAGAATTTGGCGATCTTGAGCTAGTGTTGTTACACGATGTTGACCGGGCCTGGGCGGTCATTGGTGGTACCTGTCGCCCGAAATCGCTGGTTCAGCCTCACTATAGTGGACTGGTCACAATTGAAATGTCTAGCAACTTCTCTGGTCGCCATTCCACTGCTGAGCATACCAACAGCTTGCCATCGCTCTTGTGACGACAGTCGAGGCATGACAAAAACATTAACGGACTTTCTTTCGATGAAAACAGATAATGGCTTTTTACTCGCTGAAACTTGACTAATGCGTGTGCCAAATTTCAATGTGATTCGACTTTTAATAAAGCCAGAATTTATCAAAAACCTTGTTTTGCACGTGAAGCCCGCACAATTTGAAGTAAACATCACATCGACAGTAAAGTGGGAATACATGAACTTCATCACTTGCACACTTTCGGGGTTTGAAAATCGCTCACTTGCATAAACATTTCAACAGTGAAAACATGTCACGATTTCGATGCGTTTTTAATGGCGGCTAGTATATATAGATAAAATGACAGCCAAAAAGAATAAAATAAAAACCAGTGTTTCTAGAGTTCAGACAACGTTAACTATACCATCTGCTGTATGATGGGGCACAGCCAGATGGTGGTCACAACGTCCTAGTCATAATAGCCCTTTCCTGTTGAATATATTATATGTGAAATTTAGTTTATGTACAATAAATTATTTATTTCACAAAGATATTTATCCTGTAAAATTGAAGTACATGTACTTGATATTAGCTCCGTTGTTTGATGAAAATATTTTCAAAAGCAGCGCGAGTTAGAACGGATAACATGAAATTTAGCTAACAGGAAAAATAGCTAACATGAAAAATAAAGTAATTTTAACAACAGTGTGCTCCAAAATAAAGTGGGGGAGGGGTGCCTAATATTTTTTATAACATCAAAATTAAGTAATACATTTGGTTACAATAAGTAAAATGGTTTTACCAATGAAATATTTGGTTATTTTCTTTAACTGTTACACTGTTGCAAGTGTCACATAGAAATGATTTATGTGAACGAACTTACCCCATTTGTCAGGAAATCCATAACCACCGAAGTCTCCACCGAATCCATTCAAACTTACTCCACCAAAACCTCCAATACCTCTAGGAACTCTAATGGCTAAAGAGCCTCCGATGCCACCGATACCTCCAATGCTCCAGGACTTCAAATTCCTCCAGGACCTCCAAGGGCTAGCAAATCGATGTCTCCAGGACCTCAAATACCTCCAGGACCTGCAATGGCTAAAGAATCTCCAATGCCACCGAGACCTCCTATACCTCTAGGACGTCCAATACCTCCAGGACCTCTAATGCCTAAAGAACTTCCAATGCCACTGAAACCTCCAATGCACAGGGATTTTCCAGTGCCGCTGAAACCTCTCGGGCTTCCAAATCCTCCCGGACGTCCTAAAACTCCTGGACCTCCTAATCCTCCCTGGCCACCGTAGCCGTTACCAGAATAGTGAGCACTGACGTAGTTCATTGTGACAACAAAGATGACGAGAGCAAAGGCGGGTTTATACATCATCTGATTGTAAGAAAAACGTGACGTCAAAATACATTTATCCCTTTTACAAAATAACAAGAGCAAAAGTATCAATGCTGCTCTAAAATGATCTTCATAATAGCAAAGCAAACATGAAGAAGTCAGCTATATAAGTATTGGCGTTCGAAAAAAAGAAGAAATAAAACCTACGCATGTGAACAGTAAATAAATAACACAAATAAATAAGTATTAAATAAATGCTTGTAAGAAATAAAGAAGTTGAAAACTAGACAACACAGAAGCAATAGAAGTGAAAGGCTTCATGGGAACTCGATCCCAGGACCGCCTACGTTACAGAAAATGTCAGGTGATTAAGGTTTTTATTAGAAATTTCTTGCACTGATTGGGATAAACGAGTGCCAAAGCCTTATCGCTCTATCTTTTTTTACATCTCTCTTATTTTATTTTCTCCCACATTTGTGCTCTTCCATTCCACGTCGGCTCTTTCATCGTTTTCTAGTATCTTTTTAAATCACGACTGGACTGTAAACTGTAATCTTTATTACTTGTGATTTCATTTAGACCTCCACCTTGCATTATCTTTTGAAGTCCATATTGCCTCGTGATAAATCTGGTGAAACACATCTGGTTTCATCAAAATTTCTTAGGACTATTGTTAACTTTGAGGATGGCGAGGCTGATACAAAATATTAAGTCTAAGCCGTTGTTTAAACACAACACGATCACCATCACGCTCGATACAATGGCCACGCAAACAATGAACTCCAGGAGCGTGATATCAAAGGCCCTGGACGCAGAATAAAAACCTTGTCTCCATGTCTCAGAGCCATACAATAGGACTGACTTCACATTTGAGTTGAAGATTCTTATTTTCGTGTTGGATCCGATTTCTCTTGATCTCCATATATTTCCCAATGCAATGAAAGCTTCTCCTGCTTTTTGTATTCTTATTTTGATATCACAGTCTGTCCCTCCAACTTTGTCTATATTACTGCCAAGATATGTGTACGATTTTACATCTTGTATTGGTGTTTCTTCAAGTTCAACCCTGTTATCATTACTTGCATTTATTCTCATTATTTTTGTCTTTTCCCTGTGTATTTTCAGACCCAATTGCTGTGACCTCTCATTGAGTGTTTTCAATTAGTCCTGCATCTGATTACGGTTATGGGACAGAAGAGCCAATTCATCAGCAAAATCCAGATAATCCAACTGCTAAGTCAGAGTTCACTGGATTCCATTTCTGTTGTGTGATGTCGATGATCTCATAACCCAATCTATTGCTAGCAAGAAAAGAAATGGAGACACCTTGTCTATGACTCTTTTAATCTCTCAAGGATAATCCTGTTTAATACTTATCCTGGCACTGATAGTAACATTATTCCTCTATAATGTGTGCACTCTTGTAAATTTCCCTTCTTAGGCAACTTAACCAGATATCCTTCCTTCCATTTTGCTGGTATCTCTTCCTTTTCCCAGACTTTACCAAGTAATTTATATAACATCTCTGTAGCCGTGTCGATATCTGCTTTGATGGCCTCTGCTGGAATGCCATCAGGTCCAGATGCTTTTCCATCTCTTAGAAGCTTTATGGCCCTCTTTATTTCTTCCTTCGTTGGTCTTTCGCCGTTAATTTGTAGCTCTTCTTTTGCTGGCTGGATGTCTGGGGGTTTTGTGGAGCTGGTCTATTGAGAAGGTCCTCAAAATATTCCGTCCACATCTTCATTTGCTCTTGTACATTGCTGAGCAGTTTTCCATTCTTGTCTTTTATGAGGCAACTTGTTTGCTTGTATTTCCCTGTTAGCTTCTTTGTGCTGCTATACAGTTCTCTCATATTTCCTTTGGCTGCAGCATCTTCTGCCTCTCTTGCCAACTCCTCAATATACTTCCTCTTGTCTCTTTTGATACTTCTTTTTACTTCCTTGTTTGCTTTTGTGTAAACTTCTTGAGCCTTGGTATTGGAACTTCTGGTTTTGCTTGTGTTTAAATCTGCTTTCTTGTTTTTTCTGTCTTTTATCTTATTGATGTTTTCTGTTGTTATCCATGCTTTTTGTTGTCGTTCCCTTTTCCCACAGCATTTCTTCACATGTCTCATTCCATACCGTTTTGATTTACTGCAAATAGTTTTCTGTATTCTCTACATCTTCCAGCTGTTGGAGCACTTGGAATTTGTTGGATATTGTGACCGCAAATAGTTCTCTTGTTTCTTGATTTCTTAGATGTCCTACAATAAATTGTTGTTTATAATTTTGCATTGTTGCATATTTCTTGAGTTTCCTTTTTACTTTGGCTATCAGAAGGTGGTGATCTGATGCCGACATCTGCTCCTCTATATACCTTCACATCCTGCAATGATGATCTAAACTTCTTGTTTATGCATATATGATCAATCTGATTTTCTGTTCTATGGTCTTGTGATATCCACGTTGCCTTGTGTATTCTCTTATGTGGAAACATGCTTCCTCCTATAGCCAGTTGATTTGAAGCACAGAAGTTTGAGAATAGTTCCCCATTTTTATTCATTATTCCTAGCCCATGTTTTCCCACGACTTCTTCAAAGCCGGTGTTGACTGTACCTATCTTTGCATTCATGTCACCCATCAAAATTGTAATATCTCATCTTTTTACTTTTCCCATAATTTCCTGTAGTCTAGTATAAAATGCTTCTTTCACAGACTGTTCTTTGTCATTAGATGGTGCATAACATTGGATGACATTTACATTTATTTTTCTTTTCAGCTGTTTTAAAGGTAGCTGTTATTATTCTGGGTCCAACAGGTTCCCATTCAATGAGTGCTTTCTGTGCTTCTTTAGATAACATAAGAGCTACCCATTCACTGTGGTGTGAACTTTCGTCTTCATGTCCTGAGGACAGCACCAATTCACCTGTGATGAGTTTCTTCTTGACTACCCCTTCCACTTTGTTTCACACATTCTCAGAACCTCGATTTTATATTCCCTCATTTCTGCTGCTACTTGTGCCACTTTCCCTTGTTCGTTTAATGTCCGAACATTCCAGGTGCCAAATCTGGAAGTTCTCCTAGAAGAAAGAAGGTTAGTCAGTAACACAGACTCCTTCCGGCTTTTTCTGTGTTGCATCATACGCCTCCCTGCGAGAGGACCTTCCCCTGTCTTGGATGGCTGTGTTTTATTTTCCTTAATTGACTTGTCCATGTTTGTTGAAGTTTTTTGTTGTTTAAATTTTTTACAGGATGGGGTAACCAGCCCCATGTCCAACCCTCCTTAGTCGCTTTTTACGACGAATGCCTGGCAGGGAACAGTGTTACTATTCTTTGCTCCACTTTTGGGCCCCGGTAACACGCGTTACAAAAAATGTCAGGTGATTAAGGTTTTTATTATAAATTTCTTGCACTGATTGTGATAAACGAGCGCCAAAGCCTTATCGCTCTATCTTTTCCTACATCTCTTTTATTTTATTTTCTCCCACATTTGTGCTCTTCCATTCTACGCTGGCTCTTTAATCGTTTTCTAGTATATTTTTTAATCACGACTGGACTGTAAACTGTAATCTTTATTACTCGTGATTTCATTTAGACCTCCACCTTGCATTATCTTTTGAAGTCCACATCGCCCCGTGATAAATCTGGTGAAATACATCTGGTTTCATCAAAATCAAACACATGGGCATGGAACAATTTCTTAGGAATATTGTTAACTTTGAAGATGGCAAGGCTGACACAAAAGATTAGTCTAAGCCGTTGTTTAAATGCAACACAATCACCATCACGCACGATACAATGACCACGCAAACAATGAGCTCCAGGAGTGTGATATTAAAGGCCCTCAACGCAGAATAAAAACTTTTGCTTCCAGATGGAATACAATAAACCCGGCACGACAGAAGAACTTGTTAGCATGCAAGCAACTATGGGCTGAGTGAACAATGGCCGCCGCCAACACGCGGGGCCATAGACAAACAGAAAGCGTTATGACAGTTGGAAGGCGGGGGACATTTTTGCATTGGCCAGCCAATTATCTCAACACCTTTGTGTCAGGCAAACCTGGCAACGAAAGTTGGTCGCGAATTGCCCCACCTACTTTTGAACTGACAGGGGACAAGAGAGATCATGGGAATGAGCGACTCTTAGCTATTGGTTGTATGGGCGGAGTTGTACGTCACCGGTCCAAGGGACCCATATTAGACTTTTAGAGATATAAAATACCGCGCAGCTCGCTAGAGAGATGAGTCCAGTTTTCTTACATTGTGATGTAGAGAAAAATCCCTAAAGCATAGCCTGCAATTAATTCAGTGTAAATAAAATATTTCATATCTGTGGCGTATTGCGTTCTTAAGGGATTTTGCGAAGGGAAAAGAAGGTTAGTAGATCTTATACAGATTATTAATACTTTTTTATTATTCTTTATTCATCTTAACCTCACAGCTAAATGTGCGAAAGATAGTTTTTCAATTAATTCTTTTCATAAATGATTAATAAAGTCAGAAGATTTTCCTCTAAGATGAAAGGCTGATAGGAAGTAATTAATAGTTCATACTTCACCTTCATCTAGCTTGTTAAATCATTATCATAGTCTTCCATACGCACACACTCTCATGCACAATATATTTAACATCATTAGAATCGAACTCATAGAGATCAATAGTGAGAAGTAGAATAAATGAAAGTCACCCAGTGATATTAAGTGTGAAAACTTACGAAGACTTTTCTGTGTTTTCAGTCCATCAGAAGTCTGAGTCTACATGCTACGTGTCTGACGTCTAACCAGAAATAAGTTATCAAAAACGGATATTTGGCTAGCAGAATTCGACATAGGACATTCTTCTTCCTCACTTAAAAAGGAATATTTCTCGCCCACGATCAAGAAGGTGGACGCAGCATTTTTCGTCACCTTATATCACGTGCGCACACGTTCAATACATATTTAAATCACGCTCAAATCACTCGAAAGCTTAATACAAGAGTCAAGCTAAAGTTCACAGTTTATTACTCATATCAAGTTCAGCTCCATCGGAAGCGTTCTATCTGAAGTCAAGCTAAAGAGCTCAAAAGTTGAATTTCATATTTATACCAAGGGCAACACACTCTTAAGCGCATTCTACGAAGCAGACTCCAGAGTAAATTTTATGAATCACGATTACATACTCAAGATACTGAGTCTACATATCAAGAACATTTCGTGAAGATATCCAGTCTGGCCAGTACCCTTCGGAGATTATACAATCGACATTTTTCATGTCAGGAAGGTTATCTGGTCAAGTTGCCTAAGAAGGGAAATTTACAAGAGTGCACAAATTATAGAGGAACAATTTTACTATCTTTGCAGAATCATCCTTGAGAGATTAAAAGAGTCCATAGATGAGCAACTGAGAGATGAGCAAGCAGGTTTCTGACAAAACAGATCCTGTACAGACCAGACAGCCACATTGAGAATAATAGTTGAACAAAGTCTGGAGTGGAATTCACTGCTAGACATCGGATTCGTAGACTATGTAAAGGCATTTAATAGTGTAGACAGAGAATCACTTTTGAAATTGATGAGGCATTATGGAATTCCCATGAAGATTATTAACTTAATAAGGAAGACCTATGAAGACATGACATGCAGAGTTCTTCATGAAGGACAACTTACAGAACAGTTTAGGATTAGAACGGGAGTGAGACAGGAATGCCTCTTGTCTCCATTTCTTTTCTTGCGAGCAATAGATTGAGTTATGAAAAAAATCGACATCACACAACATAAATGGAATCCAGTTGAATCTGACTAAACAGCTTGATGATCTGGATTTTGCAGATGACTTGGCTCTTTTGTCCCATTATCAGATGCAAGAGAAAATGAAAATTCTCAATGAGAGGTCACTACAAGTGGGCCTGAAAATACACAAGGAAAAGACAAAAATTATGAGAATAAATGCAAGAAATGAAAACAAGATTGAACTTGAAGAAACACCACTAAAGGATGTAGAATCCTACACATATCTTTGCAGTAATATAGACAAAGTTGGAGGGACAGACAATGATATCAAAATAAGAATACAAAAAGCAAGAGGAGCTTTCATTGCATTGAGAAACATGTGGAGAACAAGAGAAATCAGTCCAACACGAAAATAAGAATCTTCAACTCAAATGTGGTCAGTCCTATTGTATGGCTCTGAGACATGGAGAGCAACAAAAACAACAACCACAAAGCTACAGACTTTTATAAACGGATGCTTGCGTAGAATAGAAGGACTGAAATGGTATGACATAGTCACAAATGTGGAATTGATGACAAGAACTAGACATGTGCCAGTGGAACAAGAGTTGAGAAGAAGACGCTGGCGATGGATAGGACACACGTTGAGGAAACCTGTTGATAGCATTACAAGGCAGTCCTTGTTCTGGAATCCACAGGGAAAGAGAGGCAGAGGTAGACCAAAAACACATGGAGAAGAGAACTGGATACAGAGGTGAAAATGATGAGGAAAACATGGAAAGAACTTGAGCGGATGGCACAGGACAGGAAGACTTGGCATGTGTTTGTTGAAAGCCTATGCTCCTCGGGGAGCTAAAAGGTATTGATTGATTGAAACCCCTTATGTCTTAACTCTGTGACCAGATCATTACATTTGACAAGTTGAAAACCTGCAGTTCATTTAATCGAGTCCATGTTAGATGAGCAACATACTTTATAACTGGCAAAATAAAATGATATTGTCACGGAGTTGAGCCATGAGGGGCTCACAGCAAAAGTCATGGCTGTAACATTACATGCAAGAACGAACGAACGAACGAACTTTATTTTCAAATGGTTAAGAATTGGGCACGCAGGCCCGTCTGACATTCTGCCCTTCCTCTCTCTCTCTCATCATGTATACTATATCCTTTCATCCTCACATTTACTTTAAGCATAATTAAGGCATTTATCATTATACAAGTTTTAATACACGTAAGGAAGGGAAACCCGAGGCCTGTAAACAATAAATTAATATGAAACAAATATAAAGGTATGTTATCATACGAGTGCCTGATAACATACCTTTATATTTGTTTCATATTAATTTATCATTATAAAAGTAATATTACATTTGCAATAATCATCATAATTAAAGTACGTTTTTAAAATAAAATAAAATAAATAAATAATAATAATGAATTTAAAAATAAAAAAAATAAAAATAAACATTTAAAAAAAAAAACACAACAACAACAACAAGACATAAAAATCGCATTCTTCGTACAGTAAATTAGTGATTTGAGACATATTCAGAGGTATGTTATAAGAACTCGTGAAATTTTCAAACGGTGTGCAACTGAATGACTCAGGGACTTTTTTTAGGTTCATCAAGATGAGGTGGGGTAAACAGTTACTTTCCTCGCTGTCTTTGCGTCCCAAACTCAAGACCAGAATCAGACTAGGTAGATAGCTAGATAGACATATACGAAAGCAATTAATTTGCGAAGGGTTGAAAATCGGGCACAGTCCCCTCTTGCATTCTTCCATCCTCTTGCTCATCTTTTATTACTGTTACTCAAACATTCTCCAGCGTACTGAAAGTATTAATGTAAGGGCAGTGCAACATTACAAGGAAGTATAACAGCATACATTAACAGTACCTGATCATACAATTAAGAATATAAGTTATTAAGAATATAATATTAAGAATAAGTATATTGTAATGAAAACTAGATCATCAGCGCCTCCATACAGTATATTAGATAAAAGAGCTCAAGCTACCGCCTCAGTGTATGGTCTACGGAAACAACTGGGCCTGAAAGGACAGTCAAGGACAAAAACACTTAAAATTATTGATATAACCGTAGAAAAGACATCGTGCAAACTGTTGAACAAACAAAACAGGCTATGGAATTCAAATTAGGAATTTACTTTTTAAAAATGTGTTACACAGCAGCTTCAAGTTGGTAGAATGTATGAAAACCAGATAAAAAGGCCTTGTCTAACGGTCAACTACTTCAGATGATCAGATTACCTCATGTAGTAACGCTTTGTATAGAGTTTCCTATCATTGCTACATTGTTAAATCATGACAGATGAGTAGTTGTGTTGAAAACCTACATTGATAATTTAAAAAAAAATTTAATGACACGCGATTTCCATTTACAAAATGGACACGCCTTCTGGATTATTTTCTTGACATCGGCAATGCTACACCTTATCAAATCCACATACAGTACTGGTGTATTAAGACGGGGTTCAGTTTAATGAGCTGTGGATTATTAAGTGTTAATCCATGTCGCTAACACAAAAACAGTATTTAATACAGACGAGCAACATGGAGGCAAGTACTAAAGCGATTCCCCATAACCTTTAAAATTCACTTTTTATAAAATCCCTCGAACGATATCCCTAAGGTCACGTTTATTGATTGACCAATGACAATTTAAGCATGTTTTATTGACATCACCCCCGGGAGAAGATCACACAAGGATTCTCGTGACGTGTATATAAATGCCATCAACTTTAATCTGTCACAGAGCACCGAAAGTCTCCAGCACTAACGAGACCATTAGAGAGGAACCTGACAGAAACAACTCAGTTTTGCAGAGATAATTTTTGGTATCTAGTCATCGTAAGTAAAACCCGATCACTACAACAATTTTAATCAGCTACATTTGCTGTGAAATTTAACAGGCGTTATCAGGGCAAAAATGTTCTAATATAAACCGTTTTAATCACCTGAAATTTAAAATCAAATGTTAAGGATACTGCCATAGAATTAATGTCTTTTACGCTTTCATATTAAGCAGAAAGAGATGATATGACATACAAAAGTCCAGTATGCCATGTTATGTAAAAATAAAACTCGATAACTACTCAGAAGAGCCTTTTGGAAATATTTTTTAAAATTATACAGAAAAAGACTCGTGATATTCTTGGAATATCAAAGCAAAACAAAATTAACAGTACAGAGCGTCAACTTTTGACCCACGGCCACGTGCGCCCTCAGGTTAAACTTCCAGGCTAGCCATAGCGAACCTAAGTGGTGAAAATATATTTCAGTTTATTGACCCACTGAGTTTAATAAATTTTATGAGTCGCTGCTAACTAGATCACGTAATAAGTGCAAGTCATTCTAAATTGATGAAATCCCCCTGAAAATAGGCTGCCCTTCTAAAATGCTGGAAATGATAAAGTCATTCCATGACGGCATGAAGGGAACAGTCCAATATGCTGGAAGCACGTCACAGCCCCTTGATATACGAAGTGGCGTTAAACAAGGCTGTGTTCTGGCTCCGACCCTCTTCGGAATCTTCTTTGCCTTACTCTTGAAACATGCATTCAGAGATGCAACTGAAGGAATATGCCTTCACACTAGGTCAGATGGCCGTCTGTTTAATCTTTTAAGGCTGAAGGCAAAAACAAAAATCAGAAGGGTCACTATAAGAGACTTGTTGTTCGCTGATGATGCTGCAGTCGTCACTCAAAGCCAACAGGAGCTTCAGAGCTTGATGAATCGCTTCACTAAAGCATGCAAGGACTTTGGCCTCACAATAAGTCTAAAGAAAACGAATGTGCTGAGCCAGGATGTGGGTGCTGCACCAGTTATCACTATCGATAACTATGAATTGGCAGTGGTGCACCACTTCACATACCTAGGGTCTACCATCAATGACAAACTCTCACTGGATACAGAAATCGACAGCCGCATTGGCAAAGCTGCAGCTACCTTTGCCCGCCTCACATCGCGTGTTTGGGGAAACTCTAAACTCACAATGAAGACCAAAGCTGCGGTATATAATGCCTGCGTCACCAGCACACTCCTATATGGCAGCGAGACCTGGACGACCTATGCTAAGCAAGAAAGAAGGCTCAATACCTTCCATTTGCGGTGTCTACGCCGCATCCTCGGCATCTCGTGGAAAGATAAAGTGACAAATGTCGAGGTGTTGTCACGTGCTGGCCTTCAAAGTATGTATACGCTTCTTAGACAGCGCAGACTTCGCTGGCTTGGCCATGTTCGCCGCATGGAAGATGGTCGCATCCCAAAAGATATCTTCTACGGACAATTAGCAGATGGCAAGAGAACAGTTGGGCGACCACAGCTGAGGTTCAGAGATGTGTGCAAGAGAGATATGAGGGCGCTGGACATGGATCCAGCAACATGGGAGGATGAAGCTGCCGATCGCACTAAGTGGCGATGCTATTTACGGCGCCACCTCAGATTGGGCGAAGAGAGGCTCACACAAGAAGCAGAGGTGAGAAGAAAACGTCGAAAGGAGCAACAGGAAAATAAGCAGCTGAGGGCTGTCACCTCAGGGGCGCATTCCCATAGTCAGTTATGACTGAAGGGGCTATTATTATTATTATCATTCTAAATACAGGGTGACTAAAGGCCCTTCCTAATTTTAAATGGTTACATCCTCACGTCTGTCCACGGGACATTGTTATTGTTGTTGTTTAACTAAGGATGCTGAGCTTCTCTCTCTTTTACAGCCAATACCAAGTTGAAGACTCCTTGGTATTATCTACTTGGATCTAGGCTTTTCCTGTGGCTTTTCTGCCATTCACTGGACATACATTAAAGTAAACAAAATAATGGCAGAACAAAGAACAATAACGGTCATTGGAGAAACAAGTTTAATTTTTTAAATTCCAAGAAATGAAATAAACTCTAAAATGACCAATAAACTGACATTACAAGAGACAAAATAAATTCCCGCCATGAAATCACGTGTTGAACAAACCGGATCTCACGCTGAGCTGTAATGTTAATGTGACATACCAGTAACATTTTATTAAATAAAATGATAGTTAGTTGTTTTTATTCTGATGTTTGTTTTATATAAATTAAGTGGATCGGAGTGAAGAATTTAAAAATGGCACATGACTATTCAATCACCCTGTGTTACTTCGGTGTCATATATTTTCTTCCTTATTTTGCTAAGTGCATACTGGGCTGGGCACCAATTGTCACACTGCTACTGTATGATGGGGGTGGTCTACGGAATGTTGTCAAGCAGGTCTCCAATAAAGGGCTGGTTAAGAAAGAAAGAGACCTATTCGAGTTAAGGACAAAAAGAAGAGCAGGCGAATACTCTCCATTAGATAGTGTTTTCTAATAAGTTGTAGAAGTTTTTTTAATCAATACGACAATACTTCTTTCCCTGAAATTTCGAGTCAGAAAGAGCCCCCAACATCCTAAATGAAGGATTTTGCATATAGGTAAATACTTAACACAGACATCGCAAGTGATACCAGCAAGATACTGTGACTAATGACTTCAACCCAAAACTTTCTGGAATGTCAGAAAAGCGACAAAAAAGCTTAGATCTACAGTGTAGAACTTCAGAATCTTTAATTTATTAATTTCGGTTGTTTTGGATTGTTTTAGTAAAGATCACAATAAAGCTATCAGTGTACCAATTTCATCTCCCTGGTTTTCGTAGCTGTGGGTGAACAATTCGGGAAATATTAAGTTACACACATGATGGTCGACTTACTCCAAATGCAAAATACAACGCATAGCTATTAGTAACATCGTTTCTGAAATCATAAAGATAGGATACAGATTTTAGAGCATGTATTTAGAAAAAATGAAAACAAGCACATTTACTTGAGATGGAAATATACACAAAAAAGGTTGAAAAGTAATGCCCAGTTTAATGTAGAAAATAGGAATAAAGAGGCTGCAAGCAGAAGCTGAGCAAGCCTGAAGATATTTAAGGTAGTAGTATACCCACAAAAGATTAAAAAAAAAAAATCCAACAATTTTCATTTTCATGCTTTAAATCATCGTCAACATGTTCTTGAACTAAAAATAATTCATAGAAGCTTAGAGATACTCTGGTTTGATAGGAATCAGTGTTTTTCTACACACACCCCCTTGAGTGATTTGCGTAGCAACCAATGTTTATAGTTGGTTACCATGTGAATAATGACCCAACATGAAGGTGCGTAATTGTAAAACTGCGAAATTACAATTATACTGAGGCAACAGGAAAAAGATATTTATAATTTTTCCACGGAAAATCACTCAATGATTTCTTATGAATTTTTCAAAAGTATGTGTCTAGAAAGCTTAGATCGTAAATTTCAACATTTGTTACATGCATTGTGCATTTTCACCAACATCAACTCTATTGCTAGCTTTATACTGATTCTGTATAATAGTAGTTAGCAGAGCTTCTTTTGTTCACAATGGGAAATAAGACAAAGACTGGGAGGCATGTACACCAACAAACCATTGCCTGAAAATAAGACACCTATTGTCGATAGTGTCACTATAAAGCCTCTGTGCTCCTCAGCAAAGAAAATAAAGGTCATAAAGGTCCAAGAAAGTGAACGACAAGCTAACAATGACAACAGAGGAAATGGGTTTATCCTTATGGATGTAAAACTACTGTTTGGGTTTTTATGCGCTAACTTTAGATGTGACAAATGTTATCAGTACTCACTGACCTGTGAGATCGTCGAAGAGACTCGGAATGGCTTTTGTCATGAAATCAGTATCAAGTGCACAAACTGTGGCGAATGGAATGCCAATTTCAATACTTCTGATGTTTCATCTTCAGCTACTCACAAACACAAAGAAGTAAATGTGTGAATGGTGGCATTTGTGCGTTCTATTGGGAAAGGCCACAGTGCATTGCAGAATTTTTCGATATACATGAACACAAGTCAACCCATGGCAAAGAAAGCATACAGGAGAACGCTGCACAGGATCTATTCAGCAAGTAAGGACATTGCAATGGAAAGACCCTGAGAGCACTGAAAAGGGGATTCATAGACACTGCAGCTGCAGTAGAAGGAGACCTTTATTCAACAGGAGCTCATTAAACTTCATTTTGTGAGTTCTTTTTCTGATTTTCTTTGTTTTCTCAGAATTGTCTTTTTAGCATAATTGGTGATCTTTGAAACAAGATATCTCTGGATCTGTACATTCAATTGACATGAAAATTAACACAGTTGGTTGTCATATAATCTTACAGATTCTGACCTAAAATGGATACAATTGAATTCAAAGTTTTAGTTTTATGACCATCATGCATATATAATGAGGCACAAATATCAAACATTCCAGAAATATAAATTTTGAAAATTCATTAAAAATTAACCTTTCTGTCAATCTCTGTCATTTTAGTTCATGACCTCACGCTATATATAATAATTCAATTTGCCAAGTTTCAGTCAGATCCTTGTACAAATAACATAGTTATGATGTTTTAAAAAAGGTGTATAATTTATTCTGATGTGAACAATAGTAGTCGAATACCGAGAAAATGTCGTTCCTTGTGTAGACGGACAGGAAGACGTCATATAGTTCAGAGTAGTTTAGATTATCGTTATTCAATTAAAAAAATAAATAAATAAATAAAGTTTTGCGTCGATCAGCTGTGAAGGTATCTATATCTAATAAGAGTAGTGTATTATAGATAACCTTACTTGCTGCCACATATGTATACCTCAGTCAGAATTATTCTGGAATAGTGTGATGACTACGTTATATGTCTAGGGTATGTGTATGATGAAGTGTAAGTCATAACAACAACAGACAGATAAACAATTTAATTTATTCCACCGCACTTGACAACACTGTGACACTCACATACATAAAACACTCTACGAGGATATCTTAAAGGAGTCACTGATAACTTTTCAAATAACAATATGTATTCAGTGCTGTCATGAATGTATATGTGTCCTGATTCAAATACAAAGGGAACGAGGAATCACAATCAATTTTAATTACAAGTTATATGTACAGAATTTATTAATATGAATCTTGTAGTGACATATATTATTAATAGTATCCTATGTGTGTCAGTTATGTAGTAGTAATATGAGGTAATACTGGTTTTGTTTTGTTCAAGCTCTGTTGGTATTTGTCATCATGACTTCAATAGTTTGTCTTTATTGGAACTAGTATTGGAGATGTTCTCAGTTCCTGATATTAAAACAATTGAATTCCCCTCTTAATTTTATTTTACACTGTCATTTTAAGATGGGGTACATAATGTTGAGCTCCATGGCCACACTCTCTTATCTTTCGTGATGACTGCAGAAAAAGGCTCCTCTGCTCGATTACTTTAATGAGTTCTGGAGCCACCCCACTGGTTGCTATATGGACCAAGGAGTATGCTGTCCACCTCTGGCTTCAGCAAAGCTCTGACCAGGTGCTGCTCAATAACTTTAAGACCACGGTCCCTGAAACAAGAAGGATGTACCTTCTACGTCATAACTAATTTATACTCTCTTTCTACACTGAGCACAATACATCACAAACATTGAGTTCAGAGCGTTAGGCCAACTGTCAGCTTCATCTGAAATACTTTATACCAGTATTTCCCTCCCTAATGGTTACTACGCCTCTGCAATTCCAGCATTATTTCTTTCTAGTCAATAATCTAGGTGTCAGTGTACTGTTTAGCCATTCCATGCAGTTTTACTTTCCTCCGACACCTTCTGTTCAGGCTGGAGCATTTTAGGCTTTACATCATGTTTGCTACTGAACTACACATATATACAGACATAAATTATCAATTTACATTCAATTTTCATTAAAAGATATTGAATATTTCAAGCTTACCACAATTCATGGAATAATAAACAGTTTCGTTGACTGGCAATGAATATAGCACAACTCCGATCTGCCGATGTCCCAGGCTTTATTTTATAAAAAATATACACTGGTGCTCAACGCACTGCTTCTTAGTAGGTTTATTACAAGATGTGGCAATGAACAGACGCTCTGAATCGAGTATATTCGCAGCTCTACCCAATGAAACCATGTCTACACATCTTTTCAAAAAAGTACTCCTTTTCACGTTCCCCCTGACAACACAAGATAGTATTTATAGCCCGACCAATCGTGTTTAGTTTTATATTTGTTGCGCTCCAATCAAATAGGAGTTAACATGGTAGGCTATTTCCGTAACGTAATGTTTTTTCAAACACGTTATAAAAAAATTTTATGAGCAGAAATGATTTCATGCTGTCAGGCACCCCCACTATTTTATTTTGGTTATAATTTGGTAATTCCTAGACTATTTGCGTAACGTTTTACATATTCTTTGTCAGCAAGCCCTAAGGAACCCAAATATACAAATTTAAAAGAGCTAAGTGGCTGCGTTCAAAATATGCAATTTCTTCTACCTCCTGTTTCGAAGATGTGCTGTCTGGGTACTGTAATGTTTTCAAACGTAAACCCATCTAATGTCATCTTTTCTAATAAGCGTTTTCCAGGTTTTTTTTTAAAAACCTAACTCTGGTATGGGTATTGAATTTTATCACTGTCCGTCTGAAAAAAAGTTAGTGCATGTGGCCTTACACGCGTGATGGCAGCAATTGTGTATCGCGCGACGCGTGTTTAGTATTGCATGCTTCCTGCCTTCATTCGCCCCTCTCTCTCTCCTGCTTTATCTGTCTTTTAGTTACGCCGTGTATGGAATGAATGAAATATTAAATCTAGGTCATTGATCAGCTTGCGTATCCCAAGGTCAGTACACGTTTCATTGAAGAAAGCGGGTAATAATACAGTAGGCTTTTACTATCAACGTGAAAGCGTTACAATTTGCAGACGAAGCAGAAAACAAGGGGATTTCGAGTACAGTCATTGTGACAGCACTGTTCTTTTACCATTGCTCTTTTCTTTATTAAATGTATTTGTTAGGCTTCATATTTACCTGATAATTTATATATGTGGATTAGAATATTCCACGACATCTCCCCTCTTAAAACAGACATTATATGTCAGTCCTTTATTCTATATACACATAGAGAAATTTATTATTATTTCTGGGGTTTACGGTGATTCTCATCACACGGATGGCGGCTTAAAAAATCCGCTCCCAAATTTGTTTTTCCAGATATATACTCAATGCTAAAATTATAGGGAGCCAAAAGTAAGGACCATCGGAGTAACCTAGAGTTCTCATGCCTAGCCTGGGCCAGAAACGATAAAGGTTTGTGATCCGTTTGCAACTTAAATGCCTTCCCATACAGATAAATATTGAATTTCTTTATTGCCCATATTACTGCAAGACATTCTTTTTCGCTAGTTGAGTAGTTGATTTCAGCTTTATTCAACTTTCTGCTAGCATATGCCACTGGGCTTAATTCCCCATCCAATGCATCTGATTTCTGTAGTAGAGTTGCACCTAACCCAATATTACTGGCATCCGTCCTTACTATGAATTCTTGACTTAAGTCAGGTAATTTCAAAATAGGTTTACTTGTGAGCTTTTCCTTCAATTCTTGGTAAGCTATTTCACATTGTGGTGTCCATGTAATGCGATCTGGATGTCCTTTACGTGTCAAATCAGTTAACGGTGCACATATGGAATTAAAGTTTTTGATATACTTCTGGTAGAAACCACATAATGAGACAAAGGATCTCACGTCCTTCTTGGTTTGTGGTCTCGGGGCTTTCTGTAGTTTCTCTAAATTCTTTGGGTCAGGGGTCATGTTTCCCTGATAAACTGTGTGTCCCAAAAATTCCAATTCTTTACATCCAACGCAACATTTGGTTGGTCGGGCTGTTAAATTTGCTTCCCTAAGTCGATTAAACAGCATGTTCAGAGAGTCAATGTGTTCCTCAAATGTTTCTGTTGCTATAAGGATATCATCCATGAAATTTGTTATATATGGATTATTCAGAGGGTCCAATAATTTTCTCATCATTCTAGAGAAGACACTAGGCGCATTCTTCAATCCAAATGGCAATCTATTAAACTCATAGTGTCCTTCTGAGGTACTAAAAGCTAGGTATGGTCTAACCTCAGGCTTTACTGGAATCTGATAATATCCTTTACTCAGATCCACTTTTGAGAAATATTTAGCTTTATTTAGTCTGGCAAACAGCTGATTTGTATCCGGCAATGGATCCACCTGTCCTTCTGTAATAGCATTCAGTCTCCTGTAATCTATACAGAGTCTATGTTCTCCAGAGGGCTTCCTTAAGAGTACAACACCGGAACTATACGAAGATTCACTGTGCGAAATAATTCCTTCCTTCAACAGATAGTCTATTTCTTCCTTCAAAGCTTTCTCCTTAGCAAACGGAATCGAATATGGTTTCATACAGACAGGTGTGGGGTCTATCAGTTTCATATCATATTCCAATAGGTTTGTATGCCCTGGTCGGTCTGTTAACACCTCTGCATGATTATTTAGAACCTGTTGCACTCTCTCTTTCTGAGTTTTCGTTAAATGTGTACTGATTTTCACCTGTGCTGCTGTCTCACAGGGGTGTAATGGATATTCAAATGATGAAAGTGGTTCCTTTTTTCATCTCCATGGCGATGGACAAGGTCAACAAGTGTGTCTCTTCCTGATGTTCTCTTTCCAAATATTTCTTCAGGAGATTCACATGATAGATTTTTTCTTTCCCCTTCTTATCTATCTTATAATTTGTTCTAGACTCCTTCTCTAGAACTGTATATGGACCCTGCCATCCAATTTGTAACTTATTCTGACTCCCGGGCAAAAGAAGCAGTACCTTCTCTCCCACAGCCAAATTTCTGTCTTTCGCTTTCCTGTTATAATAGGCAGCATGTTTCTTCCTGGCTTGTTTCAAATTTTCATTGGCAAGTTTCCAGCCAGTTTTTAAACGAGTGGTCAGCTCATTCACATATTGGTATGAAGATGTAATGTTTTCCTCTGCCTTTTCATCAGTCCACGTTCTTAACAAAGCTTCGAGTGGACCTTTTATTGGCCTTCCAAACAATAATGTTGCCGGGGCCATACCGGTTGAACTATGGGGTACCTCCCGATAAGCAAAGAGGGCGGCGTGCAGGTACTGGTCCCATGTATCTGGTTTTTCGTGTGCCAACTTTCTCAGGATCGACATCAACGTGCCGTTAAATCTTTCCATTTGACCGTTCCCTTGGGGATGGTACACACTACAATGGAAGTGTTTGGCCTGGAAGATCCTGAAAACTTCTTCAGTTAGTTTCCCCTTGAACTGAGAGCCATTATCAGTCAAGATTTGATTGGGAAAGCCTAACCTTGTGAAAATTGTGAGCAATGCCTCTGCCACATGTTTAGAATCAATCGATGACAGGGCTACTGCCTCTCCCCACATAGAACAAGTGTCCACCAGAGTCAGAATGTAGCTGTTCCTTCTCTTGGTTCGGGTGAGAGGTCCCACAAGATCCACGGCAACTCTCTCAAAGGGTGTTCCCACTATGGGCATTTCCCCCAGAGTTGCTGGTGCAGTCCAATGTATAGGTGCTACTCGTTGGCACTCTGGACAGGATTTTACATATCGTTTGATATCTTCAGTTATTCCTGGCCAGAAATAGTGACAAGCTATTCGCTGTCCTGTTGCGCTGATTCCCATATGACCACTGAAGGGAATCGCATGCCCTAGTTCCAACACTTTACTCCTATATGAAGTGGGAAGGACCAGCTGACCGTGACCATTGGATTCAGATCCAGCCTTCCTATATATCAGTTTGTTCTTCATATAAAACTCTCCCTTGCCTGGAGGTGTATGAGATTTGGGCAACTTCTTGAAACATGGCTTGAGTGTTTTGTCCTCAGCCTGTGCCTTCCTCATCTCATCTGGGTGAGTATTTATTGGATTATCCTCCTCCTTTTTAGACTGTGATCTGGTCTGCACTGTTGCCAATATCACAGGTCTCTTGGGATTCCCCAAGAAGACATATCTACACCCCAATATCAGAGGGTAGATTGGCTCATTTATCACTGCTGCTTTTATGATTTTTTCCACATATCGCGTTTTCACTTTTATTCGGGCGACGGGAAGTGTCATGGTAGCTACATCCTTGGTTGCAGTTTGAATCTCCACTGTTTCTGTGGTGTATTGATCGGCCTGCACCAGGTGAGAACTCACAACGGAATCGTAATCTAAACCGGTATCATATAAACACCTTATAGTGACACCATTACAGATGACATCTTCACACACTGGGGGGTGGTATGGTTCCTGTAATTCTTCAGGTTTGACCTTCTTTTCCTTTTTCCCCAACGTCATAGCAGCACAATGAGGAGGTTTCCTTCTACAATGGTCAGTGTCATGATTGTTCATCTTACAATTTTTACACCACCTTTTTCCTTGGTTGAAAGATTTTCTTTCATCATATTTCCTTTCATCGAATTGTGGGGTTTTTATTTTTATTTTCATACCGTGGCCTATCAAATTGGTGCTTACCTTTGTTTTGATCCCTAGGATCAAATTTATTAAAGTTCTGTGGTGCCCTAAAGTTATCCACTTGTTTCTTTTTATTACCTGTTACCTCTGCTTGAGCTGCTTGATACCTTTCAGCAACATTTAGCAACTCACCCAGCCTCTCTGCACCTTGTTCCATGAGAAACTTTCTCAGGTCTGGAGCCATGGACTCTCTTAATTGCTCTATAAGGACCATTTCCTTAAGATCTTGGGTTTTCCCCAGAGAAGTCCATTTCTCCAAGTATGTCTCTATTCGTGCAGAGAACTGGTGATAGGTTTCACCTGACAGTAGTTTAGCATTCCTAAATTTTTTCCTATATAATTCTGCATTCTTTTCATATCTTAACAAAAGAGCCTGCTTTAGCATGTCATAATTTTCCTGATCACCTCTGCTCATTTTTGCAAAAAACTTCATAAGCTGCCCCACGAAGTCCTTGAGATAACTTTAAGCTCCACCTTTCTCTCTCTAACCCATATGTGGTAGCTAATAGTTCATACCTATTTAGATAGCTCTCTATATCATCGTCTTTCTCAACAAAATGATCTAAATGAAAATTCATAGCTGAGGTTGAGGCTCCCTGGCTAGCAGTGGCATCAGAGGCAAAGGGACTGGCACCATTTTCAGGAGCATGGCCCTGAAACTCAAACTCTCTTAGTCGTAACTCATGTTCCCTTTGTAATCTCTTCTCCTCCTTTTCTGCTTCCCTCTCTGCAGTCAATCTTCTTTCTTCTGCTTCCCTTTCTGCAGCTAATTTCTTCTCTTCTCTTTCTGCAGCTAATTTCTTCTCTTCTCTTTCTGCAGCCTGTCTTCTTTCCTCGGCTTCCAATGCTTTAGCCTCTTTGTCAGCCTCAATCTGCAACCTCTTAGCCTCAGCCTCTAATTTTCTTTCGGCCTCTTTTTCTAATCTTCTTTCTTCCCGTTCAATATATTTGTCACATTCCGCAGTGACATAAGAAATCATAATTTGCCCGTCCATTCCTAACTCTTTCGCAGTCTGTACAGCAGCAGATCGAAATTTTGCCAGGTCGGCCATTGTCTAACAGATAAATGTCTAAAATATGTAACTAAACAATTTTATCTATGACTAATTAACTTAGGACAACACAGGCACTGTGAGCTCAACCTTATTTATTTTCACCCAAGGATACCTTTTAATTCTTATTATTCCCTGGAGTGAATTACCCCCAATATTTGTAATAGGGAAAGATTCAAAATCCCGGACGAGCCCCCAATATATGTGGTGAAGTGGGATGTTATAAATATTTATAGGGGACTTAGTGTACTGACTGAGATCAGCTGTGAAGGTATCTATATCTAATAAGAGTAGTGTATTATAGATAACCTTACTTGCTGCCACATATGTATACCTCAGTCAGAATTATTCTGGAATAGTGTGATGACTACGTTATATGTCTAGGGTATGTGTATGATGAAGTGTAAGTCATAACAACAACAGACAGATAAACAATTTAATTTATTCCACCGCACTTGACAACACTGTGACACTCACATACATAAAACACTCTACGAGGATATCTTAAAGGAGTCACTGATAACTTTTCAAATAACAATATGTATTCAGTGCTGTCATGAATGTATATGTGTCCTGATTCAAATACAAAGGGAACGAGGAATCACAATCAATTTTAATTACAAGTTATATGTACAGAATTTATTAATATGAATCTTGTAGTGACATATATTATTAATAGTATCCTATGTGTGTCAGTTATGTAGTAGTAATATGAGGTAATACTGGTTTTGTTTTGTTCAAGCTCTGTTGGTATTTGTCATCATGACTTCAATAGTTTGTCTTTATTGGAACTAGTATTGGAGATGTTCTCAGTTCCTGATATTAAAACAATTGAATTCCCCTCTTAATTTTATTTTACACTGTCATTTTAAGATGGGGTACATAATGTTGAGCTCCATGGCCACACTCTCTTATCTTTCGTGATGACTGCAGAAAAAGGCTACTCTGCTCGATTACTTTAATGAGTTCTGGAGCCACCCCACTGGTTGCTATATGGACCAAGGAGTATGCTGTCCACTTCTGGGTTCAGCAAAGCTCTGACCAGGTGCTGCTCAATAACTTTAAGACCACGGTCCCTGAAACAAGAAGGATGTACCTTCTACGTCATAACTAATTTATACTCTCTTTCTACACTGAGCACAATACATCACAAACATTGAGTTCAGAGCGTTAGGCCAACTGTCAGCTTCATCTGAAATACTTTATACCAGTATTTCCCTCCCTAATGGTTACTACGCCTCTGCAATTCCAGCATTGTTTCTTTCTAGTCAATAATCTAGGTGTCAGTGTACTGTTTAGCCATTCCATGCAGTTTTACTTTCCTCCGACACCTTCTGTTCAGGCTGGAGCATTTTAGGCTTTACATCATGTTTGCTACTGAACTACACATATATACAGACATAAATTATCAATTTACATTCAATTTTCATTAAAAGATATTGAATATTTCAAGCTTACCACAATTCATGGAATAATAAACAGTTTCGTTGACTGGCAATGAATATAGCACAACTCCGATCTGCCGATGTCCCAGGCTTTATTTTATAAAAAATATACACTGGTGCTCAACGCACTGCTTCTTAGTAGGTTTATTACAAAATGTGGCAATGAACAGACGCTCTGAATCGAGTATATTCGCAGCTCTACCCAATGAAACCATGTCTACACATCTTTTCAAAAAAGTACTCCTTTTCACGTTCCCCCTGACAACACAAGATAGTATTTATAGCCCGACCAATCGTGTTTAGTCTTATATTTGTTCATTGCTCTTTTCTTTATTAAATGTATTTGTTAGGCTTCATATTTACCTGATAATTTATATATGTGGATTAGAATATTCCACGACAGCAACTGTACTTATAATCTTCATTTGCATTATGAGAAGTAGCAACATCCTACAATAAGATCATTTATTTTTATTTTTGTATCTCTTCTTCTTGCTATTTATCTATCTCTCTTGCTATTTATCTATCTCTCTTGCTATTTATCTATCTCTCTTGCTATTTATCTATCTCTCTTGCTATTTATATATCTCTCTTGGTAATTGTCATTCTTGTTTCAATCAGCCTCTTACCGCTTTGTGTTAGTTTTGCCATTGAAAAGATCATTTTGGTTGCAGCGATGGAACTGGTGTTTTTGCTATTTTGTAAAAAGTGATAATTATATATTGACGTCACGCTTGTCTTACAATCAGATGATGTACAAATTCACCTTCGCCCTCGTCATCTTTGTTGTGACAATGAACCAAGTCAATGCTTATTATTCTGGTGGTGGCTACGGTGTCTTTGGAGGTGTTGGAGGCCCTGGAGGTATCGGTGGAATTGGAGCTTCTCTGGGTATTGGAGGTTTAAGAGGCATTGGAGGTTTCGGTGGCTCTGTAGGGCTTGATGGAGTAGGTTTGGGTGGAGCCGGGTTAGGTGTATTCGGCGGAAGCTTCAATGGTTACGGATTTCCAGGGAAATGGGGTGAGTTAATTTACACAAATCATTTCTATATGAACTCACAACAAGTTAACAGTTTAAACAATAACCATAGCTTTCATGAGAAAACCGTGTTACATGTTCGTAATTTTTATATTATAAAAGCTATTGGCCAGGCCAGTCAATCTCCCTATTTGAAGCAAATAGTTTTCGTACACGTTATTTATTATTTAAGAATTATGTTTTCATCCACGCCGCATTTCTCAATCTTCTTGTGAAGGGAGAAAGCTGATTTTACGTACATCAATCTTACAAGGTACAAACACCATATTGATCAAATCAAACAGAAGTGCAAGAGAGGTCTAGCTGCCCTAAAAACAATGGCTGCCACGCACCTGGAGCAGGGATTACTGTTTCTCCTGTATGACCAGCTGGTCATGTCTGTAATCGAGTATGGCCTGGAAATACTCACGATGTCAATATCACCATGTGAACGACTGTATGACCAGCTGGTCATGTCTGTAATCGAGTATGGCCTGGAAATACTCACGATGTCAATATCACCATGTGAACGACTGGAACGCATTCAAAACGAAGGGATGCGTTTAGTCTTGGGCTGTACACGAGATACCCTTATTGTGACGATACGGCACATGCTTGGATTGTTGTCAGTTAGATTCAGATATGCCATGACCCAGGCAAAAGCTTATATGTGAGTAACCATAGACAAAAGGCATCCCCTGCATGGGAACATAGCTGACATCAAAGGAGCAAGAATAAACAGGGGGTATCATAGATGGCGCAGGCAGAGGCAACTATTAGACAGGTGACCACAATTGCAAGTATATTCCAGGAAGAAGAGTGGATATGTCAGGTGAGAACTGGACGAACTACCAGTAAGTTATCAGCAGCCTTGGTAGACAGTGCAGAACGTGGGCCAATGGGAGGGTAGAGCTGGAAATTGATCAGCTGATACATGATCAAACTGGGGATGATGATGCCATAGTGTACACTGATAGGTCTGTAATCCGTGAAGAGAAACCAGGGTGGGGCTTCTTTGCTAGAGTAAAGGGCACTTTGAATTTAAAGAAACAGTTTTTTGTTTTGTTTTGTTTTTTAAAAATTATTGACTGTCTTAGTACTCATATATTGTGTCTTGTGCACATTTACATCGTGTAACACAGTCATATATCATGCAAAGTTTGCAACTGAACTGGCCTCTTTAAACTGCATTTTCGGGCTAATAAAAGGCGTTTGGCATTGTAGACAGAATCACTTTGCAAACTTATCTGGTATTATTTAATTACCCCTGAAGATCATTACCTTAATAAAGAAAACATTTGAAGACATGACATGCAGAACTCTTCATGATGTACGACTTACAGAACCGATTGAGATAAGAAGTGGAGTGCGACAGGCATACCTCTTGTCACCATTTCTCTTCTTACTGGCTGTAGATTGGGTTATGATATCAGCCAGTAGAAATGGGATGCAGTGGACTCCGACGATTTAGAGTTTGCCGACGACTATGCTGTTTTTTTCCATTACTGTTACCTGATGCTAATCAAAATGAAAATACTTCTTGAGAAGTCACATCACGTGGGTCTGAAATTACACAGAAAGGACACAAAAATAAAATAGAATTGTGACGGTATTGCCTCCCCTGCTTTGCAGTGGCCAAAACTCAAGAGTACCGTATCTAATATGGGCCTTTAAAGGTACTCTTGGCAGAGATGTAGATAGAAGGGTAATGACCCTTCTGTCTCAAGGTATTGTTCACAAGATATTCAGATAAGCGAAAACAATGCTGCTTTGGCTGAGCGCGTTAATTCTAGAATCCACCGACCACTTTTGTGAAGAATTAAGCAATGATTACCTTGAGCTCGTTCAGCCCCCACCTCTCATTTACTCAGGGGATTTCTTATTAGTCTGGTATAGCTCTGTTTAGAGTGTGTGTAGTAAATTGACTGAGACAAACATGCAGTACATTTAAAATGATTAAATCGAAGTTAAATTTGTAAAATTACAAATAAAAAAATTTAATAATCACTTAAGTTTTAACAGTTTGAAAATAATTGAATAGTTTAGAAGAAAAGTTTCATCATTGATTTATAGTAGAGTCGATAAAAAAAAAGGTTCACTTTGGCAGCGTATATTTTGCACGTAGCTGCCAATAGTAGTTTCTGCTCCCGCTGATGGGTTGGTGTTCACACTGCACCCTCTCGTCGCTTGTCAAGGTTGTCGGGTGTAGCTAGTTTCCCAGAAATGTCAAGGAGATTCTACAAAATTGGTCCCTCGTCTTAAAGCTTAGGCCACTGTTCCTTTCTTGTTACAGAGATAGTACTTTCTGCTGGTACCACCAATAACTATGATAAAGAATAGAAACGAAACGCTCTCCTGTGTATTGCGTTTCTCGACACATACTTATGTGCCCCCTTTCTTCTATTCTACCATCCTAGGTATCTCAGAATTTACCCTCGATGAGAATGAAATTTAATCCCTAGGGATAAAACTTTCTTTACATTTAAACTGGATAGCTTTAGCTTTACATTACATTTAAATGAAAAGGTTAATAGTACAGATAGAATATGTTTACATTTCCACTGATTGAAACGTGTTCACAATATATATTGAATATGTTTTCATTTATGTTTACACTGATTTGAAAAGTATGAAATTTCCATTAATTTTAAAGTGCATATGTTAACATCGACATTTACACTGGTTTGAAACTGTAAGTATTATAATTAGAGTGTGCATCATTTCTTCATCTTTTCCTCCCTGCTCCATATGGAACCTGGGACTACTTTATGCTTTTAGTTCTCTTTACGAAACTAGCAATAAAGCAATCACCGGTACTTGGCAGTGGTGGTTCATGAAATCATCATTCTAATAGCTGAAGTTGCCAGCCTCAAATAACTAGGACATCCACTAACGATTTTTACATATTAAAATTCACATGGCCATTTACATATATATGTTAATTTACATGTTAGTAATAACTTATATAATGTAAAATCACAACTTACGCCAATCCTGGCTCACATACTTTTTGCTCAGATGAATAAAAGACACTGGCAGATGCCTTATTACACGTGTACTTGGGGTCGTTAATTTGAACTTTAATTCCCTTTCTCACTCCGTGTGTTTCAGTTTCCTCAGATATTCCGGTTTTCCTTATTTAAAATGTTAGAGATTTTCTGGGCTGAGTTGTAAGTCCTGATGAATATTCCAATAAAAGGTGTCCGGTCTGATAAACGGAAATTCTGAAGTCTATCTACTGGCACGTCTGGTGTCTTTGGCAAGCGTGAATCTCACAGTGTCCTAACACTGAAACGAGTCAGGTTATATTCACTGTCCTCCCCGCTCTGTTTGTTATGGAGCTCAAATGATCAGCCAATCTGATATGAATATTTTGCATGACTCATCTAGTGCAAAATTTAAAACATTAATTTTCTGAAAATGGGCTGTAAACATCCGATTGCCTTGCAGACGAACTCACAAACACATATGTAAACTGAGTTTCAGATGTAACAACTTATTATTTTATCAGAAAGTAATCTATTCGCAGACGGGTAATCTCGTTATCTGTCCCTTACTCTGGCCTTTATCAGCGATTAGCAAATACGCTGGCATTTTCGTGGGGCTAATCTGTCGAGGCCAAGATTTGGTACAAAGGAATTTTACCAACCTCCCTGTCGTTAATATTATTTCTGCCGCTCCTTGCGAAGCTTAACAAAGGGACGGTAAACAAACAGACGTAATAACTTATCCCTGAGAGGAGTGTAAGAAGGAAAATACGTAATTTATGCTACACAAAGCAGAGAAAGAAAATGCGACAATTGAAAGCACGCAATAAAAATCAGTACAAAAATGTAACTGATTATACCGTAGTGAAACAGAGATCGAGAGGGGTCGCCCCATTCTGTCACAAGAATAAATGCTGGAAATAATAACAAGAATGTACTAGATGAAACATCACTGCAATATATAGAATCGTACACATATATCTTAGCAGCAATGTAGGTACAGTTTGAGGAACAGACAGTGATATCAAAATAAGGATGGATTGGGCGATGGATTAGGCAGACGTTGAGTAAACCTGTTGATAACATTACCAGACAATCTTTCCTTCTGGAATCCCCATAATAGAAGAAGTTGAAGTAAATCTAAGAATGCTAGGAAAAGAAAACTGGAGAAAGACACTGAGCTGATGGCACATGACAGGTGGACTTGACATGAGTTTGTTGAAGCCTGTGTTCCATGGGTAGCTGACAGGTAATGAAGGTATGAATGAATATTTATCTCATAAAGATGGCGGTCTGTATCGGCGATTCTCTCATGGCTCTACAGTTTCTTTTGTTGAAGTCCATGCTGCCAAGTTGTTCCTCTTTTGGAAGGATGTGCACCACGGTACAGCTAGAGCTACCATATATTGACTTTTGGAAAAAAGGACGCTCCATTTCTAAGCTTCCGTAAAACAGGTTTAAGCAGAACTAGCATCCGGTTAGCGCTAGCCTCTCGTTACCATGTTCCGCGATTGACACCTGGTAGGATCACGCTCCAGTCTAACCAGCTGTACATGGGTACCTGACTCTGCTCTATAGTTAGGGAAGGTAAAGGCAAGGAGGAGTGAAACTAATCCACCCATCAATCTGGACCTTGTAGAACGAAATCTCTGAAACTTCATTCCCCTATGACAGTATCTTCAATGGCGATATCCTTAACTTAAAAAAAAAATCAAAACACGTGCGGACATTAAAAAAAGGGGGGGGGGGGGGAAGGGGGGGGGGGAAGCGGGTAAGAGAACCTATACGTTTCGAGCAGCTTAACTATTTGACATATGGTAGACGCAGGCTGAAAAATGTGAAAGACTGGATCCTGTAAACATCACACGGTATATAGTTTATTGTCCCTCAGATATCATAGCAGTAGAGAGTTCCCACGATACGGTACGCCAGCGAACTCGTTACGTTTACTCTTGCCGTTTATATTAAAGAGAATTAAGTAAAATACGATGTACAAACATTTAAAAACATTACGGTAAATATAGTGACTGCGGACGAATTGAAATCACTTAAAGTAACTCTCGTTTGGACTAGACTACTTGACCTACAAAACAACAAATTATTGTTAGGTTGTCTCCCATTGTCTGTCTCTGGCATGATGTTATTGGAGAGGAGTCTCCGAATACGTGCCAGGTCTCTTCTAAAGTCATCGGGATCCTGAAACAAAAAAAGATTCATAGGTTCACGATTATGGATTCCACATGGAGAGGTTAAGGGCGCGTGATCCCCTCTACCTCTGTGGATCCTCGGGTATTGTCCGAAATGTTCCAGGCTCAGTCCCCCCCCCCCCTCCCCCCTTGTATACGGTACAGTGGTTGGTTTTTCATGCAGAGGCGAAATAATTTAGCATTAGGTTTCCAAAAGACATGTTTTTCACCACCGAGGCGACGTTTACACCTGAACGGACAGTAGTTCTGTTTAAAATCTTCGTAGCGCCCCCTACGTCTCTTTCTTCAGACGTACTATCTCTGTGTTGTGTTGCTTTGTTTCTGTGTTTCTTTGCTTGTTTGTTTCTTTCTTTCGTTTATCCCTTAAACCCAAATGTATATATTTTGTGTCCAAAAATTTCCCACAGTGAACATTAGAACATATGCTATTGTTTGAATTGTCTTGCCCATGAAGAGTAACTATACTAACTACATTTGTATTTATCATGTTTAGTTTTATTATTTTTACTTTCTGGATTCTGAATTTAGAATTTCCTTTACTCTGTTTAATATTTCGTCTTATAATAGTTTAATCTCGTCCCATAATACCACATGTTTTTTCCTTTGATTAATTTTTAATACTGTACGATAAATCTACTTACTATGGATTACAGCACTTATATATGGTTCATTAAGTCTTTTAAGAAAAAAAAAAAAAAAAACAAAAAAAAAAAACAAACAAACAAACAGAAGCTCTCACAGCAAGCAGATGAGAGGAGAAAACGACGAAAGGAACACCAGGAAAATAAGCAGCGGAGGGCTGTCCCCTTAGGGGCGCATTCCCATAGTCAGTTATGACTGAAGGGGTTATTATTATTATTAGGTGGTTTACCTTCTCTGTGTTGGTCATTGCAAGTGTGATGCCAAAGGTGGTTTTCTTGACCTAACACTGTTGATCTATTATGATTAAAATTCATACCATGTCTGTCGATATCAAATTGGTTCGACTAGGCTTCATATTTGTTTATCACCGGTAGTCCTTGGTAACAGGAAGTTACAACACTACCTCGAGGTTCAGTTAGCAGAAGATACGGTCGGTATCAGCAGAAGTCTACTATCGGCTGCTAGGGTCTTCTCTGTGTTTTCGAGGCAGGTGGACGTGTGTTTTTGAGCTCCTGAGAATTATACTACTTCACGATATATTCCTATGATGTTCGACCACTAGATCATCCATACACCTCCGTGTGATGATGCTAGTCTATGTATGAAAGGAATTTTTACTATTTATGTGAAGAACGTGAGTAAATTAAAATTGTGAAAACCTGTCGAGGACAGCGTTATAGCGACAGACGATACTGAGCTATTTTGATGACTACATATCTATATAATGCCAATGTGTATAATTGCTTTCCTGATGACATTTGTGGAGCAACGTGTAGAGAGAATAAATTGTGTATTTATTTGTCCAACCTGGCCTTTGTGGTGACATTAATAGTTGGTGGAGAAGGGTTGTGTGCGTGGTCTACCTACATACCCCTATATGTGGACTTGGCCTGAGTAAACGTATTACTCATCATAAAATAATATAAAGACCCTCAACATGATCCTCTGTCAATAACTTTCCCCATTACATTTATGATGTTATCATCAGGAAATGATGTTTGGCGAACTTCTTCTTTGAATAGCTGAATTACTTTAATTTTTGTCTGCTGCTGGATTATCCTGATGCATGGTTTCTTTTCTCTTTTCTTTTTCATTACTGATTAACTCTTACTTTATTGATCATACTATAATTTTTTGTTTGTTTGTTGCCTCTATATTCTTCTCATTCATTGCATTGTGATATTCCTGTTTTTTTAAAAATATCTTGTTTTGTTGTTTATTCATAATAACGTGATTTGTTTCTGTTGTTTCCTTTTTTCATTACATGTTTCTTTTGTGTTTGTTTAATTTTTTATCCTATTTGGCTTTCGACATCTTGGTTTCTTTCATCATCAGAGCTGAATTATTCCTAATACCTTGTTTCTGTTGCCTTCTCCTATCTTCTCATTTCTCTTGGGCTTTGTTGTCGTGCTCTTCCATTTAAGATTAATTTTTTCCTTGTAGTTTTCTGACCTTTTCCTTACTGAAATTATTTTGTAGTGCCAAGTGCAGATTGCTCTCCGTGCTTCTATCTGGGGCATAATATCGATTTCTCCCTGTTTGTGAATTTCCTCATTTGTTATTCCATCATTGTAGAAAATCACGTACTCTGTTGTTCTACCCTATTTTCAATGTTTGTCAGACTCTGAATTTATCTAAACATTCCGTCATCTAGTACAAGTCATCGTATTCGATGCTGTATGAAATAACATATAACGTCTTCTAATAGTTCTTAAAAAAAAGGCTAAATATAATAATCGTTTACATTAAAAATCAAGTATTTTAATTAAATTAAATTAAACCAGAAAGTGAGAAATTATGTTAACAACTAAATGTGGTGTCCCTGACCTTCAGAACTAAGAAAGGCACGGACACAAACTGTTTTATATAATTTTTTTAAAACGTATCTTATTGCTGTGGGTCAGTGAAACGAGTAATTCTTAGTAAGTATATCAATAAAATCAATCGAAAATCAAAGGGTATTCCCTTTAGCTCCCCAAGGAGCATAGGCCTTCAGCAAACACATTTTATGTCCTCCTATTGCATGCCGTCATCTCACGGAATTTCCATGTCATCCGCATGATTTTCTTTCTGTTTCTAGCTCTATTCGCCATGTTTCTTCGGTCAAATTCTGCTGCTCTATCCTTCTTTGGTCCTTGGCCGCTGACAGACAAAGAAATCAGTGACTCTCAAGCCTAGTGCGTTTAGTAGGATATTTGCAACAAACTGTCTTAACTTTGCTAGGTCGGCAGCCATCCTGCGTTTGGTGCCTCAGTTATGGTTCATGCTTAGCATCTCTTCCTCCATAGTTCTCCGCCAGGTAGCTTTTGGCCAGCCTTAGTTTTGCTTTCCTCATGGAGTCCATAGCATGGCCGTTCTTTTGGTGGGTTTGGGCCTCTTTTGAGGATGTGACCAACTGTGGGTGTGATTTTGAAGAGAGTGCGCAGATTGGATGAAGGAAAGAATAAAAGAAATAGATATTATCTGTTGGTTGTATGATAGTCTACGAGTTCGAAGGAACTGCCTCTCCTCGGGAAATAGTCTACTAGAAATTCTTAATGCAAATGAATTCTTGCAACTAAACATTATATTTACTGGACGATACATTCTTTCTCAGGAATCCTACAAAAGGACTATGTAAAGTACATAAGGTTGAGAAAGGTGATTTGGAGTCCAGCCACATTAAATAAAATATCCCTACCCACTGTAAGTTAGTTTAATTATGGCTCAGCCTCCAGGGTGTAGATTTATGTTTAAAGTAAAATACAGCCCAAATAAAGGTAACAAGGAAAAAAAAACTAACAACAGACTCTGTTATTGAATTTAAAAAAGATTATAGATTCTCGCAACTTTTAAAGATTTACAAATGAACAAAAATGTGTAGGTTCTTATATTTAAAAAAAAAACAAAAAAACTATGGTCATCAAATGGACCAGGAGATCTTTTCTAAGGTAGTTTTGCTGGTAGGTGTTATACTCATCTCCTCAAGGACTGTAATAGCTGCTGAGATGATTGGTGTTCTGACTCTCTTGGTTTGGTCTGTCCCAGCACTTAGGTACAGTAATGCAGTTCAATGGTTTCAGAGGGTGGCAGAGTTTGCTTCCCTGGACTCAGTGCACATCACAAACACGGATGGAGTATGTCAGCCCTTCTGAATACCTCTTCTGCTTACTGGACTATGACCCAGGTTAGAGTCACCTGGCATGACAGCCTAGAGTTGTACTCTGGTATTGCATGGTTGGTATGGTATGGGTTACCTGGTTGGTAGGGTATGGTTTGTTATGGTCATCTGGTTGATAGGGTATGTTGGTAGGGTAAACTGGTTGATAGGGTTTGGTTGGTAGGGTAAACTGGTTTTGTACTCTCAACTTGTAACCTGGTTTAGTACCTTGGACCCGTAACCTGGTTGGACTGGATGATGAAACAATTGAAGTCCCACTAGTGATGTTTCGAGACCAATCATCTCCTATGTCTGATGGGCGATAAGTGTCCATCAGAAATCAAATTAAAACAATCATAGCTAACATTCCATAACAAAGTGGTCTAGTATCTATGACATGGTCCTACGTAACTGACATTATAAGCGTATCTGGAGTTCTCAACCTCTATCTGGCTGTCTGCTTATTTACAGCAGTGGTTTTCCCCATGTGGGCAGTGAGTTTCACAAACTGTGATGTTAGGGACTGTGGTAATCGAATGTTTGAGAACCATTGGTTTACATTGTGCCCGTAGAGCAGTATATCAATTTTGGGGTCATTGTCACCAATGGTTTGAGAACCACTGGGTAACATTTTCCCATGCTAAAGTAAAACCTTTTGGGGGGTCATGCGTGCCACGGTCTGAGAACCACTAATTTACCTTTCTGCCACGTGAGCAGTAAATCATTTTGAGGGTAGTCATGATCTCAAGGGCTTGAGACCCGCTGGTTTACATTTTGTTCGACAAATTCATTAAATAGCTAAATAATTGTAAACATTTTTAAAGTTCTGGTTCCTGTCAAAAATATCATTCATATAACCCATAATAGAATATTTCTTCAATCATCAAACATGGTATAAGCATAGAAGTGCATTAAAAACATATAAAGAATATTCCATGATGAAAACACTAATGTCCAATATGAGACAAAGAGATAAGATTTGTGACTGAGAACACATTAATCAAGTTTGTAGTCTTGACAAAGAACAATGGAACATATAAGAAATAGAATGTACAAGGATCACTATGATACTTTCTGTTCTGTTTAGTTCAGTAATACAAATTTCAAAGTAACAATAAAATTACACATGCAATATTTAACTCTGTGTTATTTCTGCAAAAATGTAAGAAGAAGATCAGTGATTGTGACGGTATTGCCTCCCCTGCTTTGCAGTAGTGGTCCAACAGTGGCCAAAACTCAAGAGTATTTACTATGGGCCTTCAAAGGTGTCTACCTTCGCACAAGATTACTCTTGGCAGAGATGTAGATAGAAGGGTAATGGCACTTCTATTACAAAGGGAGTCTTCACAAGATATTCAGATAAGGGAAAACAATGTTGCTTTGGCTGAGCACGTTAATTCTAGATTCTGCCGACCACTTTTATGAAGAATTAACTTACTTACTTAGTCGTTCCCCTTCTACCGTGAAGAATTAAGCAATGATTAATTTTATTTCGTTAAGCCACCACCTCAGATTTACTCAGTGGAATTCTTATTAGTCTGGTATAGTTCTGTTTAGAGTGTGTGTAGTAAATTGACGGAGACAAACATGCAGTACAGTTAAACGGATTAAATCGAAGTTAAATTTGTTAAAAAAAAAACTACAAATAAAAAATTTTATAATCACTTAAGTTTTAACTGTTAGAAAATAATTGAATAGTTAAGAAGAAAAGTTTCATCATTGATTGATAGTAGAGTCGATGAAAAAAAGTTCAATTTTGCAGCGTATATTTTGCACCTAGCTGCCAATAGTAGTTTCTGCTCCCGCTAATGGGTTCTTTTTACGTTGCTCACGCTCGTCGCTGGTCAAGGTTGTCGGGTGTAGCTCGTTTCCCAGAAATGCCAAGGAGAGTCTACAAAGTTGGTCCCTCGTCTTAAAGCTTAGACCCCTGTTCCCTTTTTGTTCCAGAGAAAGTACTTTCTGCCGGTACCACCAATAAGCCGATCCTGGCTCACAGATGTCTTTGCTCAGATGAATAAAAGAGACTTGAATCGGCCTCTTACACGCGTTTTGGGTGTCGTTTCTTTAATAAGATAATTCCCTCTATGACTCCGTGTGTTTTCTATTTCCTCAGTCCTGGTTTCCTTATTAAAATGATAGATTTCCTGAGCTGTTTTTGTAAGTCCGTCAAGGTTCTCCAAGAAAAGGTCCGGCCTGATAAAATGAATTCTGAATTCTAACTCTGGCAAGGTCTGGTGTCGTCGCGGCAAGCGTTGATCTCACAGTACATTTCACAGTGAAAAAATACTGCTAAAATGGTCAGGTTATATTCCCTGTCTTCTTACGCATGTTTTTGTTACGAAGCTAAGTAAAAAGCCAATCATTTTCAAACATGCATGTCCCGTGGGGAAATTCAAAATATTTCCGACATGGGACAATTTTGAACGAAATGCAGAAGTCACGTTTCCCATATATGGCAATCGTGACATTCAAATATTCTCGTCAATGATTACATATAACTTCTTACATCTACCCGGAAATATTACACCATTTCCGCTCAGGTGTGTCTGTCATCCCACCACGTCAATTATAGACCGGCGCTCCTTATGCAAACACAAACTACTGTTTGACCATCTGTGCTGCATCTTATCACGACAATAATTAGTCAGTCGCACGAGCCATGTCAGTGCTAAGTAAACTCGCTTGGCTATTTACGTGCGAAAACAGTCGCACGCTTGTGATACAATAGGTTTTATGTCGGTCAACCTTGCTTCACCGTCTAATCTATCCGCAGGGATAGACAGGTAAATACACAGACATGACAACTATCGCTGAGAGGAGTGTAAGAATGAAATAATAAATATCTGCTACACATATCAAGAAAGAAAGAAAGTGCGACAATTAAAAGCACGTAATAAAGTCAGTACAAAAATGTAACTGATACTGCCGTAGTGAAACAGAGATCGAGAGGGGTCGCCCCATTCTGTCACAGGGATTAATTATGACTTCAGTGAACTCATACCTTAGAATTGGTTGAGTCACTTGTAAATAACAATTACTGTCACTGAAATGAAAATTCATTTAAAATATCGATATATAACTCATGGAAAAAAGTAAGTGTGCAACACTTTATAGGGCACTGTGCGTGGTTTCATGGACGAAATGAAATAAAAGTTGGCACACAATGTGGTTGAATATTGAATAAAAGACCAAGTGATCACTTTGATTTTAGTGAAAGTGTCATGAAAGAAAGATAAAAACTAAAGTCAGTGTGGAATCCCCACGAAAAAATGAAATCTTGATTTCAGTACCATGTATGTCCACCTATTTCGCACTGTTCTGCACGACACGTGTCTTAAAGCTGGAATGTTCCTGGCAGTCCATGTTGCCTGAATAAACCTGTTACGCAAGTGCATAAGGAGTATGTAACGGTCTTGTGCAGGGGTGGTAACTCGTGGTAGGCCAATTCTATGGCGATCAGCAGTGGATCCAGTTTGGTGGAAACGAGCTTACGAGCTTGAATGCGTGATATAGTGTTCCTGTGAACATTGAAATGTTGTGATACAGCTAATATAATCGCTCCAGCAGCTAACATCCCTATATCTATTGCTCGCTGTTGTTGGTTCAATCTTGACATTGTCAAAAAAGATGTTTCTTTGGACTTTTGGTACTCTCTATTTCAACGATTACGTTTTCACATGCTTGTGATTAGAGCTACATACTTATCTTCCTTATATCTGTGATAAATTCTCCCCTACGGCACTTTTCACGTGATTTATCTTGCACCGTGTTTATCTCCCCATGAATAGTGCGATCCAATTGTAATTACACGGGTAAGTGAATAATACTCACACAGAAATGTGTGCCAACTTGCATTTGAGTTCACCCAAGAACACACGCACAGTGCCCTGTTAAGTGCTGCACACTTACTTTTTTCCATGAGTAAATACATCACTTACTCGCTGAAGGACTTACTACGGATTTGGCAACCATAAGCTAGACTCGGTTTAGGCTCATAACATGTTACTTGCTGGACAGATACCGATTGAATGCCTTAAAACTTCCCAACAATTTCCTGATGGGGTCTCCCCATTTGACCTCTTGTTGGCATCATAGTAAATTCTTCTTGAGTCCCAGGAGAATCAGTGTTGCGCACAGATTCTTTTGTGTGGTAGTCTGTGACGCACAGATTACTGTTGGTAGGCATACAAATGTAAAGTATAACTATTTGGCTGATGAAAAGTATTTTATTTAAGAATCAATGATTCTTAGTCTAAGGGACAGAACCCTGATTGATCGATGTTATATTCGGTTATATGGGTTATCTGTTCTTGTGTTTCAATCTGGCGTATGAATACTGGATTTACGTCATTTTGCGTCTGGTATGGCCAGATACAGATTGGTCTTGCTTAAAATGTTTATGGCCCGAATTTATATTTATTCCTTGACTATCTAAGGTGATTCGGTCTTATATCTTTGTATCTGTGTATTTCTATGTCGGTCTATTTTTTGAGCTCAGCTCTGGGGTCAGAGGCATTTCTGCGCATGCGTCGATTTGGGGTGTCGACAGAGAAGGCTGTCATGTCGTCGCTGCTATGGGCTGGTTCGACTAGAATGTCTGAAGATTGATCTCTGTGATTTATTCTAGGAAGGAGATTGTTTCTCTGTATGACTGTAGTATCAGAGATTCTCCTAATGTTGATTATTAACGCCAAGGAATGGCGTGCGTTATTCGCTTGTGTGTGTTTTCCTAAAGCCAGGTAAAACCAAAACCTTTTTGCTGAACTTTTTTGCTAAGCCTAGATGGGAGACGTATTATCGTACATCTAGGATCATTGACTACAGATGAAGATGACGGGTTATCTAGCAGCACTAGATTACTTGATGTAACCAGCCTTATTGATAGCAGAAATGTATAGAAGCCCAATGAGGACATTTATGTACGAATTACGAATTAATTCTGCTTCATAATTTTTCATCCTGGGTGAGCGAAGCTCACGGAGGAGAGCCATTTTGGATTCCCGCCATTGTAAGCGGATCATCGTCGGAGAACGGAAAAGGTCCTATTATCTGATGATGGTACAGAGATCTATATATTATGAAAACCCACTACTGTGGTTTAACATTGTTGCTATAAACATTTGATGAATTTACGGCTTGAGAAACTTAGCCAGGAAAAGGTTCTGACAGTGAACCATTGTTGATGATTATGTATCCACCTTAACTGACGCGATTAGTCAGTTGAAGCCTGAGACGACAGACAACCAGAATATTGAGTGCTTGCCTACTATCGTTCCATTATATTTACATGCCACATAAATGTACATCTGATATTGTCACCCATTTTTCAAGTATACGATGATTGTTTGCCAACCTGTTCAAGTGACTGTAATCGTGATGTCGAAGTGTACGTCCATTATTAAATGTATGAAACGTCATCAGCAGTCTACCCTTTATTGACTTCTAACTATGATTGAGTGAGTGACTTGTCAACTCAACAGAACTGTACACACATTCGCGTCCTTTACATCTACATTCTCACTCGATGTCAGCACTGTGTCGGAACGAGTTGACCATTCATCTACGTGTCTAGTATGACCTTATGAAAGCAGTAACATCACAACAAAACACCTTATCAATCAGGTTCTCTTCAATTTAAACTGGTCCGAGTGTTAAAGGTTTCCACACAAAATGGACGAGTCCAGGTGAATTATCCAGTTCCATTATGGTGTCTCCCTCACTCTTGATTTACACGCGTGCAGTCATGAGTTACACTTCCTGGCTGGTCGATTATCGGCTGGAAATGTAATACAAAGAAATGTCACTCCCGTGACCGTATGGATAGTTTATCTGTCTTGGCCGTGAGAAATAGCGAGGTAAGTAAGTATTAGTGTAAAGAAGACAATGGAGAGAAAGACTTTTATCATTATAAGAATGAAAAACAATCTGAAGAGAAATGGTTTCATTTCTAGAGCTCGGAGAGGTTTGGAAAGCAGGCAATAAAATAATAGACAAAAGAAAACTGTCGGTGAGAAAGTGGAACACTACAGCAACTCAATTCCAGCGTTCACTCGCTATGATCGTGCGCATGTCTTCTTGGTGGCTCTGAGTCAGCAGGTTTTAGGTTGATGATGGTGTTCGGCCCAACAATTAATTCGGGATATATACTGGGTTGTAATGGGTCGACTTTTCAAGTAATTTCTGCTAAAGACTATAACTAAAATAAGAAATGTTCTCGCAAATGTTGAACATGTCATACAGGAGACGACACAAACTCTTCCAGTTTCAAGTTTGCACACGTTATATTCTCATGTGCACCTGCTTCAGACTGTACCACTGAAGGATCTTTCTCTGCTGTCATCATCATCATCATGATCGTCGTCATCATCATCATGATCGTCATCATCATCATCATGATCGTCGTCATCATCATCATTTTTCTTTAAGCTCCATACGGAGCATGAAACCACCACTGCAGCTGGTCCTTTCGCAGGAAGCCTGCACCAAGCACATTCTCTTGCGGTAGTGGTTTCAGTTGCACTATGTTGTAAATGTGAGTTTGCCAGCTTCAAACTGTGAGTATAAATTTATTTGAGCTCAAGAGAAGTCACCGATCGCTTATAAGCATTGGCGTTCTTCTGCATTAAATCTGAAATGCTGCATCGATGACAAAATCATTTTTTTTTCAGTGAGCAGGAAACTAAACAGAAGCACTTGAATTTGTTGCATATTCTATGATATGTCCCACAACAAAAACACAAAGTGAGTAGAAAAATTAGTTACGACACAATCAATGTTCCTAGCGTGTGAGGAAAAGTTATTTCTGTCCGGGCACTGCAAAAGCCTAAATAAGACGCAGGTGGAAGGGAAAAAGATAAGCAATTGTCACGTAGACATTTATGATAATTAAATTGCCTATATCCTCTTCTTTTTTTCTTTCACCCGTATCCCCTATGTTTATTATCGCTTGTTACGCACGGATCATTATTATTTTTCGTTTGTATGATCATTTTTCGTATGTATGATCATTTTTTGACTGAAGTGTGTATTATATATATTTACGGTCAAAGGGACAGAACCCGAAATATTGATACTGCTATTTTTTAGGAGTTTACCTTCTCTTGTATAGAGACACGTTCGGTCTATAATTTCTTGAACGAAGCGTGACCATATCTCCTTATTTGGTAGTATCAGTCAACTGTTGTAGATGCCTGAAACCTTTCTTAACGCTTCTTTTCATGACCATAAAAGGCGCGACTGTGTAAGACTTTTATCTCGAATGTTCTTAGAATCGTCTTATTGTGAACGGCGACTCAGAGATTGTCGTTCTGCGCATGTCTCGACTTGGTTTTCGTTTGTTGTTCCGGCCAGCTCGGGGAGTTTAGAAATGGTCTAAGTCGCGAGCAGACGCGACCTGCGTCTTGTGATTTTCTGAGGGAAATACATTGTCTTTGTGAGTTAGTTAGCTAACTAGACTATTTCCCAGTATTATTCAAGCCTGCCTGGAGGCATATGTTCATGGTTGATTTTCCGAAATAAGGTAATTCCTCTTGTATCGAACTTTATGCTATCATCTAGAGGTTCGTCATTTTGTCGCCTTTTTGCTCGCCTGTGTGATTCAAAATGGAGAGGTACTTTGACTAGGATTAAGTCACCGGTATCTTTATACCTGAACTAGTTATATATATATGGGTCGCTCTAGACCAACAAGACTATTGTCTGTGTTCCAGGATTCGTTATATCAGAGATCACGTCCAAGTCAGATGGTTAGACTTAGGAAGGTTATAAAGGACGAGCTGACCTGTAATCCATGTATGCTATTCACGTGCAGACAGTAAACGGACTGATTGTATACATCTGATCTGCTAGCATCAGAAAGGGAATATTTATTATTGTCTATGAACAGTGATGATCTGCAGCTGACACTGTTGCAGAATTATATATATATATATTTATACAGCTTCACGAACTAGAACTCTATGATTTTGAATGCTGAACTCGTTGAACTATGTTGATGATATAAATATCCTGACTGTTTTGTGGCGTGCAATAAATGGAAAAAAATCATACAACGAAGTTACCATTTCTATGACTCTACACATCATGTTGCCTGTGTTATACCTTGTGAACTGTTCTACTACCGCATACACAGCAACATCCTAAAATCAGAGAAGACACCTACATCTTGCACTTTAATACCAGGTGTCGATAGGGGTGGCAAGTGGTCGTCAATCTTATACGGAGCTAACGTACCTGGCATTGTGGCGCACCATTATCATTTAGCCTAAATCCACCCTTATCATTTTTGGTGGCCATAGGTTGGTTTACTCTGATACCAGCTATCAAGGGGGTCAACAAACCCAGACATCATCATCAAGCTTTCAAAATTACAGTTCAACTCACTTCCTTCAAGAAAAGCTACTTTTGATGAAAGATTTTGAAAGTACCCGGCAGTACTGACAGTTGTTGATATTTTGAAACTACCCGGCGCTGCTCGGCAGTATTGAAGTTTGTCTACATCTAGAAGGACAAGTACCGAGCGAATGGATTTCCTGATCTGTTAAGAAGAAGGACAAGTGCCGTAACAACTGTTCCGGTCTCAGAAGTCAATTTGTAGAATTCAGAAGGTCAAGTTCAGAAGCTGTTTCCTGTCAGAAGCTCATTTCCCTCGTCATGGCTGTCTATGGGAGCAGATGTTAATCAACGTTGGATCTTTATCCTCAGAATGCTGACGACATCCTGTTCTGCACCGTGCTGACGTTTGGGACATATAGAAGTTAAGTGGCCTGTTTTGTTTGTGAACTGTGCCCTTATGTTCTAACTGAGCCTTCTGTCTATCACATTTTCGCACTATTTACATGTTTATATGTTATATGTTATTTGTATTTGTATATTTATATGTTTATATTCAGCGGGTTTTCTCGGTTGGGCGGTGTCTTTCAGTAGAAGATACCACGTCACAGAGGTTCTACTGTTAGCGTTTTCGTTAGGGACTGTGCGAATTTCCTACTGTGAAATTTGCTAGCGACAATCGTTGCTATATCTGTTTAGTTGTGACGAGTTGTGCTTTATTTTTGTTTCTTGTATATTTTTTTTTTCTTTTTCTTTTCTCTCTTTCTTTGTGTTTTTTTTTAGTTTCGATTTCGATTGTTTGTATTTGTAGGTCTCCCCTATCTATTATTCAGTTCTTTAAGTATATTTTTGTGTATACACTGTAGCGTCATTTGTTTGTCATATCTTCGCATTTTGTCATCACATTTCTTTTTAGTTTCGCTGTTTATTTATTTGACTTATGCGAATGTTTTCATATTGTTTGATCTTTGTTATTGTTTACATTGACTCTGATCTTTGTTGTTGTTTACATTGACTTTGATCTTTGTTGTTGTTTACATTTGACTTTGATCTTTGTTATTGTTTACATTGTTGGTGACCTTTGTTATTGTTTACATTGTCTTGTTATTGTTTGCATAGTTCTTGCATAGTTAGCTTTCACTATTGTTACATATATGCTCATGCACTATTGATCTATAGTGCACTTATCATAACTAACTGGTGGTTTTTGCTTATGCACTATTGTAGTGCAGTTATGATAAATAACTTAATGGTTATGCACTGATTTGTGTAGTGCACTGATAATTAAGAGGTGACTTGTGATATTATTATACATTTGATAATACAAGTTGGTGTCAAGTCTTGTTGCCCACAGAGATTGGAGTAAACATATTGATTACACAAGCACTTTATTAAGTCTTGTTGCTATTAAGATTGAAATAAGATAATTAATTATTTCAGGTTCTGTACTCACATTTTAGACATCATGTCTACATTTGAGTACTTTATTGAGCAGGGTAAAGCCCTTGGGAAGACAGGTGATAAATTAGAAGAATTTGCGACTGTTCAATATGCCAAGGCATTGAAGTCGGAGGAAAAGAAAATGAAAGAACTAACTGAACAAAAGAGAATAGATGCTGAAAATTTAAAACTGCAGATGCAGGTAGATGAAAAGAGATTACAAATGGAAATGGAAAAACAAAAAAGAGAAGCAGAATCACAGGAGAAGAGACTTCAGGCTGAGGTTGAAAATAAGAGACTTGAAAAAGAAGCTGAAAATAAGAGACTTGAAAAAGAAGCTGAAATTAAGAGACTTGAAATAGAGGCTGAAAATAAAAGATTAGAAAAACAGGCTGAGGCTGAAGAAAGAAAGTTACAGGCTGAGGCTGAAGAAAGAAGGTTACAAAGAGAAGCTGATGAGAGAAAAGCAAAAATGGAGCATGAAGAAAAACTCTTAGCTTTGGAGTTAGAAAAGTTGAAGTTATCTAGTAATGCTAATGATGCTAATAAGGTATCATCTGCTAATAAGTCTAATGCTGTTGATTTCAAGCTTAATTTACCAGCATTCAATGCTTCAATTGATGATATAACATTTTATCTAGATAGATTTGAAAGTGCATGTAAGGTGCATAATATAGATAAAACATTATATGTTTATCATCTGTCCAAGATACTTAGAGGTGATGCTTTGACTTTATTGGGTATGGTAGATGTGCCTGACAAAAACAACTATGAGGTTGTCAGGGCGGCATTGTTAAAGAAGTACCAACTTAACGAGGACGGATATCGTCTTAAATTTAAAAACATGTTACCAGAAACTGGAGTTGAATTCTCTGAATTCATCTCAGGCATCCGTCTTACTTTTTTACGATGGGTTGAGTTGTCTAAAACAGAGAGTACATTTGAAGCTCTTATGGACTTACTACTTAGAGACAAGGTTATGTCTTCTGTTAATGAAGCTTTTCTTTCTTTTCTTCATGAGCGTAAGCCTAAAAACATAAAAGAAATGGAAGAATACTGTAGCCAGTATGTTACTGCGCATCCTCACATAACCATTAGCAACTCTAAAGTAAAAGAAGGTCTGCCAGTTGCTTCGGCAGCACCTTATGGCCCAAATTTTATGCGTAAATTTCAGGGTAGCCAGCAAAATTTCAATAAAAAGAGTAACCGTAATTATGCCCAGAATCATAGTAATCAATTCCAGGGTGATTCTTCTTCCCAGAACTGGAGACATCCTAATACTACACGTTATTCTACTCCGGTTAACTTTAGAAATTTTCACAAAGGTAATCGGTATAGAGGAAAATATTTTTCTCAGAGACCTCAATACCAGGATAATAGAGGTTCTCAACAGTATAGAGATGGTAATGACAGTTATGGAAACTGGAACTCAAACCAGGATAAAAATTACAGTAGGGACTTTAATGATAATTGCAGAGGCAATAATGGTCGCGGTAGATCGCAACATAAGAGAAAAAAATATCAACAGACAAACTCTGTTCAACAAGAATCTCAGGGAGTAGATAAACAGGTTAATGATAATAAAGACCATAATGCCATCGGATGCTCATCTTTTGATTTTGGTAGGGCAAATAAATGTATCCAATGCAGTACTTTATTTGACCCGAAGACCGTTACTACTTTAAGCTGTGGTCATCCTTTGCCCGCTCTTCCTGCTAATGTTGCTCATGATGGGAGAGGTTCTCTTATATTACATAAGGGGCTTGTAAATAGTAATCCAGTCTCAGTGTTGTTTGACTCTGGATGTACTACTGTCGGGGTTAGGCAATCTCTTGTAGATCCATCCTGTGCTACAGGAAAGGTCATCAAATGTGTCACATTTGGTGGCACGTTGGAAAAGTATCCTACTGCTATAATACACATTGCTACTCCTTTCTTCACGGGAGAGGTCCACGCGTGTCTACTTCCAAACCCTATTGCGGACCTTATTATTGGTCGTATTCACGGAGTTAGGGAATGTACCCCACAGCAGATTGCTGTTTGGGAAGAGCAAAACATTGAAGCTACCAATGCGGTGGTCACAAGAGCACATGCTCTGGATCCACCTCAAACTTCATTAACTAATAATGATGAAGTAAATGACCAAGATAGTCACTTGACTATTACACGTGACTCATTTATCAAATTGCAAGAAGAAGATCCTTCTTTACAAAAATTCTTCATTCTAGCAAAAAAAGGTGATCCTAATCAAAATACTAATAGAAAATCTTGGATTTCTATGAAGAACGGCGTACTTGTACGTATGGTACAAGACTCGACTACGTCCACTCATTCACAAATTCTTGTGCCTAAGAGCATGAGATTGCAAATATTGCAACATGCTCATGACTCGCAATGTGCTGGACATATGGGTTTTTCCCGTACAAAGTCGAGAGTTCTTGCGGCTTTCTTTTGGCCATTTGTGAGCAAGGACATACGAATGTACTGTCGCTCTTGCAAAGTATGTCAGGAGGTCAAATCTAAAGGACCACGACATGCTGCGCCTATCCAGGCTGCTGACATTCCTATTCGCCCTTTTCAAAAAATGGCAATAGATATTATCGGTCCTTTTAGAATTAAGTCGGCTAGAGGACATCAATTTATCCTTACATGTGTCGATATGTGCACACGTTGGCCAGAGGCAATACCTCTCAAGAGCATCTCAACTGCTGACATCGCAGACGCTCTTTGGCTGATATTTTCTCGCTTGGGTTTTCCCGGAGAAATATTGTCAGACCATGGCACTCAACTTATATCAGACACTATGTCACAGGTAATGTCTATGCTACACATTAAAAGGTCTCTCAGCAGTATCTATCACCCAATGTCTAATGGGTTAGTCGAACGTTTAAATAGGACTCTGAAAACTTTACTTGGTAAAATAACTGAGGATCATCCTCAGGATTGGGACAGGGTCTTACCCGCGGCTCTCTTTGCGTATAGAGAGGTCCCCAATGAACATACGGGGTTTTCCCCTTTTGAACTTGTCTTTGGCGCGCAACCGCGCGGCCCTATGTCTTTACTTCACGATCTAATCACTGCCGATAATATTAGCGATGAAACTCAATCTTCTTATGAGTACGTCATTGCTCTTAGGCAAAAGATCATCGAGGCATGCAAACTAGCAACTTCGTCTTCCGAATTTGCTAAAGAAAAGGCAAGGCAGTTTGCAAATAAGAATAGATGTCTACGACAACTTTGTCCAGGTGACAAAGCTCTCGTTCTACTTCCTTCAAGGGAGAACAGACTTCTAATTGCATGGAAAGGTCCATATGCAATAGTCTCCAAAATTTCTGATGTCGACTATGTTGTCGATATTGATGGAAAGCATAAAACTTTCCACATAAATATGCTCACGGAATTTCATGAAAGACCAGACTATTTGCAGCCTATTTTCCAGGCAACGGACAATTCTCAAGTACCTCATGGTCAGTACTCATCTCTGTCAGTTATACAGGATGAGGAAACTACTTTTTCTGATGTCAATCTTCCTCTTTCTATGGTCCCACTTTATTCTACGGAATCTTGGAAAAACGTGACCGTTTCTCCAAATCTTTCCGCTGAGGAACATCGACAAGTTTCTTCGATGTTGCAAACATTTCAGGATGTTCTTACAGACATCCCGGGACACACACATGTCATTGAACATGACATTGTGCTAACTGATCATAATCCTATCAGAGTCAGACCTTATCCAATACCTATCCATTTCCAGTCTCAAGTAGAAAAAGAATTGGATGAAATGATACGTTTGGAAATCATTGAACCATCCACTTCAGCATACTCTTCGTCTATGGTTATTGTTCGAAAGAAGGATAATAACATTCGCATTTGCGTAGATTATCGCAAATTGAACCAAGTTACGAAGTTCGACGCTGAACCTATGCCTTCATTAGAAGAACTACTCAATAAACTTTCTAATTCTAGATTCTTTACCAAACTAGATTTGTCTAAAGGTTATTGGCAAGTTCCTCTAACCGAACGTGCCAAACCTTTTACAGCTTTTTCTACACCTAGGGGTTTATTCCAATGGAATTTCATGCCTTTTGGTCTTATGAACGCCCCTGCTACATTCGTACGCATGATGCGGCGAATTCTCGCATATCGTACAGATGTCATAGCATACCTAGATGATATCTGTCTATTCAGTGATTCCTGGGAAGATCACTATTTGGGTTTATACGAATTACTGTCCACTCTTCGCGAGTATAACTTGACTGCAAAACCCTCTAAAGCCTTTATAGGATTTAGTGAGATTTCTTTCCTAGGTCATCGTGTTGGTCATGGTCTTTTAAAGACAGAGGACCACAATGTTTCAAAAATACTTAACATTTCGGTCCCTAAGACGAAGAAACAAGTAAGGAGTCTATTAGGTTTGATCCAATTCTACGGACGATTCATTCCGAATCTGTCCTCCATTATGGCACCGCTTTCTACTTTATTGAAGAAAGGGTCGCCTAATCTGATCCGCTGGTCTAAAGAATGTCAATCCTCATTGGACCAGGTTAAAGCCCTATTTTCATCTCCACCTATTCTTAGGTTACCTACTATTGAGAAGACTTTTGTTCTTCGAAGTGACGCCTCGTCAACTGGGATTGGGGCGGCACTAATGCAGGAGTATTCTGATACTCTGCATCCGGTGATGTATATCTCTAGGAAATTAAAAGCTGCAGAAAAGAATTACTCGGTTTTAGACCGTGAGTTATTGGCTATGGTATGGTCTATTCTGAAGTTACAAAGATTTCTTCTAGGCGCACATTTCATTGTGGAAACCGACCAGAAAGCGCTTACTGCTATTCAGAGCAAAAACTTGAAGAGCTCGAGGTCCACTCGTTATGCCATAGCTCTTCAACCATTTCATTTCTCGGTTCGAGCTATCCGTGGTTCGGATAATGTGATGGCAGACATTCTGTCCAGATGCCCACACGATTCCGCATGATTCTTCTGTCATATATATATATTTCCTGATATACAGTCCAATGTTGTAATGACATGTTAGTAGATTTTTTTTTCTCACTTTTTTTGAGGGGAATTTATAACATTGTACCATGTAATTATCTAAGAAGGCTTAGTTAGTGATATACGGGCCAAAAGATCACTCGGCCACATTTAAACAATATATTTGCATAATTGTATTGAGAGATTTACCAGTTGTCTTTAAGATTTGTGTTATTGATATTTTCGCAGCACATCATTGAAGATGCGAGATTGTGTCCATTGTGGAACTTTGAGTATATCAAGTCCTGTCCTAGATTGGGAGCGGATGATGTCCACATCTTCTTCTATTGAATGTTTTATGTCAACGAAGATCAACACATGTATTACTTATTAATTACTGTTGCTTTATATAATGTAATAAAATAGTGCGGTATATTAATATGTTACACCGCTGTTTGCACAACACATTATATGATATCATAATAATATATTTAATTTCATATATTGGTATGAGAATAATTTGATTTTCATTATGATGTTGCCATCATTGTGGCGTGTGTTGGTGGCACCTTCCTGGAATATATAAGCGTATACTTAGATAAATTTTTTCTCTAAGGAGCTGAGATATGATCTCAGTGTCGCTCCATGCGTTGAGCTAATTTGTTAGGTATATATCCGCGCATCATACGTGCGTTAGGAGCCTAGATTTTTTTCCGGCTCCAGGATTTAAAAAAAAAAATGTTTTTTTTTTTCCCGGGAGGGTGCGGTAATGTTACGCACGGATCATTATTATTTTTCGTTTGTATGATCATTTTTCGTATGTATGATCATTTTTTGACTGAAGTGTGTATTATATATATTTACGGTCAAAGGGACAGAACCCGAAATATTGATACTGCTATTTTTTTAGGAGTTTACCTTCTCTTGTATAGAGACACGTTCGGTCTATAATTTCTTGAACGAAGCGTGACCATATCTCCTTATTTGGTAGTATCAGTCAACTGTTGTAGATGCCTGAAACCTTTCTTAACGCTTCTTTTCATGACCATAAAAGGCGCGACTGTGTAAGACTTTTATCTCGAATGTTCTTAGAATCGTCTTATTGTGAACGGCGACTCAGAGATTGTCGTTCTGCGCATGTCTCGACTTGGTTTTCGTTTGTTGTTCCGGCCAGCTCGGGGAGTTTAGAAATGGTCTAAGTCGCGAGCAGACGCGACCTGCGTCTTGTGATTTTCTGAGGGAAATACATTGTCTTTGTGAGTTAGTTAGCTAACTAGACTATTTCCCAGTATTATTCAAGCCTGCCTGGAGGCATATGTTCATGGTTGATTTTCCGAAATAAGGTAATTCCTCTTGTATCGAACTTTATGCTATCATCTAGAGGTTCGTCATTTTGTCGCCTTTTTGCTCGCCTGTGTGATTCAAAATGGAGAGGTACTTTGACTAGGATTAAGTCACCGGTATCTTTATACCTCCTTAGCCCCCAAGATATTAGAGTGAGTCATGTTTACTGTCGAGCCTGGTTCTGTTTCGGTAACAATAGCTTGTTTTACGATAGTGAATTGTTAACTCACTGATCAACCCTCCGATCCAACCGACCGATTCGAGGGTTTCGAGGTCAGTTATAGGAAAATATCTACACCACTAGATACTCTGGTGTATCTTTTATTCTATCATTTAACATAACATGGTGATATCCATCGAAATATACACATTCCTGATGTTTTTCTTTCGGCGTCTAAGGTGAGAAACGAATTTCACCTCCATCTTGGAAGGGTAGATAACTCTCTTCCACTACAGGCGCTCACTTGGGTTCCTGAGGGTAAGCGGAAAAAAGGAAGACCAAAAGAAACACTCAGAAGAACAATAATAAGAGAAGGAAGAACGTTGGGCCTAAATAATGTGCAAGAGCTAAGAGGAGTGGCGTCACAACGAACAACCTGGAGAGCACTGGTTTCTGCCTTATGCGCCGTGTTTGGCGCTTAAAGAATTTATTATTATTATTATATCTTTATACCTGAACTAGTTATATATATATGGGTCGCTCTAGACCAACAAGACTATTGTCTGTGTTCCAGGATTCGTTATATCAGAGATCACGTCCAAGTCAGATGGTTAGACTTAGGAAGGTTATAAAGGACGAGCTGACCTGTAATCCATGTATGCTATTCACGTGCAGACAGTAAACGGACTGATTGTATACATCTGATCTGCTAGCATCAGAAAGGGAATATTTATTATTGTCTATGAACAGTGATGATCTGCAGCTGACACTGTTGCAGAATTTATATATATATTATTTATACAGCTTCACGAACTAGAACTCTATGATTTTGAATGCTGAACTCGTTGAACTATGTTGATGATATAAATATCCTGACTGTTTTGTGGCGTGCAATAAATGGAAAAAATCATACAACGAAGTTACCATTTCTATGACTCTACACATCATGTTGCCTGTGTTATACCTTGTGAACTGTTCTACTACCGCATACACAGCAACATCCTAAAATCAGAGAAGACACCTACATCCTGCACTTTAATACCAGGTGTCGATAGGGGTGGCAAGTGGTCGTCAATCTTATACGGAGCTAACGTACCTGGCATTGTGGCGCACCATTATCATTTAGCCTAAATCCACCCTTATCATCGCTCTTTACCTTTTTCCTGTGTTTTTTCGCATTCGTTCGTTTGCGAATACAGTATATATACATTACTATTTTCCCATTCTAACTTTCGCCGGGTTTAGTTTCTCATTTTGAAACGCACTAGTGAGGTTATTACGTAGATGCCAGGCTCGGGAGGTTATCGCGTTGTGGATGTAAACTGTGAATATTCGTTTTCGCCAGACATATAGGCGACAAATTTGTCTGCATTTTCACCTGCCACTACGAGTGGTGTCGGCTGAATGCTCAGAAAGGCGCGTTAAATGACGTCTCCTTGGCGCAGTTTGAGACATTTTGTCTGGAAATCCCACCTGACACGACCCTCATTGTGGGCCATGGTCAGCGTGAAGTGTGAAAACTGCCGGGGCATTGGAGACTAGCCGTCTGAGATTCGCAACTGACACGCGCCCTCTCGGTCAGTAGGTGGCAGTTACGACATGCGTTTAGGTGTTAAACGTAGTGTTATAGAAGGAAAGGGGGAGGCTATTGCGTAGTTTATGGAAATAGTGGACATCTTTGTCTGGCGTTTCATATATACTGGAGGGAGTTAGATTTTATTTTCACTCAGTCCTCTAAATTCGCAGTAGACTGGTTGCTCGGAACAGAATAAGCTGTTTAGCGAAGTTTCTCAGTTTGTTTCGACAATTTGTCGATCTTCTAGACTTCTATAAATGTTCAGCGTATGATTCTAAGTTGTGCGACTACCTGTAGTTCTGTGTGAGGTATTATATATATTATCTAGTATTTCGTGAAGTGTTTAAAGTGTTAAATCGCTTATTTTATTTCACTAGTTAGATTTGGTGGAGAGCGCTTAATACATAAGTCTGTATTATTTTCTAGTGACGTGTTTCAGTGGAAAGCAGAATAAATTATAATTTCTAGCTTAAACAACAATGTAGCTATAATGAATTTAATTTTACTGCTAAATAATCAGACGAGAACATATTTTTCTAAACTAACTTATAATGCTAGAAGCCTCATGAGTGTTGACGGAATACGCACGTGTTCTTAATTCATGAGGATTGATGATTTTTTTTTAAAATATAACTTATTCCACGGGAAGGGTTAAACTATAAGACAAGCTATAAGCTTGCAGTTTAAAAATGTAAGTTATATTGAGTATATAATATGTAAAATATTTCATATGTGGTTTTTCTTTATTCAGTGAATACTGTGGTACCCAAACTTTGCCAGCGTTCTAGTACGTGAACATTATCTGTGAAGAACTTAAGCACTTTCATTACATGAACTGTAACAGTTAAATGAAGTAAAAGGCTGTCACGTAGCGTTTAAAGGATAAGAGAATTATTTAGAGAAAATAATAGATCTGATGTGGAAGATTTGGCTCAAGGAATCCCTGCTGGGTTTTCCCACTTCCGAAGGGTGACGAAGAGGGTAAATTCTCCTAACTCGACAGGTCTGGAAAAGATTGTAAGGAGATATTTGGTCTCTCGCTACCGTCGTCCCCTTCTCAGTTATCTATTATTATTATTCTTTAATTTATATTATATTTTACGAGCCCCCCCCCTCCCTTATAAAGGAAGATAAACATAGACAATATTCAACATCTAATGGAAGGAACAAAGCGTGGGGTACAGTATATACACCCAATTGGTTTATTGCAATAAAATGAATAGATGGTGAATGATAGTATTGTCGATGGAATTAGTGTCTGCTGTATGTATTATGTGTCTCACAATTCAAGTGTTTTTCATCATGGATGACTAAACTAGGCATTGATGTAGTGAGTTCCCTTTTTCGTGGACTTAGCTTTTCAGCCCCCGGCTGATAGTGAAGTGTGGTTAGTTCTCCGGTCTCCTGACGTTGCCCCCGGTAGGTCTTGAATGGTTCGGATTTGCCTTCTCTGTGCTCGACTCCGTATTCTGCGCTGAGATTGGACTGTCGTGCAAGGCTCCACCATAGACTGAAGACAAATACGACGGCTTCATTAATTTTCTAGCTTTAGAAAGCAGTCTTTCCCTAAGCCATCCCTCTGCCAGTCACCTCAGATTTTAGTCTCTAACATCATATGTCTAGAGTCTAATCTTGAATTCAAGTTTCTCCTGTCTGTCCTTTATTATATTTCTCTGCCCCAGTGGCAGTATTATAATTCTTTAGACTGATTTATCGTCAGCTTAACCCGATGAATTATTATAAATGTCAGTTAAACCCACCAACTTTTATCATAGAAATGTCGGCAACAGTATTCTAGTTCTGTGCCTCTAGCCTAATCGTCATGTCATTATGATGAATTTAACAATTAATTGGACATCCGTGTTTTAGAATTGTCTGACAACATTATCACACACTTCATGTCTGGTCGCATCGTCATATAATTTATAATGAATATATGTCACGGTCTGTCAACATTATCGGTAATATTAATTTCCGTTAGTCTAAACGTCGGGTCGAAAATAATCAAATAATATGGAAATTAATAGCTATATATATTCCCGTTATACATTATTATGAACATGTTGTACATATCCCGTGGGATCATAAAATATACCCGATCACATGTGGCTGGATGTGATCGTAAAACAAAAATATGAATAAAGTAAACATACCAATCTTGCGTCGATTTTGCAAGGTACTACACATTTCATCACATTATATTCTAGCGAGATTTCACTTACCTACTCAAAGATGGACGCTAACCCGCAATTTAGACACGTGGCTTCAGTGCTTTTAATGCGAGAATTCGCCGATAATTGGGTTAGACCTAGCTGTCTCAAGGGTTCCGGGGCAAGTGAAGAATGCTGGCTTTGCCGCCTTTTAGCGGGTCATTTCCGCTTGGACACGTGATCCGTAGCGTGCATCATGTGACCGTAGCCTCGTTTTAGACGCTCCAATCAATAATGTTAAAAGTCACGTGATGTCTTCCTAAATACCTAAACTGGTTCTCCCAAGTTCAAGCAGTAAAGTGGGTTCCTAGCTACCGAGGTCATTGGTCAACAATGACGTCGTATCTAAAAATAGCGAGGAGAAAATACCGAACGCTAGGAGAATTTCCGCAAGTGACAATTCCCGGGACTTTGCGATCATGCATTGAGGATGAGAAAAAACGATGTCACGTAAATAATAATAAAAATGAAGAGAAGATTGGGCAAGTTGTCACACAAGCCCCTCCTCAAGTTTGACGTTCCGTCCAACTCCTCTGGTCCTGTCTTCCTCTTCTTTTCCAGTTTCTCCTATCTCCTAGGTTTCGTCCGGATGTCTGCTAAAAAATCTGCCCCTACGTTGTTCTTCCCAGGTATGTATTCTGGTTTTCTTCCTGGTTTTCTTTGGATGCCTACGTCTGCAGCAATGCTTCCCTAGGTCCTGTAACTGGTCTACCCTATGTGTTGAGGTTACCTGGTTACAATCTGAACAGGACTTCACATATCGAGCTATGTCTTCTGTGATGCCGGGCCAATAATAACGGGTGGCTATCCTTAGATTTGTGGCACCATTACCCAGGTGTTCACTCAAAGTAGCACCGTTCCCCCATTCCATAACTTTATTTCTATATATGGATGGCACCACAATCTGTCCATGACTTTTTAGCCCTCTGCCAGCTTTCCTGTGCAAGAGTCCATGTTCCATATAAAAGTCACCCTTTCTTCGAGGGTTATGTGAGTTTTTCAATTTGCCAAAGCAAGGCCCCAACGTGCTATCAGCTGCTTGAGCCCTTTTCATCTTATTCGGATGAATTTCTAACTTAGAGTCCCTCTCTATGCGTTTGGAGTCAGACCTGGTCTGGACGGCAGCCATAACCACAGGCTTTACTGGTTCTCCTAAAAAGACATATCTACGCCCTAACATCAGGGGGTAGAAAGGATCCTCTAAAACTGCAGCATTGATCTCCCCTTCCACATAGCGACAACTGACTTGAATCTTCGCTATGGGCAAATTTAAGGGTAATGCTCCCTTGAGTGGCCCCTGGATATCCACTGTTTCTGTGGTGAGTTGTTCGGGGCGCACCAGAGATGAAGAAACGACCGCGTCATAAGACAAACCTGTGTCATACATCCCGATGACTTGGTTGCCATTCACGGTCACTGTCTCCTGTATAGGTGGGTGATGGAGGCTATTCTGACTCACTGTCAGTTCCTTCCTGTCAACAGCCCTCACCTGCAAACATGCAACATGATGTGGAGGGTTTTTCCTTCTGCACTCGGCAGTATTGTGGTTGCTCATTTTGCACGTCTTACACCACTTTTCTCCCCGCCTCTGAGGCTGGAAAGCTGATCTCTGAGTAGTCTTGTAGTCTGGCTTGTCATGCTTTTTGAAGTGGTGGTAAGGTAGATTCATTTGGGGGTCCAAGTGTGTCTGAGGTGTCGGCCTCGATAATTCTTCCGGTTGGTTCCACCGGGGTGGGTCATTCTCCGTTAGCGCTGCCTGATAACGTTCCGCCAACTGGACGATGGATTCTAAAGTGCTGGCCCCATTCTCTGTCAGAAATCTTCTCATGTCGGAAGTCATGGTGTCCTTCAGTTGTTCAATAACGACCATCTCCTTCAGACCTTCCCAATCATGAGTAAAATTCCCTAGGGCACCCCACTTTTCCACGTACGAATCCAGTCTAGCAGCAAATTGAGCAAAGTTCTCTCCGACTTCCCAACTAGAGTTACGGAACCTCTTCCTATAGGCGTCAGCATGTAGCTCATAACGTATCAGGAGTGCCTTTTTCAGAGAGTCATAGTCATCCTGTAAACCTGGAGGAAGCTTGCTATACACGTCATAAGCAGTTCCTCTAAGCCCTTGCGACAGTTTCAGGTTCCATTTGCTCTTCTCCAAACCAAACGTGGTGGCAAACTTCTCAAATTTGTCCAGATACCTATCGATAGAGTCGGCTTGTTCCGAGAAAGCTTCGAATGGAAACGTCAAGGGTCCCAAAGTTGACATGAGTGAGGATGGCAAAGGTCCTGTGCCCCCTGCGTGCAAGGATGGCATATCATCTGACCGTGGCGATAGGTTGCCTGAGGAGGTAGATGCGGTCGCACCGGCTACCGGTTCAACTCTTTGAGCTTGTCCCTGCATCTCTAACTGCTTCATCTTCAATGCATGCTCGCGTTCATCTCTCTCGCTTCTTTCTCTAGCGTCTACAGCTTTTATCCTCTCATCTATTTCTGCTAACTTTATTCGCTCTTCTCTTTCAGCTTTCGCTGTTTCTCGAGCGTAATACTTATCAGTCTCGACACTGACATAATTTTCAAGGTCCACCCCACTATAACCTAGATCTCGACCGGCCTCCCCTAGTGCTGCCTTAAGCTTAACTATTTCAGCCATCTTTTGCAGTTAAAGTCCACACTGAGTAAGCTAGTGCTACCTTCCAATAGTATTTCTAACAACAAGTAAATACTAATTATTTATCAGACTGCTGTAGAATGAAATTACTACAGTTATGGAGACTTAAGGTCTGTAATTCAATGAAATACAAAATCAAGAACTAACTTAATTAAACACAACATATATAAAGGGATTCACCAATCAATGCCTGAATTTCTAGGAAAAATGTTTTCTGTCTTTCTAGAGCTCCTGTGTGAAAATACATGTGTTAAAATGGTATACTGTAATGACTGAATGGATGATACTATCCCAGAGGTATGATAAAATACATAAGTTCAAATCCCGGACGAGCCCCCAGTGTCACGTAGCGTTTAAAGGATAAGAGAATTATTTAGAGGAAATAATAGATCTGATGTGGAAGATTTGGCTCAAGGAATCCCTGCTGGGTTTTCCCACTTCCGAAGGGTGACGAAGAGGGTAAATTCTCCTAACTCGACAAGTCTGGAAAAGATTGTAAGGAGATATTTGGTCTCTCGCTACCGTCGTCCCCTTCTCAGTTATCTATTATTATTATTCTTTAATTTATATTATATTTTACGAGCCCCCCCTCCCTTATAAAGGAAGATAAACATAGACAATATTCAACATCTAATGGAAGGAACAAAGCGTGGGGTACAGTATATACACCCAATTGGTTTATTGCAATAAAATGAATAGATGGTGAATGATAGTATTGTCGATGGAATTAGTGTCTGCTGTATGTATTATGTGTCTCACAATTCAAGTGTTTTTCATCATGGATGACTAAACTAGGCATTGATGTAGTGAGTTCCCTTTTTCGTGGACTTAGCTTTTCAGCCCCCGGCTGATAGTGAAGTGTGGTTAGTTCTCCGGTCTCCTGACGTTGCCCCCGGTAGGTCTTGAATGGTTCGGATTTGCCTTCTCTGTGCTCGACTCCGCATTCTGCGCTGAGATTGGACTGTCGTGCAAGGCTCCACCATAGACTGAAGACAAATACGACGGCTTCATTAATTTTCTAGCTTTAGAAAGCAGTCTTTCCCTAAGCCGTCCCTCTGCCAGTCACCTCAGATTTTAGTCTCTAACATCATATGTCTAGAGTCTAATCTTGAATTCAAGTTTCTCCTGTCTGTCCTTTATTATATTTCTCTGCCCCAGTGGCAGTATTATAATTCTTTAGACTGATTTATCGTCAGCTTAACCCGATGAATTATTATAAATGTCAGTTAAACCCACCAACTTTTATCATAGAAATGTCGGCAACAGTATTCTAGTTCTGTGCCTCTAGCCTAATCGTCATGTCATTATGATGAATTTAACAATTAATTGGACATCCGTGTTTTAGAATTGTCTGACAACATTATCACACACTTCATGTCTGGTCGCATCGTCATATAATTTATAATGAATATATGTCACGGTCTGTCAACATTATCGGTAATATTAATTTCCGTTAGTCTAAACGTCGGGTCGAAAATAATCAAATAATATGGAAATTAATAGCTATATATATATATTCCGGTTATACATTATTATGAACATGTTGTACATATCCCGTGGGATCATAAAATATACCCGATCACATGTGGCTGGATGTGATCGTAAAACAAAAATATGAATAAAGTAAACATACCAATCTTGCGTCGATTTTGCAAGGTACTACACATTTCATCACATTATATTCTAGCGAGATTTCACTTACCTACTCAAAGATGGACGCTAACCCGCAATTTAGACACGTGGCTTCAGTGCTTTTAATGCGAGAATTCGCCGATAATTGGGTTAGACCTAGCTGTCTCAAGGGTTCCGGGGCAAGTGAAGAATGCTGGCTTTGCCGCCTTTTAGCGGGTCATTTCCGCTTGGACACGTGATCCGTAGCGTGCATCATGTGACCGTAGCCTCGTTTTAGACGCTCCAATCAATAATGTTAAAAGTCACGTGATGTCTTCCTAAATACCTAAACTGGTTCTCCCAAGTTCAAGCAGTTCTAAATTAAAGTGGGTTCCTAGCTACCGAGGTCATTGGTCAACAATGACGTCGTATCTAAAAATAGCGAGGAGAAAATACCGAACGCTAGGAGAATTTCCGCAAGTGACAATTCCCGGGACTTTGCGATCATGCATTGAGGATGAGAAAAAACGATGTCACGTAAATAATAATAAAAATGAAGAGAAGATTGGGCAAGTTGTCACAAAGGCCTTCGCGCCAGAATTAATTCTTCCAGAATAACACGTTAGTACAGATCAGCCCGCTGTGGCAAGCAAAATATCAGCTACATCCCGACAGAGTTTTGACTAGTATTGTGGTGACCAAATATAGTACTTTCCTGAAAGTAGACACCGATCTGACATTCCTCAATTCTAGAAACCTAAGCTAGTGACACTGCTCTGCTAACTTTCGTGCCTGGACAATTTTTATGTGACTTAACAGACATCCGAAAAATAAGAACACCCAAGGAATCGTTCCCTGAAACAGAGAATTCAGTAGTCTTTTTGGAACTGGGGATTTCTTGGTCGAGACTGCATTTACGGGTCTGTGTGGAGGTCCTAGAATTTATTATGTTCCCAGAGGCAGTGATCAAAGCTGTAAGTATAAATGTGCGCACGTGGCCATGGCTGAATGAATAGGAGTGTACGCAGGTCTGAGTGTTATTTTACCGTGGTATTTTGACACCTATTTGCTGTCATAACTTTCTTCATGCAAGTTTGTTTCTTTTGCTAACAATATTTTTCCTTAAACTAGATTATAGTATCAGGTCTGTTCATACCTTAAACGGGGGAAACTCTTAGACTCAATCATATGTATCTGGGACTCTTTGTGCTATCATCTTTCTCCTAACGGGACTGTGGGCTTTCCATCGAGGGAAGATCATAACTGTGGGTCTATCAGTTCTTGTAGCATTCCTTGATTTGTTTTTTATGATTTTGTGTATATGCCTTTTTGATGTAATTTTACATGTTGTGACGTAAGTTTACCCTGATAAATAAACTTAACAATAAATTAATCAGCATGTTGGTCAGCTCGTTCTAAATATCTATATAATCATTTGTTATAGTTTCCCACGTCTGTGTGTCTACCTGTCGTCACTTGAATGTGCGTGCACGCGAGTGGATATATATATATGTTTAATGTATATGTGTTAGACTGTCTGACTACTTTATATCTGTCGTAGAAGATAGGTGAGAGAGAGAGAGAAGATTTCCCGCTCTCAGAGACAGCCTCTATCACTATTCTACCACCTCACTCGTGGAAATCTATTTTGTATTTCTATCTCACACTGTGACTATCACTCATTCCAACCTATTCAGAAGGGCCCAACCCAAGTCTTAATTCTCCTATAAAAAAATCTACGACAGCAATAACAGTTACCAAAACTATATAGACACTCAAACGGCAATGGGCAGAAAGAACAATCCAAAATTGCCAGCGGGGCATGAAAGGGCAACCGACAGACAACGAAGGTGACAAGAATCATCATTCACATAATGCCAGTGAAATCTGAATCCCCAACTTAGACCGTTTGGAATGAGTTGAATGTGAGCAAAGCAATATTCAAAACAGAACATAGTTAAAAGTAACATTCCGGTTCTTCTCATGGAGTAATGGGTATAAGTAAGCAAAGTATAAACTACATTTTGATATATTCGACCAAACAAACAAAAAACAAAAACAAACAACCCCGAAAAGCAAACAATTTACATGGTTTGGACACGCGGAAAGAATGGACGATGTCAGAGGCAAATAAATAAATAAATATATTTACTTTGTAATTCTAATACTTACAGCTAACTCTAAAACACGGATCTTAATTGTAACTGAACTATATAAACGTTATAAAAACCAAATCTATTACTTCTCTTTTTTTTCTGTATGCAATTTATGTTTTTCTGGTGTAAGTTATTTTATTGCAAAAGGTTTAGTGGTGACAGAAGACAATATTAATACAATATTTGAAAACTTTTTAGGATCGTTTAAAGGGAAGTGCTTTGGTCGTTTATTGCCAGGTAGTAATAATTTGGTTTCCTACTGCTTTGGTCGTTTATTGCCAGGTAGTAATAATTTGGTTTCCCACTGCTTTGGTTTGTGGCTATTTCATAAAATGTTTAGCCAGTTTAATTCTTGTTGATGTAAGTTTTTGGTTCAAAAGCAGATTTAGATACATCCATTTGCTTTTGCATTGATGGTAAGTCGGTGCTTAATAATTTTGCCATTCTATCTGTCCGTTCTTAGTACTAAAATGTAGAAAATATCTCGAAGATCTTGATCTTATTCTGCAAAATATTAAAGGAAACACCCTTTCAATGGTAGCGACTGTAGTTGTGCTTTAAGTCTTTAGCAGTCAAAAAACTTCATAAGGCCAGATTTGACTTGAAGACAACACATTCCTTTAATACGTGACGAAACTCCTTATAATATTTGCATCCACATGAATATACAATAATGGCTTTACCTAGCCAGTCCTGAAAACAAGTCTCTAGTCAGTCGACTAAGGACATGATGTCTTTGACATACTGCTGCAATCTTTATTCAAATATTTCCACACACGTTCCGTGATATACAGCATTCACTTGTCCTTCCAATATTAATTTTGCATAGACTCCATACTATCGATGGACGACCTAGCTGATATAAAATCTCAAAGACTCTATAATAAGAGTTCACATCAAGGAGCTCGACACAATACATCTTTCCACACACAGTGGTAACACATCGAATGCCCCAAAGTACAGCTTACTTCTGCCACGCAAAGCCGGCAAAATGCCATCTGCAAAATATCAGTAAACGATGTGACGTACTTCCGGAGTATTCTAGGCAACGCTTATCAACAAGGAAGTATGTATACAAGCCTTGTCGAGTGCGATAGAACTGTTATGATTTTACTCATAACAATAATGCTGTTGTGTAATACAACCACATTATCTGTTTGGAGCCTCATGCAAGGAAGTATGTATACAAGCCTTGTCGAGTGCGATAGAACTGTTATGATTTTACTCATAACAATAATGCTGTTGTGTAATACAACCACATTATCTGTTTGGAGCCTCATGCAAAATGTCATAGAAGAAACAATATTAAAAGGTTATGCCCAAAAAGAAGACACGTTCATTCCTTGCGTGACCATTAGCTTGGGACTTTAAGAATGAAAGAGATACAAAAAAATGGTTTAAGAAAGTTAAATAGAGTTGTTAATAGACTATATGTCTTTGTTAAAGGGAAGTGAAATGAGCAGACGAGTATTTTGAGGGAAGGGAGGTAACTCTGTAGGTCCCCATTTAGGAGATGTAGCTTGGTGTTTTGGTTTTGTATTTCATGTGAGTTCTAAATTATGGTGTAACTGATTTGCATAGTAATGTTTTGGTAATAAGATTAAAGAAAGATAGTATGGGTTTTGAGCTTAATCAGCAAAGGGAGAAGACTTTAAATTACGTCCCTTGAAAGGTTTTGGTGAGTGATACAAATAAAAACGCACGAGAAAGTGTTGCGAGGGTGAACACATTTTTTAGCAGAGAACGGGGGAATGTTAAATCGGCAATAAGATGAAGTCAGTCCGATTTTGGAACGTGGAATAGCGAAGTAGCCACCTATTGATAGATGTAGGTGCAGGTTTCTGCTATGGTGTTTGGTTATTCATGGAGCAAGAAAGGCAGTGTTGCTGTCAAGTATTATTGATGTTCAGCCCAAGGCAAGAATTTACAGGTATGTCAAAACTAGCGAATAAATGTACAATCGTGTAGAATAAGGTGAACTTTTATACAGCACAGAAAATAAGAGACGGTAGAGAATATTAGGAGTCAGCGACTTGGTATAAACTGTCGGCCTTGATATTAGACCAGTGTAGAGCCCTTTTCGTAGTCTCATATTTATTAATATGTGGTCCTACCTCTGTAATAAACTTTACGCACCGACTTACATGATAGTAAGTATTCTTGGTGAGTTTGATTTTTCGTAGCGCACGATTGTGCACTAATGCGAGTATTGGGTTACCCCGCCCGCACGTGTTGCCAAAGACCAGTCTACGTCATAGCTGGGGTTGAGAAGTTTGTGCCCAAGAATCAGTCCATTGATTTGTGGCGTTCGAACCCGTGTTGCGGGTATATTTATTCTTTAGTGTGACCGTCCGTCTATGAAGAAGATGAGGACCTGGGTCAACATTATACTGGTGATTTTTCTCGGGAAGAGAAGCAAGTATGATATATATATATATATATATATTAATGTAATTCTGTCGCATGTAGACGTCTAGTTGGACCAATGACGTATTGGTTCAAAATGGAGTCCTTCGTGAACTTATTATGTAAATTTTAAATCCGACGGATTCCTGCATTGGGAATTATCCAGGATTGGCTTAGTATTTTTATGAGGTGAATCTGTATTCGGCGTTACGAATACATACTACGTATAGCAGAGGTGAATCAAGGATTATATATATAGAAGCTCTAATGCCACGAAGGTCGTTGGCATGAATTGATATTATTATAACTCAACATTGATTAAAGTAAGAGGCCAGTACCAGCAAAGTACGTTGGAAAGATCCAATTGATAAGTAAAAACGTCGTGTTTATTTCACCGTTTTACGTTTAGCTGCATCTTATCTCCTAGTAATATGTCCACTACTTTCTTATTCATGTTTCATGTTCTATGTTTTATGTTTATCGTGGGAGGTTGGGAATGGCGACTTAGGACGAAAAAAAATACCAGTTTCACCACAGGTCCGTCTTGAGTGTTCTATAGGAATTATTTTGCAGACTTCCCTCGGTGGAATGTTCCTATGCGTGAGCATAGAAGGATTTTAGGTCCACTGTGTCTGGTGGTCTGTGACACCTGACTGTTTTAGTTGTAGCGTCAAGTTTTAATTGTTGTTTTTGGTAGTTATTTTACTCGTACTTTAGTTTTATGATGTATTTTGTTTGTATACTACGTCCTTCTAACCTGACTTTCGTTCAGTTTTTTACACCATTAATGTTTATACACTGTGTTGTCAACTGTCTTGTTTATTATCTGATCGTAGATGTCATCGTAATTTGTTACGACATCCTATTTTAGTTCCACATTTTTATTTTAGTTGATTTCTACGATTGTGTTCACTCGTCTTTGATTATCGTGTCTTGTCAGCATTGTACTATTGTCTGTCACGTTATTGCTTTCATGACATTTCATTGCATAAATTACTTTATTAATTATTAATATAATTGCCTATTATATGACTTTAATTTACCGTTCTAGGACAGGAACGAAGACCACTTGGTGTAGTAACACTTTTATGTAGAAGTATTTCAGAATAATCTTGAATAATTTCTACTTTAGACTATTTTATTAAGCAGGCTAAGGCGCTTAATATACCTCCGGAAGAGATTAGATCATTTGCTATGACAGAATACAAAGAGTCTCAAAGGTTGGAATCTCAAAGATTAGAAGCTGAGAAATTAAGATTAGAAAATTTGAGATTTGATGCTGAGGAAGATGAAAAGAAGAGGAAATTTATGGCTGAGGAAGATGAGAAAAAAATGAGATTAGCCGCTGAATTAGAAGAGAAACGATTTCAGCGTGAGTCAGAACAGAAAAGATTGGAGGCTGAAGAAAAATTTAGATTTGATGCTGAAGTTAAACAAAAGGAGATGGAAGTTAAACAAAAGGAGATAGAAGTTAAACAAAAGGAAATGGAAGAAAGAAGATTAATAGCTGAACAAAATGCAAAAAGGCTTCAGCTTGAGACAGACGAGAATGAAAGGAAACGTCAGCATGATTTGAAACTTGCCGAATTGGAATTTGATAGAATAAGATTGTCAAGTGAATGTAATACGCAAAAGACTCATGAAGGCCAGTCGTCATCCAGACATGAGAATTTTAGAGAGGTTCATCTAAAATTGCCAAAGTTTACTCCACCATCCGACGATGTGATATTCTTTTTGGACAGATTTGAGGCTACATGTAGGTCGTACAACTTGGATAAATCATTATATTGCACCCACTTATCCAGATTACTTACAGGAGAGGCAATGGCTGTTTATCACACTACTAGCTCTATAGATAAAAATGATTATGATGCTCTTAGGGCCGCTCTTCTAAACAAATTTCAAATGACAGAAGATCAATACAGAATGAAGTTCAAGTCTGTGCTCCCATAATCTAGCAAGAATTTTGATGATTTTCTTTCTCAAATACGTCTTACCTTGGAAAGATGGATCGAACTGTCCAAGGTAGAGAAATCTTATGACGGTATTTTCGACTTATTATTACGAGATAAAGTTTTATCGGCAGTAAGTCGTGCATTTCTTGCGTTTCTACATGAACGTAAGCCTGGTAATATAAAAGAAATGTCAGAACATTGCAAAAAATTCTGCACCGCTCATCCTAACATGGATATCAGCAATGCGCAGATTAAGGACAATTTACCCGTTGCTTTCGCTATGCCACATAACAATTTCCCTAGAAATCGTTCGATGAGTAACGATAGAAATGTTCACAGGGGAAGTAATAATAATTTCAACTTTGGTCATTTTCAAAAGGGGAAACAATACCAACAGTCTGCTCCATTTAATGTATCATGGGTCCAATCTCACAGATCTCGAGATTTTATTAACAACAATCCTAAATATAATCAAGGTAATAATAATAAACAACATTGGAGATCTCAATCACATCATCCTGAAAATAGACATGGATTTATGAATAAATCATTTAGCCAACATCACAACAGTGATAACTTTCATTGGCGGACTCATCCAAATTTGAATGATAGCAGAAATAGTAATTATAGCAATTTTAATGACAATAGTCAAAATCGATCGCGACGAAGAGATAGATCGTCGAGCAGGCCACGACAACATTCCAATGTTGCTTCAATTGAAGCACAAACTAACAAAGATAAAGACAATAATGTTAATCAACATAACGCTATGTCTTGTATCAATCTAGAGCAGGTAAAGACATGTCAAGAATGCTCAACGCTATTCCAGCCCAAGGCGATCACGACGCTGCGATGCGGACACATTCTACCAAGTCTACCAGCAGTTTGTACAGCTACTTCTGCATCAATTCCGCAAGCTACTGAATTGTCGCGTGAATCAACTTCTGAACCTACGGTTCATAATAGTAATGATGATGATTCTCCTATTTCAAGGGAGCTGTTTGCTAATTTACAAAAGAATGATAATTCTTTGCAGAGATTTTTTCAATTGGCGACTAAGAGAAATAATAACAACACAATTGCAAATTCTAGACACCAAATTGCTCTTAAAAAAGGGTATTTTAGTTAGATTAATAAGAGAAACAGATTCATCTGTGCGTTTACAAATTCTGGTCCCGTCTTCTATGAGACCTAGAATATTACGACATGCTCATGATTCTCAATGTGCAGGTCATATGGGGTTTTCGCGAACCAAATCTAGAGTGCTATTCGCATTCTATTGGCCTGGCGTTCATAGGGATGTTAATCTCTATTGTCATTCCTGCGTGACATGTCAGGAAGTTAAAGTAAGGGGTCCATATCATGATGCTCCTATCCAAGCTGCGGACATACCTATTAGACCATTTGATAAAATGGCGATCGACATCATTGGTCCTATATTGCCATCTGCAAGAGGACATACACATATTCTTACCTGTATCGATATGTGTACGCGTTGGCCTGAGGCCATACCTCTTAAGAACACCTCATCTGCCAGTGTTGCAGAAGCTTTAATGTTGATCTTTTCACGCATTGGTTTTCCGCGTAAGATCCTATCGGATCATGGTGTCCAGTTTATTTCCGAATCCATGTCACAGGTTATGAAGACATTGGGTATAGATAGATCTCTCAGTTCAATATACCATGCAATGTCCAATGGGTTAATTGAGAGACAGAATAGGACACTTAAGCAGTTGTTGGGTAAGATGACTCAAGATCACCCTCAGGAGTGGGACCGAGTCCTGCCCGCTGCTATGTTTGCGTACCGTGAAGTGAAAAATCAAGCCACGGGGTTTTCTCCCTTCCAGTTAGTTTTTGGCATACAACCACGCGGACCTATGTCTTTAATCCATGATTTATTGGTTGAAGATAATATACCTGAGGAAACTCAATCCTCATATGAGTATGTCATCTCTTTAAGAAAGAGAATAATAGATGCTTGTAGAATAGCTACTGCATCATCCGAAGAGGCTAAAGAAAAAGCTCGTCTATTTGCAAACAGGTATAGACGTCTTCGCCAGCTTATTCCTGGTGACGAGGCTTTTGTTTTATTGCCTTCTCGTAACAATCGTCTACTGATCACATGGAGAGGTCCTTTTAGGATCATCTCAAGAATATCCGATGTTGACTACATCGTCGATATTAACGGAAAACACAAAACCTTTCACATTAACATGTTGAAAGAGTATTATTCACGTCCTGATTATCTACAATCAGTATTTCAAGCGACTGACGATCCTACCCCTCACATTCACAACTATACTAATTTGTCAGTTATACAAGAAGAAGAGTCTTCTTTTCAAGATGTACAATTTCCCATACCAGTTGTACCAATTCATTCCACTGAAAACTGGAATGATGTCACTATTTCTTCTTCTCTCTCGGCTGATCAACGACAGCAAGTTTCATCACTACTCCAAACGTATGATAAGGTTCTCACTGACATTCCAGGTCATACGTCAGCTATTCAACATGATATCCTTCTAACTGATGAAACACCTATCCGTATTCGTCCATATCCCATACCTTTACACTTTCGTGATAAGGTCGAAAAGGAATTGGATGAGATGCTTCGATTAAACATAATTGAACCATCGTTGTCACCATATGCTTCATCTATGGTGATAATTAGAAAGAAAGATAACAACATTCGTCTATGTGTAGACTACAGAAAATTAAATAAAGTCACACAATTTGACGCAGAACCTTTGCCACTTTTAAAAGATTTATTAGTAAAATTATCTCATTCTACTTTCTTTTCTAAGTTTGATCTGTCAAAGGGCTATTGGCAAGTACCATTGACAGAAAGGGCAAAGCCACTCACTGCTTTCTCGACTCCTCGGGGTCTATTCCAATGGAATTTTATGCCTTTCGGGTTAGTCAACGCTCCTGCCACGTTCGTGCGCATGATGCGCCGAATTCTATCTCATCATCCCAATGTCATTGCGTACATAGATGACATTTGTCTTTTCAGTGACTCTTGGGAAGAACATATAGAAGGATTAAACTCATTACTGTCCACGTTACAATATCATAACTTAACTGCTAAGCCATCAAAGGCATTTGTGGGTTTCCACGATATTTCTTTTTTGGGTCACCGTATTGGTCGCGGTATGTTATATACAGAGGACAGTAATGTCTCTAAAATCCTTAATATCTCTACACCTAAAACAAAGAACCAAGTGCGATCTCTAATAGGACTAGTACAATATTATGGGAAATTCATTCCACATCTTTCGTCCATTACGGCTCCTTTCTCTTCATTACTTAGGAAGGGTGCAGCTAACGTGATTCGGTGGTCAAACGAACATCAAATCGCGTTGGATACTGATAATAACGTAATTGGATGGTCGATATTGTTGATAAATCATTTAATGCTTGTGCATTGAGTGTGGGTCATTGGTATTGATGAATGTTATTATCACCACTGTTGCAAACGTGATTGTTGAATACTGTGTGCACTGTCACTCACCACACAGCTCACGTACGAGTCATGGATGTCAATAAAGGTTGTAAACGCCTGGAACAGTTCGATACTGTTTATTACGTTACAACACACAACGAAGTCACGATGACATCAACAAAGACACAATTCATGATAACTCAAATGCATCTGGCATACAAATTCTCCACCTGTCTCAAACTCCTCAAAGACTGCACAACACGGCAGTTATGTTAATTATGGCCTTACAAATCTCTACATGTCTCAAACTCCTCAAAGACTGCACAACACGGCAGTTATATTAATTAATATTAATTATGGCCTTACAAATCTCTACATGTCTCAAACTCCTCAAAGACTGCACAACACGGCAGTTATATTAATTATGGCCTTACAAATCTCTACATGTCTCAAACTCCTCAAAGACTGCACAACACGGCAGTTATATTAATTATGGCCTTACACATTTCTACATGTCTCAAACTCCTCAAAGACTGCACAACACGGCAGTTATATTAATTATGGCCTTACACATCTCTACATGTCTCAAACTCCTCAAAGACTGCACAACACGGCAGTTATATTAATTATGGCCTTACACATCTCTACATGTCTCAAACTCCTCAAAGACTGCACAACACGGCAGTTATATTAATTATGGCCTTACAAATCTCTACATGTCTCAAACTCCTCAAAGACTGCACAACACGGCAGTTATATTAATTATGGCCTTACACATTTCTACATCCCTGATCAGGCATTCCCTTAGGAAAACACCGCCATACACTTAGAAAACACAGGGCTTGCGACCACACCGGTCTACGCCCAAAAACACACTCTTCTGACAGCACACTCACAGGGCACACCCTGTGAACCCCTGTCATGAGACTCAGTTGTTTTTAGAACACCACTCACAATACATGCCGCTTAGCCGCGAGAGCTAATCACCCCCGGCTCAAAACACTACAAGATAAATATATCTCAACACTAGAGATAAACAGCGTTCTTCACGCTTTTCTTGTACTCTGTCTCATGACTCTAGGAGAAGATATTTTTAACAAATCGATTCCTAATCGGCAAGCAAGTACCATAATTCAAAAATTCAATCTGTCCCACAACATACTAAGATTTTCTTCCCTTTGACCTTAACATTTACACCGCCCCTGGGGAAAAAAAATGATTCTATCATTTTTTTCTAAAACAGTTACATCAACAAAAAAATCAAGGGAGAGCAAAACTCTAATACATACCTACAAAAATTAACTTATGTTAAGGGAAAAGAATATACCTACATAAAATATCAACATTAAATGAAAAAAAAATAGAAAATGGAGCATCCAACGTAATCGTCTAAGTACATCAGAATTAATCTAATACAAAACCAAGTTACGTATATTGGACCCAAATGAAAACAGGAAACAATCAATAGCAAGAGAAAGGACAAGATCAAGCAAAAGAAGAATGATCTATAATGCAGTAAAGTAAGAAATCAGAATATGAGTGGGGAAAAAAAATACCACGTGTTAACAATTAAGTCAAACAACTCTACACATATAAAATAAATACCACCATTACATCTGGATACATTATATCACACCATGTAATTAACTTAACAATACAAAGAATAAAAGTATAAGTGTCGAAAGAAGAAGAAGTGCACAAATAGAAACAAGTGAAGCGAATATGACACATGGGAGCATAAACAAGACATTAACCAATACCGAAAAGATAACAGAAAAGATGGAACGAAATGAAGAATAACCGGCAAAGGCAGACAGAAAGCAAAGACACGAATGAAGAGAAAGTCAATAACAATACATACTAATAACAGTCTCAATCAAACAAGGTATTGTAATCAATAAATACAATCATAACAGAAAAGCATCGAAGAAAGAAAAAAAATTAATGTATATATGTATACAAAACATAGAAGAAAGCTATAACTAAATACAGCATAATAAGTAATTTAACTAAGTTAAAATTATTCATAACTAACAATAAATTGATCTAGACATCACGCAAACAAAAAATGTTAACGCTATCAAAAAGTTTTGGCTGACGTATAGTCACGCGATAGATAAAGAATACATCATAATATCAACAAACAACAAAAAAAACTTATTAGAGAACCAATGTCAATGCACACAATCAACCATAACGCACAGTCAAGCGTTGGGACCAGAAAAATTATTAAATGTTTGAAAACAAAAAAATCAATTTTTCCCAAAAAAGTACAATGTAAAAATATTTCGCAACGATAAGTTACACCGAATAGCATTTCATATTTAAGTAAATTAGAGCTATAATTAATAAACTAATAAAGAAATTATTTCCAACAAAATTAATTGACATTTAAAAAAAAATCTCTATCTCTATGTAAACACCAATCAATACACGTACGTTCTTTTTTTTTTTTCTCTTTTTTTTTCTTCTAAAAAATACGTCATAGAAAAATCACATGGACAACATACTGTTAACTACATACAAAGTTATAAATATATAAGTACAACATAATTTAAATAGAGTATGTGATATAATTATCTGTCTAGATTCAGGTATCGTTCTAGAAAAATCAGTGTTTCGGACTACATTATCAAATTCAAATACAAAATTTTCAATAATACAATCAAGTAACGTTTCCAAAATTACATTTAACTGTAATGTTTACTGTTTATTATCAGAGTGTACTAATATATTAACCAATTATGGGAACAACACTCGAGAAAAAAGTTAACCAGAGACTTCTCTGAAGATGACTACCGCACCATATTAACTAATGAGTTTGTGCATTGGCTGGCAATCTCATCATGTAAAAAAAAAAAAAATTATCTCAAAAAACACAGCTGCAAAAATTCCAAGTTCAACACAGTAGTACAAAAATAAATAATATGGACCAAATATACATAGTCTTATGACTTAAATGTGGAGATATCATAATCCACCGCTTACATCATCAGGTTAAGAATAAGTCGGTACAAACTGTTATGTTACACATTATTTCAATCATAACACGTACAATATTCATCAAAATACAATAATATAAGAATCACAAGAAAAATCTAATAATAAGACATCAGAACATCTTCATAAGAAAACACATGATATTCGAATACAATCGCATAAAATACTATGCTATACAATACAATAATATTTACTGTTCTAAAAAAAACTTAAACAGAAAAAAAAAAAAAATCTCCAGCGGACTTGTAAACATGTCATCACGCCAACAAGTAACATATCCCTTGCGTAGTTAGCACGGGGACAGGTTCCGCTTGAACAGATACACCTGAGCGCGAAGGCGACCCACTTTCTTGACAGCTACCGTAAACATGGGGAGCGCTGAGTTTTACCGTAAAGCTGTGAATAAATACAAATGAAAATATCCCTTTTAATCACTTGTGAGATTTAATTAGGGTAAACGGAAATTCAATCACACGATTACCCAACTCTGTGGCTGTGAACCTCTGGTTTCTTCACGACACCATCAACTCTTCCATCATCACTGGTACTCAACATGGGATGCTTAGGAACAACCTGACAATAACTGGAGGTCGTCCCTGCTGTATTCTGTAATAAACTTTTACACTTAACACAACGAGATGCTATCTCGACATCAAAATTAGAATAAGCAGTACCATTCAATAGACGATTATTATTCTTATTACCCTGCTTATAAAACATCTTAAGCTTCCGCTGAGGAAAGTCACTCTGGCGATGTGAAGTGAAATTTGGGAATTCATTCTGTTTATAAAAAACATTGCCATTTCCTCTATTGTGATCATTGTTATTTTTATGAATCAAGTTAGCATTGTTTTTATTACTCTTTTTCCTTTGACATATATATCTATCAAATGGGCCTTGTTTTCTTCCAGAAAAATTACTGTAAGACTCTTTAGTTTTCCCAAAATTCTTACATTCAAAATTGTTTGATCTGTTAAATTGCCTCTTATATCTTTGAGGACAAAAATTATTATTTGCTGAATTCCCTTTGTACTTTTCGACCTCAGGGTTATTTCTCTTATGAAGACTGTTTTTATTTTTCTCTGTTGGAATATGCTTACTAATTGCGTCAAACTGACTGAGCTGAGTTTGACAAGTAGTAGGACTGACAGTATCTTTATTGCTCTGCACATTATGGTCCTCCTTTTTAGGACGGGTGTTAATAGTTTTATTTTCTGCTGTCAACCTATGAAAATTTCCATCAGCAGATAAATGTTTGCTCTTAAGAGTTTTGACCCGAATTTTATGACCTTTCTTTTCATGATCAACTGTTTCTGTAGACTTATCTTGGTTATTCTGACGCCAAGAATCAGCATTAACAGCAATGTTGTCATAAATTCGTGTGAAATTATATTTCCCACGAAAGGATCGTTGTCCATTTTGTCTGACCTGTCTGTCAGCAAAAAGTGTATGTGGCTGACTTTTTGCAGTAGTGGCTTGTTGAAAAACAATTTTCTGTCTATCGCTGTCAACATGCACAGTAGAACACCTGTTCTTATCTAAGAAAATATCAAGAAGACCATCTACTCTCCTTCTAAGATTTGTTATTTCAACCTGTTTATGTGAAATTTCTTCACTAAGCTTCTTATTCAAATTCTCAATTCTAGCCATCTTCTCTTTCTCAGCCTTTAACTCTTTTAATCTCTTTTCCTCATTGACTTCTTTATTTGTTCTCCTCTGTGTCAACTCTATCTGTAGTGCCTTGGTTTCACTATCCTGGCTATTTATAAGCTCAATAACCCTTTCTGGTAATACCGCATTCTTTTCTTTAAGTTGGCGACCGAGGACAATGTTATAGTTTAATAGACCAACAAGTGTTTTATTATAGGACTTTTCAAGTTGCCTCTTATCTTCCAACTGAGTTTTCAACTCTTTGATTTCGCTTACTGCAGACTTCAAACTTGCGTGCACCCCAGCAAGTTCCGAGTTTGATTTATCCAAATCATCTGTGAGCTTAGCCAATTTTTTCTGAAGTTTACTCTCTTCAGCAATATTCTTTGAACACTTTTTTCTTTCCTGTCTGTTGACTCTTACTTCCTCATCTTCTAACTTTTTTCCCTGATTGTCAGAGATGCCGTAGAAAATTAACGTGTGTATATTTCTTACTATATGATCATGTTTAACATTCATATAGTGGTATGCAAATGAACGAAGGTAAGTTAATAACCATGCCAAATCCTCTGCCATTCTTAAATGAGGATGAGACTGAAAATTGTCCCTAGCAAAATATCTTAGGGCTCTTGACACATTAATCAAAAATTTGTCCATTACTTCGGCTTCAAGGGCTGGGCCTGTAAAATTATCATCATCTCTAGCTTCCTTCAATAAATATTCCAATATAGGCATCATATCATCAGGATCCCTATCAATATCTAGATCCATAGTGACTTATCTATCGAGTTCACTGTATATGTAATCACCTATACATATTATTGAGGTTGGACAATTACCTTTCCAGCTCACAAAGCTAACTATTTGTCAAGAAATGAGATTATTTCTCAATTCTGTATCACCAATTCCTTTTTCTTATTGTACCTTTTTTCAAGTCATATCATTATCAGGAAAGTCTATATATGTCGTAAAGCCATAAATTACTCATGCATCAAATCCTATAATCTATCGATATAGATATCGACAATAACAACAACAGATATCAATAGAATAGGTAATGTGAAATTCAGGAAGACTCGACGGCATACATGAAGCAACACAATTCACACAATATAAACCACTTATCTTCTGAAAATGACCCTGATCCTTTCCGCCAAGACACTGGATATCACAAAGATTTCAGATAAAACACTCCACTGCGGGAAGGCACAGGAACTTCTTTTCCCTCCAGGTACTCGCTTCAATATGATGTGTGCTCAACAATGCACAACATGACAGGAACCGATATACAGCATACACCGCAAGTCTTGACTCCTCTGTAGTCGTAGATGTACACGGCACACCGTGTATCATGACATCTTGAACTTGAGATCGTGATAACTGGCACAGGTAAGCCGATTATCGCAGGAATCAGTCACAACCCGTACAAATGTTGGTAGAAATAGTGTTACAGTGTACTTGAACTTTCGTGACCACTGCAGACGTTGTTTTGGTCTACAGGCATGAAATACTAGCACGGATGAGGCGTGCGTGCTTTCTTAACTGCGCCACTCAGGCAAAACGCTAACCAGGTCAAGATTTCTGAAGCACATGATATTTAGGCCACGCCTACACAAGGCTATTTTATGAATTCGTTGAGTTCTCGTAGTAATAATTTTCAACGCGAATGTTCCGTGGATGTTACGACCCGTTGGTTTGGTCCACCAACTGATAATAACGTAATTGGATGGTCGATATTGTTGATAAATCATTTAATGCTTGTGCATTGAGTGTGGGTCATTGGTATTGAGGAATGTTATTATCACCACTGTTGCAAACGTGATTGTTGAATACTGTGTGCACTGTCACTCACCACACAGCTCACGTACGAGTCATGGATGTCAATAAAGGTTGTAAACGCCTGGAACAGTTCGATACTGTTTATTACGTTACAACACACAACGAAGTCACGATGACATCAACAAAGACACAATTCATGATAACTCAAATGCATCTGGCATACAAATTCTCCACCTGTCTCAAACTCCTCAAAGACTGCACAACACGGCAGTTATGTTAATTATGGCCTTACAAATCTCTACATGTCTCAAACTCCTCAAAGACTGCACAACACGGCAGTTATATTAATTATGGCCTTACAAATCTCTACATGTCTCAAACTCCTCAAAGACTGCACAACACGGCAGTTATATTAATTATGGCCTTACAAATCTCTACATGTCTCAAACTCCTCAAAGACTGCACAACACGGCAGTTATATTAATTATGGCCTTACAAATCTCTACATGTCTCAAACTCCTCAAAGACTGCACAACACGGCAGTTATATTAATTATGGCCTTACAAATCTCTACATGTCTCAAACTCCTCAAAGACTGCACAACACGGCAGTTATATTAATTATGGCCTTACAAATCTCTACATGTCTCAAACTCCTCAAAGACTGCACAACACGGCAGTTATATTAATTATGGCCTTACAAATCTCTACATGTCTCAAACTCCTCAAAGACTGCACAACACGGCAGTTATATTAATTATGGCCTTACAAATCTCTACATGTCTCAAACTCCTCAAAGACTGCACAACACGGCAGTTATATTAATTATGGCCTTACACATCTCTACATGTCTCAAACTCCTCAAAGACTGCACAACACGGCAGTTATATTAATTATGGCCTTACAAATCTCTACATGTCTCAAACTCCTCAAAGACTGCACAACACGGCAGTTATATTAATTATGGCCTTACAAATCTCTACATGTCTCAAACTCCTCAAAGACTGCACAACACGGCAGTTATATTAATTATGGCCTTACACATTTCTACATCCCTGATCAGGCATTCCCTTAGGAAAACACCGCCATACACTTAGAAAACACAGGGCTTGCGACCACACCGGTCTACGCCCAAAAACACACTCTTCTGACAGCACACTCACAGGGCACACCCTGTGAACCCCTGTCATGAGACTCAGTTGTTTTTAGAACACCACTCACAATACATGCCGCTTAGCCGCGAGAGCTAATCACCCCCGGCTCAAAACACTACAAGATAAATATATCTCAACACTAGAGATAAACAGCGTTCTTCACGCTTTTCTTGTACTCTGTCTCATGACTCTAGGAGAAGATATTTTTAACAAATCGATTCCTAATCGGCAAGCAAGTACCATAATTCAAAAATTCAATCTGTCCCACAACATACTAAGATTTTCTTCCCTTTGACCTTAACAGATACCATAAAGAAATGTTTTTCGGATGCTCCTGTTTTAAGGTTGCCTAATGCGAACTTACCATTTGTTTTACGCAGCGATGCTTCTAACTACGGAGTATAAAGCGTGTTACTACAAGAATATAATGGCACCTTGCATCCAGTTCTCTATGTATCACGGAAGTTAACTCCGACTGAACAAAATTACTCTGTTCTAGATAAGGAACTTCTTGGACTTGTTTGGTCAATAACTAAACTCCAGAGATATCTGCTTGGATCACACTTTATTGTGGAATCAGACCAAAAAGCACTTACTGCTCTCAACACGAAAGACGTGAAATCTGCCAAATCGACTAGGTATGCGATCGCTCTCCAACCATATAGTTTCACGATTCGATCCATACCTGGTACTCAGAATGTTCTCGCAGACGTTTTGTCGAGATGTCCTAACGAATCACATTAACAGCTACGCACTGCAGATAACTGAACTTCGACACTGACAGTTCGTCAATTGTAACTTTTTACGTGTGATACCTCTATGACAAGAGTCATTAACATTCAGTCAAGTGAAATCTACAATGATTATGTATTAAAATAACATGGAACGTTAAGGTATATGACTATCTTTGTGAAAATAACATTTACTCACTCAGGATATTGAAGAGAGAATAACGTTGAATAAAACCAGATTATATTTTCTCACTGAAATAACATTGCGAACACTTGGTTGGTTTTTTTCCATGGAACGGAACCTAGTATAATTTTACGGTTTCCTAACAGGACAATGGAACTTTCTTAATCTACGAAATTTAATGACATTGTTAATTTGTTTTTAAAATAAATAATTCGGTAGATTAGTAACCGTTGATACTTAGTTAATGAGTATAAGAATTAATTTAGATCACTATGAAATATTTAATTACATTGTAAACATTTGATATTTATCACTCGTTAAGAACAGTGATTTAACATTTGCACTTTTAGTAGTACCACAAAGGAATTGTTAGACACGGTTAAGTGTGTTGATCTATACATTTGTTTAAATTGTATTCTTTCATTTTTTTTTCACTTGTCATTTTTAAGACATATCCATCCCTTTTCTGTTTATTCATTGGTTTTTAAATTTCTTTTCATTTTGCGTTTCTATTCGGTTTAATTCATTATTTCTATATGCGATTTTATTTCATTTACCACATTGTACCAAAGGTGGTCAATTGTGGATGTATGCTTTTGTGCATACCTTTTGTTTATTTGAGTTAACTTAAATTTCATATTTATGTTTGATGATTCTATGTCATGCTATATTAATATTATATGATTATGTACACTTGAATCACCTCTAGTTTCGAGTAGTAAAGAAAAAAATTAATATAATTAATTTTGTTGGGGGGATTGGTAAGGAATCTGTAGAGCCCTTTTCGTAGGCCTTTACAGTCGTTTACAGATGAGGGTAGTCTCATATTTATTAATATGTGGTCCTACCTCTGTAATAAACTTTACGCACCGACTTACATGATAGTAAGTATTCTTGGTGAGTTTGATTTTTCGTAGCGCACGATTGTGCACTAATGCGAGTATTGGGTTACCCCGCCCGCACGTGTTGCCAAAGACCAGTCTACGTCATAGCTGGGGTTGAGAAGTTTGTGCCCAAGAATCAGTCCATTGATTTGTGGCGTTCGAACCCGTGTTGCGGGTATATTTATTCTTTAGTGTGACCGTCCGTCTATGAAGAAGATGAGGACCTGGGTCAACATTATACTGGTGATTTTTCTCGGGAAGAGAAGCAAGTATGATATATATATATATATATATATATATTAATGTAATTCTGTCGCATGTAGACGTCTAGTTGGACCAATGACGTATTGGTTCAAAATGGAGTCCTACGTGAACTTATTATGTAAATTTTAGATCCGATGGATTCCTGCATTGGGAATTATCCAGGATTGGCTTAGTATTTTTATGAATGCCACGAAGGTCGTTGGCATGAATTGATATTATTATAACTCAACATTGATTAAAGTAAGAGGCCAGTACCAGCAAAGTACGTTGGAAAGATATTGGAACATTGTTTCTATCATATAGAAGACCTGATAAGGATCTTCGTCATTTGCCAAGGTCACAGATAATTTGATAGATGACCTGTTGCACATAACTGCCTTATTTGTTTACTTGGATGCCATTGATAAGGAATACTGTATAACCAGTCAGACATTTCAAAAGAGATTACCTTACGAAATGGACTCACCATGTTTTGCCTTTAAATATGAAATCAACGCTGTATACCGTAATGTTGACAGTTAATCATTCGTCATCCTTGTTGACCAGTTTGTCTCGTCCATCGTGCATCGTCCAATAAATGGTTATAATTGAAACCGCCTTTGACATTTGCTGATGCGCCCATTGTTGGCAGTTGTTATTTGATTGATTACTTCAGTTTTTCAAGAAGGGATCCATTCGCGTTATAGTCGATAATAACAGACTCTACACCTTCAACAAACCGTTTAAAAAAAAAAGAAGCTCTAACAACCAGTCTAAAAATAGATACCCCAAGCTACTCGAACAGAGTCTAACCACTAGCATACCAGCGGTAAAGCAAGAAGTAGTGACGGACGATATAAAGGAGAGAAAAGAGAAATGCCAGTATCATTTTGTACAGCAGTCATTATAGTAGAAAGGTGCCACCAAAGAAAGGTCGGCCACCCAGTGTTGGGTTGAATTTGACTCTTTTATGTAAATAAAGCTTGTGTTGGTTCAGCTGATGTTAGCGTGAAGTCCGATACATCTGAATGTAATTCATCATCATCATCCCATGTATTCGTCAACACAATGGAGAATCATTAACTGGTAAAAATTAACTCTACATGATCTAAATGACTGCCAACTGTCGGGTAGTGAACGAACCATACGAAAATACAACCTCTCTCTCAATTACTACACATCCGCTGTACGGCCACACTAGCATTCCTCTGATCCCCGCTGTCATGCCTTTTAATGTTAAACGATTGCAGTATCCTGTGCATCTTGCATTTCAACCTGGCAAAACTGGGTATTTAGTTATTTTGAAAAAAGAGCGATTTCAAACTAAAGGATCACAGGGTTGGTTATAGAGATGAACGGTCACGTTACAAGTGGTACTAATATGTTTGTAGCAGCGAAATCTAGACACATTCCATGAATAGTAATGATGAGGTGAATAAAATTGTTAGTGACACTAAGACAGATGAGGATTTATAAGACGTCATTCAGACAGAGACAAAGAAGGAAGGAAAGAAAGAGAAGGAAAGCTAGGAGAACAGAAGAAGAAAAAAAAGTTCAAAAGATTTAAACTGATTTGGAAAGGGTTAAAATGGAAATAGAGTTGCAAAATATTTACAGTAGAGAAATTGTATATCTGTATATCCCAACTAACATGATTACCGATGTATGTTACGTCGGTCGGTCTCACTCAAAATAGTAACTCGCGCCAGAAAAAAAAGTGCGCAACGCACGGTGTGCAACTTGCGCGGCGTGGGTGTTATATAAAACATATACTTTGGTTTCTTCTTCGTACACTCTCAGACGTCCACTTGAAGGTTCTCAAAGAAAGCAGTAGTCAGTTTGAGGCTATTTGAATCCCCGTAAAGCTTTTCCACGAAAGGAGCTGGCGTCGGCCATATGCACTTTCTCTGTACCACATATAAGGGGCAGCTTTGAAGCAGATGTTCAGCAGTCATTTTATCAGTGCCACAGTTACACTGATCGGTAGTTCTTATCTTTAGCTTGTGGAATAGATGGTATCTCAATCTGTTGTGGCCAGTGCGGAGTCTGAAGATTACCACTTGTTCTCTTCTGTGGAGCTGGTAGTAAGCATCATTCTGTGTGTGCCCTAGATGTTCAACATTCCATTTGTTTCTGTATCTGATTCTGATAAAACTCTTTGCCTCCTAAAAAGTTATGCTTGCATCAGGCTGAGGTAGATGTGAACCTTCTTTTGCCATTCTGTTAGCCTCTTCATTGCCGGTGATGTTACAATGAGATGGGATCCATTGGATCACAACACATTTGAATCGTTGACAAAGTTTGTGGAGCACTATTCTGAGATCATCTAGGTCTGTATTATTCTGGCTTTTCAACGTTGCAATTACTGACTGTGCATCAGTAAAGAAAGCAACTTGTCTCTCTGCGCTTTCTTCTGTCAATATAACTTCTGCTGCAGTTTTCAAGGCCTCTGCCTCTGCTCTGAAGTTGCTGGAGAATCGTCCTGTCGCCACTGACAGCCTTTTTTCTGCACCAGTGCTTAAACTCAGAAAGACACCCCCACCTCCATTTTCTGTTGCATTTGTTGCTGATCCATCTGTGTATGCATGGGTCCAGGTGTTGCGTGGGTTATGTTTCTCTATGTATTTTGACGCTATGGATTTTCTATTTGTTGCAGTTTTGCTCTTTTTTCTTTCAATTCCAGGAATGTTTTCTATCATTTTAGGGAAACGATTTTGTTTCAAAACTGGGAGCTTGTGTGCAGTGTAGATGGGTTTAACAGTGGATATTTCAACTATAGATACTGCTCTCATTTGTGGTTTGGTTGATTCTACAAAATTGCTTCGTTTGAGTCTTTGCCTTCTAAGAGCATTTATTCTATGGCACATTGGGTGGTCTGTTAGTCTTTTGAATTTTTCGGCCTGTTGCTGAGCCCTGCAGTCTCTTCTATCTGTCATTGGCTGGAGGCATGTAATCTTTTCGAGTTCTTTTATAGGTGTTGACTTCTTGCCTCCCGTTATAATTCTCATTGCTTGATTTTGGAGTCTGCTAATTTTGTCGAAGTTTGTCTTAGCTGCTGTTGCCCACGCTGCCATGCCATATTCAAGGACTGCCCTCACTCGCCCTGTGTACAACGTCTTAAGCACTTTCTCATCTGCACCCCAAGTTGTTCCAGCAGGTTTTTTCATAATTGCCATTCTTTGTCTTGCTCTCATTCGATTTTGTCAACCTGTTTTTTCCAAGTCAGACGGCGATCAAAAATAATGCCATGGTAGTTTGGACTTTCATGGTTTAATTTTTTATTTTTTTAAATTCTTTCACGAAATAAGTATCGCTCGACAAAGAAAAAGTGCGTAAAAATTGGTGTGCATGAGCCCTCACCCGAAGTACAAATCATGAAAACCACTTATTATCAGGGAAAACTCTTTGAAAACAATCCACGCACTTTCACACGAAATGTTGTCATCAAAGAACTTTTAAATTGAATCTAAGATAACATAATTCTCGCCGTGTGTACGTTGGTCACAGCTGAGGAATGCAACCGTGTTGAAAAATTTTATTGTTTCCATTATATATACTCTCCCGAAAATAGTTACAATCAACAAAGAAAAGCGTTCAAATGACGGTGTTCATTAACAGTTTGATTACACTGTATAATGGAAAGAAACCGAAAACACTCTAAGAATGTACTTCTATCTGCTCATCCGGGAACGGAAACAGCACACTATAATTAAAAACCCGTCAAACTTGCTAGTATATATATATCCCAGCTGCCAGAGATCAAATGAATTGGTTGCCACGGTGCAGAAAGCGTTATCAAAATAAGTAAAAAGTAGTTTAAAACAATAAACTAAATACTTAGTAACATTTATTAACTACATGTAAATATCAAACTTATTGAAGACTAACAAAATGGTAGGTATGTGTTGTACCTTAAAAAATATAGAACAAATATTATAGTAGTTCAACCGCTGCTCCTTCCGCTGATTGTGGCTCCAGTTGTCACGGCAAAGCTGTTTTCATTATCCAGACGATTGATTAGCAGAATTTATGTAGGTGCCGAAAACAGTTTTTCTCGATCCTGGTAAAGAGGGCACGGCTGTTTGGTCAATGGGGGACATAAGATATTCGAGGAGACTTTTAAAAACGAATCGGGCCTTGCAGCCTTCTTTTTCACTCCAGGAAGCACCGTGTATTAATTAAGATCTTGTTCTATTTTTACGGATAACCCTACAACTGTATTCCACTTTGGGGCCATACTTCATTTTGCTAGCAATGACAACGCTTCTTGGCCATTCCATCACTCTGAATGAACTTCATGAGCATGTGAAAGTTATATTCCTGCCTTCCATGGAGTTTAGCGCTGAGCGTAAGATCGAATTTTTAAAGCGTATAACAGCCATAGGCCCTATAGCAATAAAAAAACATTATTATATCGAAAACAAGCTAAACGAATAGTGTAAGACGAGGGAAGTGCTTACATAAAGTACGATTTGACTTATGACATACTTATCTATGACAAATTGATAGAAAAGATTCTGGCTTTGATGAAGATGATTAAATGAATCATTGCGAACTATTACATTATAAGCATACATGTCCATGCAACAGAGTGTCTTTCTAGAGTGTCTTTCTGTCTATGCAATTCCAAAGTGATAGCCATCTTCTACATTTACAAACAGCAGAGATTGCTTTAGGGTACCATATGATCTATGGGTGTCACTGATATGCTTCACATTATTATATCTGCAGTTTAGGATAATGTCCGTTTTGCCATGTTGCTAACCACTCATGTTGACAGCAGCCTCGTGGAATTCTGGAGCTTTAAAACAGTGTGCATGCTCTCCAGATGGCTCTTGTCAGAATCAATGATGATTTAAAATGATAGTGTAGGTGCACACTCCAAAGCATAATTGTAATTTTGGTGCATAATGCAATTAGCTTTTTAAAATGAATTGCTTTAGGATTATTAAAGTGTAGTTATATAGCAGATACTTCAGTAGGGGAGTGAAGTAATGGAGACTTCACTATACTAGGTCCAGTATCAAGAGGTGGGGCGACCAGATCCCTTCCTCGTTGCTTCTTCCTTCCCTAGCTCAAGAGCAAAGCCAGGTTCCCATTTACTGCTGGGTAGACTGAAACGTTTCGATACCGTGAATCGACCTTTGCCGCGAGAGACCAACGCCCTAACCACTCTGTCAGTCGGATGATCTTTAGGATTAGACCCCAACATTAATCCTAATGCTGTAAATAAAAAAAACGCACGTGCATTCTTATACTTCTTGAATAGCCCTGAATTGATAGCTTGCTAATTGATAACTGCTTTATATATATATATATATATATATATATATATATAATATATATATATATATATATATATATATATATATATATATATATATATATATATATATATATATATAAATATATATATATAAAAACTGCATTGCTATTTACGCATGCTCATTAGTTTTATAGCAATCTGGTTATTTCCTTTTAAACCAAATTATTTACGTCCCTTTACCTTCAGAGTTTCTGCCCTAATTCGAAGTCCCCGATTTTTAGGTGATTTAGAAGTGTTCGAACAATTCTTGTGACAGAGGGAAAAGCCAGAAACACGTTGCTATATATATATATATATATATATATATATATATATATAATATATATATATATATATATATATATATATATATATATATATATATATATATATATATATATATATATATATATATATATATATATATATATATATATATATATATATATATATATATAGAGAGAGAGAGAGAGAGAGAGAGAGAGAGAGAGAGAGACAGTGAAAGAATCTATATAGAAAGCAAGACAGAAAAAAAGGACAGAATGATAGAAAATAAATTAAAGACGAATATTGACTGTAAAAATAAAAGATTACCATGATCTGCCTTTTAACATAGAGAAATGTTAAATTTATATTTATGTAGCAACTTTTTTTTTTCTCTAATGTTAGCAGCCGGAAATTTCGCTTGGTTTTGTCATTCAAAACTGCATCCATTAACTTCAAGCCGACTCCTAAATAAGCAATCTTTCATAAAAAAAAAACAGCATTTTCAGCAACTAAGAAAACTCGTCTTGGATCAATAAATATTGGCTAGAAACCAGTTCGCGGTTTTGTTTTCAAGTGCTATAAACTCGCGCGTTTATTATTTCACTTACTAACATACAATTTACCTTAGTACCACGGTTCTTAACCAGGGTTGCATGTACCCTGGGGGCACCTCTATATCAGTGTTTCTTAACCTGTGGCCCACGGACCCCCCTGGGGATCCATGAGTAGATTGTAGGGGGACAATGTACATAATGTAAAAGTTAAAATGTAACATTTTTTATTATTATTTTATATAATTTTTTCCAAGAAGGGGTCCATTACCTTCATCGGACTATCAAAGGGGTACACAGCCTTCATGGGACGATTGATGTGGTACACAGTCTTCATTGGACAATTGATGTGGTACACAGTCTTCATTGGACAATTGATGTGGTACACAGTCTTCATTGGACAATTGATGTGGTACACAGTCTTCATTGGACAATTGATGTGGTACACAGTCTTCATTGGACTATTGATGTGGTACACAGCCTTCATTGGACAATTGATGTGGTACACAGTCTTCATTGGACAATTGATGTGGTACACAGTCTTCATTGGATAGTTGATGTGGTACATAGTCTTCATTGGACAATTGATGTGGTACACAGTCTTCATTGGACAATTGATGTGGTACACAGTCTTCATTGGACAATTGATATGGTACACAGTCTTCATTGGACAATTGATGTGGTACACAGTCTTCATTAGACAATTGATGTGGTACATAGTCTTCATTGGACAATTGATGTGGTACACAGCCTTCATTGGACAATTGATGTGGTAAACAGTCTTCATTGGACAATTGATGTGGTACACAGTCTTCATTGGACAATTGATGTGGTACACAGTCTTCATTGGACAATTGATGTGGTACACAGTCTTCATTGGACAGCTGAAGTGGTACATAGTCTTCATTGGACAATTGATGTGGTACACAGTCTTCATTGGACAATTGATGTGGTACACAGTCTTCATTGGACAATTGATGTGGTACAAAGTCTTCATTGGACAATTGATGTGGTACACAGTCTTCATTGGACAATTGATGTGGTACACAGTCTTCATTGGACAATTGATGTGGTACACAGTCTTCATTGGACAATTGATGTGGTACACAGTCTTCATTGGACAATTGATGTGGTACACAGTCTTCATTGGACAATTGATGTGGTACACAGTCTTCATTGGACAATTGATGTGGTACACAGTCTTCATTAGACAATTGATGTGGTACATAGTCTTCATTGGACAATTGATGTGGTACACAGCCTTCATTGGACAATTGATGTGGTAAACAGTCTTCATTGGACAATTGATGTGGTACACAGTCTTCATTGGACAATTGATGTGGTACACAGTCTTCATTGGACAATTGATGTGGTACACAGTCTTCATTGGACAGTTGAAGTGGTACATAGTCTTCATTGGACAATTGATGTGGTACACAGTCTTCATTGGACAATTGATGTGGTACACAGTCTTCATTGGACAATTGATGTGGTACAAAGTCTTCATTGGACAATTGATGTGGTACACAGTCTTCATTGGACAATTGATGTGGTACACAGTCTTCATTGGACAATTGATGTGGTACACAGTCTTCATTGGACAATTGATGTGGTACACAGTCTTCATTGGACAATTGATGTGGTACACAGTCTTCATTGGACAATTGATGTGGTACACAGTCTTCATTGGACAATTGATGTGGTACACAACCTTCATTGGACAATTGATGTGGTACACAGTCTTCATTGGACAATTGATGTGGTACACAGTCTTCATTGGACAATTGATGTGGTACACAGTCTTCATTGGACAATTGATGTGGTACACAGCCTTCATTGGACAATTGATGTGGTACACAGTCTTCATTGGACAATTGATGTGGTACACAGACTTCATTGGACAATTGATGTGGTACACAGTCTTCATTGGACAATTGATGTGGTACAGAGCCTTCATTGGACAATTGATGTGGTACACAGTCTTCATTGGACAATTGATGTGGTACACAGACTTCATTGGACAATTGATATGGTATACAGTCTTCATTGGACAATTGATGTGGTACACAGCCTTCATTGGACAATTGATGTGGTACACAGTCTTCATTGGACAATTGATGTGGTACACAGTCTTCATTGGACAATTGATGTGGTACACAGTCTTCATTGGACAATTGATGTGGTACACAGTCTTCATTGGACAATTGATGTGGTACACAGCCTTTATTGGACAATTGATGTGGTACACAGCCGTCATTGGACAATTGATGTGGTAATCAGTCTTCATTGGACAATTGATGTGGTACACAGTCTTCATTGGACAATTGATGTGGTACACAGTCTTCATTGGACAATTGATGTGGTACACAGTCTTCATTGGACAATTGATGTGGTACACAGTCTTCATTGGACAATTGATGTGGTACACAGTCTTCATTGGACAATTGATGTGGTACACAGTCTTCATTGGACCATTGATGTGGTACACAGTCTTCATTGGACAATTGATGTGGTACACAGTCTTTATTGGACAATTGATGTGGTACAAAGTCTTCATTAGACAATTGATGTGGTACACAGTCTTCATTGGACAATTGATGTGGTACAAAGTCTTCATTGGACAATTGATGTGGTACACAGTCTTCATTGGACAATTGATGTGGTACAAAGTCTTCATTGGACAATTGATGTGGTACACAATCTTCATTGGACAATTGAAGTGGTACACAGTCTTCATTGGACAATTGATGTGGTACACAGTCTTCATTGGACAATTGATGTGGTACACAGCCTTCATTGGACAATTGATGTGGTACAAAGTCTTCATTGGACAATTGATGTGGTACACAGTCTTCATTGGACAATTGATGTGGTACACAGTCTTCATTGGACAATTGATGTGGTACACAGTCTTCATTGGACAATTGATGTGGTACACAGCCTTCATTGGATAATTGATGTGGTACACAGTCTTCATTGGAGAATTGATGTGGTACACAGTCTTCATTGGACAATTGATGTGGTACACAGTCTTCATTGGACAATTGATGTGGTACATAGCCTTCATTGGACAATTGATGTGGTACACAGTCTTCATTAGACAATTGATGTGGTACACAGTCTTCATTGGACAATTGATGTGGTACACAGTCTTCATTGGACAATTGATGTGGTACACAGCCTTCATTGGACAATTGATGTGGTACACAGTCTTCATTGGACAATTGATGTGGTACACAGCCTTCATTGGACAATTGATGTGGTACACAGTCTTCATTGGACAATTGATGTGGTACACAGTCTTCATTGGACAATTGATGAGGTACACAGTCTTCATTGGACGATTGATGTGGTACACAGTCTTCATTGGACAATTGATGTGGTACACAGTCTTCATTGGACAATTGATGTGGTACACAGTCTTCATTGGACAATTGATGTGGTACACAGTCTTCATTGGACAATTGATGTGGTACACAGTCTTCATTGGACAATTGATGTGGTACACAGTCTTCATTGGACAATTGATGTGGTACACAGTCTTCATTGGACAATTGATGTGGTACACAACCTTCATTGGACAATTGATGTGGTACACAGTCTTCATTGGACAATTGATGTGGTACACAGTCTTCATTGGACAATTGATGTGGTACACAGTCTTCATTGGACAATTGATGTGGTACACAGCCTTCATTGGACAATTGATGTGGTACACAGTCTTCATTGGACAATTGATGTGGTACACAGACTTCATTGGACAATTGATGTGGTACACAGTCTTCATTGGACAATTGATGTGGTACAGAGCCTTCATTGGACAATTGATGTGGTACACAGTCTTCATTGGACAATTGATGTGGTACACAGACTTCATTGGACAATTGATATGGTATACAGTCTTCATTGGACAATTGATGTGGTACACAGCCTTCATTGGACAATTGATGTGGTACACAGTCTTCATTGGACAATTGATGTGGTACACAGTCTTCATTGGACAATTGATGTGGTACACAGTCTTCATTGGACAATTGATGTGGTACACAGTCTTCATTGGACAATTGATGTGGTACACAGCCTTTATTGGACAATTGATGTGGTACACAGCCGTCATTGGACAATTGATGTGGTAATCAGTCTTCATTGGACAATTGATGTGGTACACAGTCTTCATTGGACAATTGATGTGGTACACAGTCTTCATTGGACAATTGATGTGGTACACAGTCTTCATTGGACAATTGATGTGGTACACAGTCTTCATTGGACAATTGATGTGGTACACAGTCTTCATTGGACAATTGATGTGGTACACAGTCTTCATTGGACCATTGATGTGGTACACAGTCTTCATTGGACAATTGATGTGGTACACAGTCTTTATTGGACAATTGATGTGGTACAAAGTCTTCATTAGACAATTGATGTGGTACACAGTCTTCATTGGACAATTGATGTGGTACAAAGTCTTCATTGGACAATTGATGTGGTACACAGTCTTCATTGGACAATTGATGTGGTACAAAGTCTTCATTGGACAATTGATGTGGTACACAATCTTCATTGGACAATTGAAGTGGTACACAGTCTTCATTGGACAATTGATGTGGTACACAGTCTTCATTGGACAATTGATGTGGTACACAGCCTTCATTGGACAATTGATGTGGTACAAAGTCTTCATTGGACAATTGATGTGGTACACAGTCTTCATTGGACAATTGATGTGGTACACAGTCTTCATTGGACAATTGATGTGGTACACAGTCTTCATTGGACAATTGATGTGGTACACAGCCTTCATTGGATAATTGATGTGGTACACAGTCTTCATTGGAGAATTGATGTGGTACACAGTCTTCATTGGACAATTGATGTGGTACACAGTCTTCATTGGACAATTGATGTGGTACATAGCCTTCATTGGACAATTGATGTGGTACACACAGTCTTCATTAGACAATTGATGTGGTACACAGTCTTCATTGGACAATTGATGTGGTACACAGTCTTCATTGGACAATTGATGTGGTACACAGCCTTCATTGGACAATTGATGTGGTACACAGTCTTCATTGGACAATTGATGTGGTACACAGCCTTCATTGGACAATTGATGTGGTACACAGTCTTCATTGGACAATTGATGTGGTACACAGTCTTCATTGGACAATTGATGAGGTACACAGTCTTCATTGGACGATTGATGTGGTACACAGTCTTCATTGGACAATTGATGTGGTACACAGTCTTCATTGGACAATTGATGTGGTACACAGTCTTCATTGGACGATTGATGTGGTACACAGTCTTCATTGGACGATTTATGTGGTACACAGTCTTGATTGGACAATTGATGTGGTACACAGTCTTGATTGGACAATTGATGTGGTTGATACTAGCGTAATTGGATGGTCGGTATGGGGATAAATCATTTATGCTTGTGCATTGAGTGTGGGTCATTGGTATTGAGGAATGTTATTATCACCACTGTTGCAAACGTGATTGTTGAATACTGTGTGCACTGTCACTCACCACACAGCTCACGTACGAGTCATGGATGTCAATAAAGGTTGTAAACGCCTGGAACAGTTCGATACTGTTTATTACGTTACAACACACAACGAAGTCACGATGACATCAACAAAGACACAATTCATGATAACTCAAATGCATCTGGCATACAAATTCTCCACCTGTCTCAAACTCCTCAAAGACTGCACAACACGGCAGTTATGTTAATTATGGCCTTACAAATCTCTACATGTCTCAAACTCCTCAAAGACTGCACAACACGGCAGTTATGTTAATTATGGCCTTACAAATCTCTACATGTCTCAACTCCTCAAAGACTGCACAACACGGCAGTTATATTAATTATGGCCTTACAAATCTCTACATGTCTCAAACTCCTCAAAGACTGCACAACACGGCAGTTATATTAATTATGGCCTTACAAATCTCTACATGTCTCAAACTCCTCAAAGACTGCACAACACGGCAGTTATATTAATTATGGCCTTACACATTTCTACATGTCTCAAACTCCACAAAGACTGCACAACACGGCAGTTATATTAATTATGGCCTTACACATCTCTACATGTCTCAAACTCCTCAAAGACTGCACAACACGGCAGTTATATTAATTATGGCCTTACAAATCTCTACATGTCTCAAACTCCTCAAAGACTGCACAACACGGCAGTTATATTAATTATGGCCTTACACATTTCTACATGTCTCAAACTCCACAAAGACTGCACAACACGGCAGTCTTGATTGGACAATTGATGTGGTACACAGTCTTCATTGGACGATTGATGTGGTGCACAGCCTTCATTGGACAATTGATGTTGTACACAGCCTTCATTGGACAATTGATGTGGTACACAGTCTTCATTGGACGATTGATGTGGTACACAGCCTTCATTGGACAATTGATGTGGTACACAGCCTTCATTGGACAATTGATGTGGTACACAGTCTTCATTGGACAATTGATGTGGTACACAGTCTTCATTGGACTATCAAAGGGGTCCATAGCCTTCATGGGACGATCAAAATGATCTACATCCTTCATCGGACGATCAAAGATGTCCACACCTTCATCAGACAATCAAAGGGGTTCACAGCCTTTATCAGACAATCAAAGGGGTTCACAGCCTTTATCAGACAATCAAAGGTGTCCACAGCCTTCATCGGACAAATCAAACGGGCCTGTAGCCTACATCAGACAATCAGAGGGGCACACAGCCTTCATCGGACAATCAAAGGGGTCCATTGCACAAAAAAGGTTAAGAAATCCTGCTCTAGATGGAGTAGGGAGTATCACGGGCGTTGTGTTAAAAAATCGCGAACGTTCATCTCATTTATTGTTGTCTTTTTAAATGTTTGCGTCTTTATTTTGTGTAGCTCGCCACTTTCAACCATTTACCATATACATGGAACTGTTGGTTATATCAGGATGTTTATCATCTAGTGTGATATTTTCTTGATTGTGTTTATTATACGTTCTGTACTGTATGATTCCTCGCGATGCGGTTTTTACTTGTTGGTTAACAGTTCAGTGTGTTATGTTGATCAGAAGCATGCTTGTGTCTATACTGGTTGTAGTGAATTTCTAAATACAATATATAAATTAGAATATACCAGTATAGGGCATAAAGGCAAAGATGAGAAAGTACAAAAAAATTTCTGCTAGAACGGTTGGTGTCGCCTACGCCTTCAGATTATTATTTGCTAACGAATAGCCGAACAAAACGGTACCCAATTTTTCAAATTCGTCCTTGACATAAACGAACCACTTTTCTTAGTTCTAAGAAATATTTGCCTAAAATGCATTGTGGAACGAGGAGGGGCAAGGATAGATGAAAATGCTAATTCGTTTCGCATTGATTTCAAACTAAAAGCCAACCACAGCACAGTGGCAAGCCTTGCCTTAGGGGTTTCCCCAATACGATGAAAAAGTTAGAAATGTATACACTACGGTCATGGAAACACGTTTAGCTCTTATTATGAATGACCTAAGCTCTCGTATTTAGCTTGATATTACATGGAAAAAGAGTGAACGAGAGGTAGTTTAAAAATAAACAACTAACATAGAAAAAAAGATAGAATTTTGAACCAAACCACATAGCCCCTTGAAAATCGTATATTCGTGTACCTGAAGACTTGCTGACCAAGAATATGTTGTTAGTTATCTAAATAGTCCCTTAACTAACCACATATTGATAGAACAATACATAGAGATCAGAGATACTGTCAGGTCAGGTCATATCTGCTTAGATTGGATCGCATATTTTGTTGGGAAAAAAGTAGGTGACAGATAGGCTAAGATAGTACGGTGAATCCGATTGGGTGGAATTTGAAGTGAGACGACATATTATTGGCTGACCTTTGAATAAACATAAATAGCCTAGTAACGTAGAAAAGTTTGATTGATATTTTTTGAAAGACTGTTTACACTGTAATATTAATAGTGATTGGCCAACTGAGTCGATATTGTCAGAACAAGCGTTAGGGGGGACGCCATTTCTTGAAAAAATTCTACCAGTGATTGGATTGATGAGATCAGGCTGTGCTTTCAAATACAATTTCTAGGCAGCCTGGACAATAAAACAGATCGAAACTGTGTCAGTCATCGTCACTGTGTATTTCATTGAACAAATTGTGGTAAGACTGACATTTATTAACATGTATTTTATATAAAAATTGGATGTGAAATAATAATATATGTCTGTACGTGAGTGGGTCTATAGCGACCATGAGGCAAAGCCTAAAGATTGATCCACCATGTGATAGACTGTCAGAGCGGTGTAAAACTACAAGAATATGTATGAGTGTCATAAAGGAGCATAACACCTATCCTATTATATGGAAAAGATTACAGCTGGAATTGCAGTGGCGTTGTAACTATTAGGGGAAAGGAATACTGGTGTACATTGTCACATCAAAAGATAATGGTGGCATAGGTTAGTATAAGGCTATGACCTTTTTGTTTGTTTGTAATGTACTTGTCCTAGAATGTGGACTATTAGTGTATGCTAGATATTAAGAAGGATGTATAACCTTCACATTTCAGAGGTCCTGGGTACTGACGTTAATGTGGTACCAAACGCTTGAAAACTGATTGATTCAGGACTCTGTCTGAATACTGCGAGCCCATGCTAGTGACCATTGCCTATCAAACAGGGAACAGATTGTCAAGCGAGCAGAGGAAACGTTCTACCTGTATTCTACTGCCAAGATAAGTTCTCGTTCGGCACCTGAAAGCTCAACTAACAGAACTTTTAAAAGGAAAATAAAGTGACAGCGAATAAAACTGGGACAAATATTTAATAGTCCCACAAGAGACAAACGAAAACAAACATAACTAAAAGGGTGTGATTTTAAACAACAACCTAGGGGTACTACCAGTATTACCTTAAAGTAGGAGAATACAACTACAGACGTATATTAGAATAATATTTTTATGTATGGACAGAAGATCTACTGTGCTATTTGACTGATGTAAATGATTCTTTTGATTTCATTTTTGATTGTCAGTCCTGATTCAAAATAAATTAGAATCAGGATAATAAATTGTAAGAATTCTATTCACACAAATTTCAACCACAGTCTTAAATAAGATAGCCTTTTAAAGTGTCGTTTGTACGTTATTGTGGTAGTACTGTGTGCTGTTGTGAATAATAAACTATTTTTTTGTATGTTTGTTGATTATTGTACATTACACTCTACCTTCATAACCCTAGACACAACACGAAGTCATTTAATATAATAATATAAATACATTTTGAATGAGATAAAAGGGGTGGTAGCGGAAAGGTACCCTGAAAAGTTCACAATATTATTGGGTAAATTCAGGGACCTTCATAGCTAATCTCATTTATTACAATAATAATACCTAACAACAATTCATAACATCAAAATCCACCACACTGGTATGTATTTAATATTGGTAATTCAGTAGTTCAAACCATCCTGTTCTATCAGTGCTCCTTAGGTATTGTCTCATCCAATAATCATAAAAGGTTTCTAAAGTCTCCTGAAATTTATTCTACCTTCTCAAACAATCTTCTGGTGTAATTAAAAATTATGCACAACACACAATGGCGTTTCTCCTCCAGAAATTTCACAAAATGATTCTTCCCACCAATACAATATGAATATGCAATACAATAATATGATAAACACATTCTTAATTAAGATCTATGGGCAGGGCTAGAAAGGACGCAGAGTCTCATCCTTCACTTGAAACTCACAACAAATGGAAAAAGGCCGTAGCAGAACAAAGCTAGAAGAAAAACGGAAAAGCTGGAGAACTAAAACGGCATCGCTGAACCTTGAGAAAGACGGCAAGAAACTTTGGAGATTAGTCAAGTCTCTAAATGAAAAGCGTTCCTCGCCCAGGCAGACTATCACATTTGGATGAAGGTGGCAAACTTCTCAGAGGAAAACAAGCTGCAGACCTGTTTGCTAGAAGTTACAGTTCAGAAAGCAACTTATCCATTAACATAGACCATCAGAGTGGGAGCCGCGCTAGCGTAGTGGTTACAACACCGCTCTGGCGACCGGGTGATACAGGATCAAACCCGGGCGACGGCATTTGAGGATTTTTCGTCGACCGGGATTTGGACTGGATTAACTCGAGACCTGGCGAGGACATTTGAAAAAGTGTCGTCGACCAGGGACTGGCGGCTCCTGAGCCGACCCAGCTGCAATGGGTACCTCCGAAATCGGAGAGTATTTGCCTGAATGGCGAGGGACACCTGTCTCTGTACAAGAAATAAAGGGATACTCACGTAAAATCAATGTCAGGCTAGACATAAATAATAACCTGAGATTTCGCCTCGAGTATTAGCGGGCGTACGAAAAAAAAAAGACCATCAGAGAGAGATTGGAAAAGAAATACTGGCAACCATGGGACAGACAGATACTCCTGCCCCAATGAGGGAACCCATCACACTAAGAGAACTACAGATCGCTATTTCCAAGCTTAAGTTCCAAAAGTCACCCGGCCCAGACAAAATCAGCAACGAAATGCTAGTAAATCTGAACTCAGCAGCAAAGACAAAACTGCTTGATATATTCAACCCCAGCTGGTTGAAAGGAACGGTACCCCAAGTATGGAGAGAAGCCATCACAATACCCATACTAAAGAAAGGGAAATGTAAGACCGAGGCTGCAAGTTACCGGCCAATAAGTCTCACAAGCTGTGTTGGGAAGACTATGGAGCGAATAGTCAACCACAGATCGAAATGGTATTTAGAGTCTGAGCAGATCCTGGTGCCGGAACAAGCTGGATTTGGAGAATGATACAGTATAGAAGACCAAGTTACTTACTTGTCTCAAGCAGTAGAAGATGCCTTCCAGGAGAAGAAAAAGGTCCTAACAATCTGGGTCGACTTCAAGCAGGCCTTTGACAAGGTGTGGAAAGATGGCCTTATTGCAAAACTTAGGAGAAGTGGAATTCAAGGCAACATGATAAAATGGATCCAGTCATACTTGCACAACAGGAGAACTAGAGTCACTCTTGATGGTCTGCAGAGCAGAAAAGTGTTGCTCTATCAGGGGGGTACCTCAAGGAGGAGTAATTTCCCCAACACTCTTCCTTGTTTACATCAATGACCTGGTGAAAGATCTCCCCGCTGGAGTGAAAGCTGCCTTATATGCAGATGACATAGTACTCTGGTGCGCCGATGAAAACGTCACCACAGCAAATTATAGAATGCAGCGGGCAGCAGACACGCTAGTGTCATGGGCAGAGAAATGGCTTATCACAATAAACACAGACAAAACCTCCACAACACTGTTCTCCATCGCCCCCAAGGACAAAGCAGCTAACATACATGTCACAGAGAGTTTTATGATCTATAAATTTTCTATATTCTCTTCTTTTTTCTACCCGTGTCCTCTATTTTATTATCACTCTTTATCCTTTTCCTGTGTGTTTTCGCATTCGTACGTTTGCGGCTATAAACATTACTATTTTCCCATTCAAACTTTCGCCTGGTTTCGGTTTCTTATTTAGAAACGCAGTAGATTACCTAACGTGTCAGTCCCTGGCACGAGATGATTTTAGGTGGGATTTCAGTCTATCAGACAAGATGAGCAGACAAATTGTCTACATTTGCAGCTGAAACGAGAGTTTTTCGTCAGGCTAGCTCCTGGCGAAGTGTGAAATTGCCCTCTGCAGTGGAGACGGGTCGTCTGACATTCGCATCTGACATGAGCGCTCACTGTTTGATAGTTAGACGGAGGTGTGAATCGCGCCAGCCATGCTCGCTCAGAGCAGCCAGAATGTCTGGCATTTCGCCTCTGACACGCGCTCACGGTCAGATAGTTAGACGGAGGTGTGAAGACGCACTGGTGGCAGTTACGGCATGCGTCTAAGCTAACGCAGGTGTTAGGAAAGGGGAGAGATCGGGTTTTTGGAAATAGTAGGAGCCTTTGTCTGGTTTGAGATATTAACCAGAGTTTGAAACTTGATTTCACTCATTCTCCATTTGCAGTAGACGTGGTCACTTCGTTCTAGATACTTAAACTTATAAGTGAAATCTTTTAGTTTCGTTGTGATACCGTAGTTCTGTGTTGAGTGAACACTGGGGTAACCCAACTTTGCCGGCGTTTAGTACAGAGACAAACCTGTGAGAAACATAAACATTTTATATCTTTAACCACGTGGGTTTTTCAAGTAACACCTGTCAGACAGAATACCAATCCCACTAACGGTTTTTTTTAAAGAATAAATGCTTATACTGGGCCTTTGAGCCAGATCATATTTCTTCACAAACTCTAATGTACATGCTGCCTTGTGGCGAGAAATAATTACAGAAATAACATTAACTTTTCCGACATTATTTGACCAAGTGTGTGGTGAACCAAGATTATCTGTTAAGAGAAGTTGTCCACCGGTCATCTTCCTAATTAAGGGAAACCTCGCGTTCTGACACTACGTGGCCGCTGAAACCCAAACTCTTACCTCGTGAATAAGTGACATTAACTTAAATCTGTAAAGAAAGAACGATCGCCTGAAGAGGACGCTCCCCGGACACGTTTAATGAAACCAATATCTGCAGAGCTGGGTATCCGCTTCATCCACAGATAGACAGATTAAACGAAGTGTACACTAAAGCTTGCGCCAGACGGCGAACAACCGCACGATTGTAAGTAAGGTTGTGTGAGTCAGGGCCCTGATGAACGAACCGAGTGAAAGTAGACTGAAGGATGTTCTTCGTTTGATTCACTCACTTTGTAACTTTCCTTATGCAAGATTTTGTTGCTAAACTATATTTTTCCTTAGAATAGATAATGCTATCAAAGTCAGTTCATACCTTCAAAAGGGGACAATTTTAGACCCAAATCATGTGTATCTGTGACTCTTTGGGCTATCATCGTTCTCCTAACGGGACTGTGGGCTAAACATCGAGGGAAGATCATAACTGTGGGTCTATCATTTCTTGTTGAAATTCCTTGATTTTTGTGACAATTTGTATATGCTTTGATGTAATTTTGGATGTTGTGGTGGTGGAAGTTTATATTGATAATTAAACTGCCCTTAAACTTAATCAGCGTGTTGGTCAGCTCGTTCTAGAATATCTATATAATCATTTGTTATAGTTTTCCCACGTCTGTACGTCTAACTGTCGTCACTTGAATGTGCGTGCATGTGAGTGGATAGAGATATATTAATATATATATGTGTGTGTTTAGACTGTCTGACTCCTCTAAATCTGTCGTAGAAGATAGGTGAAAGAGAGAAGATTTCTCGATTTCAGAGACAGCCTCTATCACAGTCTACCATCTCACTCGTGGAAATCTATTGCTATTACTACCTCTCACTGTGACGATCACTTATTCTAATCTATTCAGAAGGGACCAACACAAGTCTTAATTCTCCTATCAAAATCTACGACAATACACCTAGGGACAACCATGATCAAGGAAGAAAGCTACCCCACCTATCTTGGGGTGACATTTGACCAAAAGCTTACATGGAATAAGCATATTGAAAATGCAGAAGGAAAGGCCCGAAGACGACTAGGCATACTCAGAAAATTAGCAGGTACCAACTGGGGAGCAAATGAACGAACTCTAAAGAAGATTTATAATGGAGTAATAAGACCACACTTAGAGTTTAGCTCAGCAGCATGGTCATCAGCTGCTAACTCACATCTGCAGTCTTTGGACAAGGTGCAAAATCAAGCTGTCAGGCTCATTACAGGAGCCATGAAAACTACACCAATATCAGAGATGCAGAAAGCTGTTGGATTACAGACATTGTCCTATAGAAGAGACAGAAAAAGCATGATCCAGTTGGAAAAGTACAACAGTATGCCAACGCACACAATGAAGGCAAGACTAGATGATCTGGCATTGGGACGTCTAAAACGTAGCAGCTTTGTGCATAGGGGAAAAAGACTTAAAAGACAGCATCAAGAAGACCTATCCATGAAGACAACACCACTGAAGCCCACCCTATACCCTGTACCATGGGAACAGGCCAGCAGTGCCCTCCAAATTAATACATCAGTCAGTGGTCTCACAAGTGGATATGAGTATAATGATCTGCAAAAACGAACTGCTACATTGAGTATGATCCAAGAAAGCTATCCCGAACAATCATGGATACATGCCTATACAGATGGATCAGCAACAAATGCTGTTAGGAATGGAGGTGCCGGTATCTTTATCTCATATCCTGACAACCACTATGAGACTAGGCACATTCCCACTGGTAAATTATGTTCCAACTATACAGCTGAGGTTCAAGCTCTAGAGCAAGCTGCAAATATGATTTATAACACCAACTCTGACTGCCACCAGGTAGTCATCCTCACAGATGCACTGTCTGTCCTGCAAGCTCTCGAGGGTGGTAAACTCCCGCATCTGAGAAATGAACTAAACAAGGTAGCTGCCAAAAAGAGAACCATACTTCAGTGGGTACCATCTCATTGTGGTGTACCCGGAAATGAAAAGGCAGATAAACTTGCAAAAAAGGGAGGAGAATGCGAACAAGAAGATAATGAATTCACATACTGAGAAAAAGAGAGCTATCCAGACTATCAGAAGAGAACAGAATCAACCCGACGACGACTACCACATTCTTGACCAGCAGGGACAGATAACCATTTTTCGCCTTAGGACAGAGCATAACAAACTGAATAAACACATGCACAAGCTACGATTGTCTGCTTCACCACTGTGCACACGTGGATTAAACGAACAAACTGCTGAGCATATTCTACAGGATTGTCCTCTGTATGACCAGTTAAGAAAGATATACTGGCCAACTGACTCAACACTAAACTCAAAGCTATATGGAGCTAAAGAGGAACTTCAAACAACCGTCGAATTCATCATGAGAACTCGTCTGACGGTGTAAACATCAAAGATGCGATCGCAAGAAGAAGAAGAAGGTAATGATCAAATGCCTACGTTCTTTCAATTTTTGAATATTTTCTTTTTTACCCATTCATTAGCTCATTAATTCACTCACTCCCAAACTCATCGACTCACTCACTTCAAAATTCATAAGCGCCATAATGTTCCTTCACTCTTTTTTTGTATTTATTAATCTTTCGCTTTTCGTTATCTCCCCGTCCTTGCGTCTATCCGCACATCTCAGCTGCAAGTAGCGGCTCTATGTTAATGTACGTTTCAGAAATTAAATTTCCATTTTGGGCCGTCTTAACTGAGGGCAAGATTTGCGCCGAGGTTTCGCGTCGCATCCACGACTTACAAGCCAGGACTAAACTGGAAACGAGGGGCCAAAAATTACTGAAAAGCAATTATGTTTCTTTAGCGTCCCCTTCCGCCACGTTGTCACACGTCAACCTTTGCTTTCCCGACTCCGCTAACATCCAAAACCAAGTTAATTTAACAAACGTGTTAACTTTAGATGTTGAGTTTTCTGTTTTGTCAAAATAATTCAGAGACTTCGGACATTGCATAGAGCGATAAGCTTCCAGTGGATTGGACGTAGGGGGAAAATAACCAACCAGTTTGTCGTCTACACGGAGCAAAACAAAGCTTTCGAGGTTGTGAGTGTTTTTCATTGAAAAGTGCCTGGAGTCGTTTAGACGCCGCCGGTTTCAATTGTCTGTACCCGAGAGGTAAGTGCACCAGTCAAGCATTTCTTTGTTTCTGGTTTTTCTTCTTCTGTTTTCATTTCGCTCTTTATGCAGCATAGAGCCAGCACTGAAGCCAAGTCTGTAGCAGGAGAAGCCAAGTCTGTAGCAGGAGAAGCCAAGTCTGTAGCAGGAGAAGCCAAATCTGTAGCAGGAGAAGCCAAGTCTGTAGCAGGAGAAGCCAAGTCTGTAGCAGGAGAAGCCAAATCTGTAGCAGGAGAAGCCAAGTCTGTAGCAGGAGAAGCCAAGTCTGTAGCAGGAGAAGCCAAATCTGTAGCAGGAGAAGCCAAGTCTGTAGCAGGAGAAGCCAAGTCTGTAGCAGGAGAAGCCAAGTCTGTAGCAGGAGAAGCCAAGTCTGTAGCAGGAGAAGCCAAGTCTGTAGCAGGAAACCTGCACCAAAGTATCCATGTGCTCCTGTAGCTGTGGTTCATGTAGCAATTTCTGTTACATGGCGGGGTTGCCAACCACATGCACAACTTTATATTAGCCGCCTCTGTCAACATGCCTGAGGTGGCAGTGGCCCTAGTCTTTCTTTGGGTACTACACGGGGCGTGTTTGTCATTGCTTAATCTGAATGTTATGGGGTCGGAGTTGCTAAGAGGTATGGCGTCCGCCTCGAGTTCTAGAGGTACCGGGTTCGATTCCCAGTTGAGGGAATATAATTTATGGTAATTTTTTTCTCCAAAACCAGTGGTCCTAATGATGTCATACTCCCCCCTGGTCTCCTGGGTAGTGAGATCGGATGCCTAGCCTTCTCTGATAAGGGCGAAAAAATAGAAGGTCCTGTGTGCAAGTTGCGCACGTTAAAAATCCCACGACAGTTGAAAATCCTAATGAGTGAGACTATCTGGCCGCTGCGCTATCAACAATGAGAAACCTGCCCACCATATAAATATTTATATAATGTTTGATTCCTATATACACACATTAGGATTCTCGCCGTTGTTACGGAGTTCGGGTACTGTGCTGAGATCCTCTTGGTGTGATCTAAGGGAGGAGATCGGAGCACTGACATAGTTCTCCGTGTGCAATGAAGATAGTCTTTAAAACGAAACCAAACCAAACCAGATCTGAATTCAGTTTTCCACTTTCGGCAGATTACGACATCTCTCGGGCGCCATTGTGCCATGTAGTCTATAACTCGTTAATATAGGGTGTACCTTTTTAAAAGTAATCTGTAGCTTATCGTTATATGTCATTCAAAAAACATTGCACGGCGGTATTATCCTTCCTCTAGACCGTGTATACCTGGGGTTCACTGATGAGACAAAGAGAGAACAAGGCCACTGCTCCTACTAGGCCTGTCGTAAAAGGCTACTACAGTGACGTTGTACTCGGGGCTGGCAACTTCACCATGTAAAACAGATTGCTCAGAAAACGCAACTGCAAAAGGGCGTTTTTTTGTTTGCTTCCCACGGAGTGAAAGAGAGATGTAAGGAAGAAAGAAGGAAGGAAAGCTAGACCAGCTGGCCTCCATTTATCCTACTGCCAGTTGCATAGGCAACGTCATTTCATGTTCTTATGTAGGATTGGTTTATGTTACAGTTTGTTTTACATGATGGGTTTGCCAGCTCCCATGTCAACTCTCCTTGTTGGTCATCTACGACACGCTTGGCAGAAAACAGTGCTTCATTCTGTGCTTGCCGTCGTCAGACCTCGACATCCAGACAAAAGAATTAAAAGAAAAATGATAACGTATTTATTTCTAGTATGGCGCCTAAGTTTTAGGGGTAGCTCGTAATTTCCTTTTTTTTTTAAAATTTATTGCCTCTAACCACTCGTAAAGATAGTAGGCAAAAGTGGTGTAATTTCTTGGACAAGGTATGTTGCTTTGGCTAGCCTCATACCACCCTTCCCAAGGACTTGTATCTCGTTGTCTATTTGCCTTCCTCTCAGGCAATCCCATGCCTTACAGCTAGATAGTGTCCCAAGTAGCCCCTGAGGGTCTGTACATAATATGGAGTCCTACTTCCTTAGCATGTCCTAACAGACTAATAAGATAAAGTTATATATGGGGCATGTCCTAACAGACTAATAAGATAAAGTTATATATGGGGCATGTCCTAACAGACCAATAAGATAAAGTTATGCATGGGGCTTATCCTAACAGACTAATAAGATAAAGTTATGTATGGGGCTTGTCCTAACAGACCAATAAGATAAAGTTATATATGGGGCATATCCTAAAAGGCTAATAAGTTAAAGTCAAGTATGGGGCTTGTCCTAACAGACTAATAAGATAACGTTATGTATGGGGCATGACCTAACAGACTAATAAGATAAAGTTATACATGGGGCTTGTCCTAACAGACTGATAAGATAATGTTATACATGGGGCTTGCAATCTCATCATGTAAAATAATGTGCTATAGAGACCACAACTGTATGAGCACATTAATGTTTTGGTGCATGCTTCCTTCAAGTGATACCAGTTGACGTAGTGCAACTATGCCCCATACGGAGCAAATATGGACATGATGATGATGTATGGATTGTTCTCATAAATTAACTGATTTTCTCGTATCGCCTTCTGTCTCTATACTCAAGTTTATAGCTGTGTCAGACATTTCATCTCACATACTGTGATCCTCTTTTATGAGCTTTAGTCAAGAGCGAGAGCACTTATGAGGCTCGGTGAAACGGCGGAAAGGTCTTCGTGTTGGCTGTGGAGCAACCGCTACGGACTATGGAATTTAGGACAATAATTTATATACAACATAATGGTTACTTTCTCAATTGTCTCAAGCTGGCAGCATGGATAAAACCAGGATTGAAGTTGAAAGTAGCAACCAAGGAGGAGTGGGGTCAAGTCTAATCGCGGCGGGAAAAGTGATCAGGTGGTCACTTGGGAGTCATGACACAAGTGAGCCCACCCCCTTCAGAGTGTAAAGAAAATAAAGGACCGAAACACTTGTCCAACGGGGGTAACACTTCTGATGATCAGATTACCTCTTGTTGTAACGATCTATGTAGAGTTTCCTATCGTAGTGATCATGTGTAATTCTGATACCTAGTAGATTTAATATGTTAATAGGCATGAACTTAACTTATACGAGCTGATTTCAGAGAATACATTTTTAGACTTTACTGATTTTGCATTAGATAATTTATTAATAATGATAACATAAAGTGTTATATATCAAAATGTGGAGAAATGAAACATCTATGATCTTAATTGTTAAGTGGTGTTAAACATGCATGCAACATATGTAGTAATGAGTGCAAAAAAAATTGACATGGACACCGACAGGCCTATTAGGTAGGCCAGTCGTAAAATGGGGATCGATCGTTGGCCTACCTAATAGTCCGGTCGGATATTAAATAAATCGATTTTGTTTCTATTTTATTTATTAGAGGGAGTAGAGGATCTAATTTATGTAAATTGTCTTTATGACGTTCATGTTCACGACCTTTTTCTTGCAGTTGTGATAACTTACTTTTCATCCCTCGTCATCTGATTGTCGTCTCCATGCAGACTAATTAAACAATTAACTTTACTTGCGCTTTTCACAACAAACTTATTCTTCCTTGCTTCCTTATTCTTCCATGTGTTACTTGCTAATTGGCTGAACAGCACTGCACTTATTCATAATGACTCGTCGATCTGTTACTCAAAGTACATTTCTAAACCACAATAATCGTACGTGCACATTCTGCCATGTACTGCTAATATTATTATCTCCCCTTTTATCTTACCTCCCTTTCTCATTTCTCCATTCTGTAACACGAATAGTTTGTATGAATCTGCTATTTATCAGCCGCCGGTCAATGTCTATGGAGACGTGTAGTGGCTCGTAAATCATGAAAATCTGCTGTTCTCGCCTGCCGGATAACTGGTATTTTGGTACTGTGTATCTGTCCGTGATTTATTTGTTGTCTTCGGGGAATAAACATTGCAGTAATGTTTTTATGTATTATCAGCGCATAAATGATTCACGTAGTCTTTTCATTTGAACGCCATGTACCAGTTAGTAATTTCATTTACAGTGTATTTTTCCTTATTCGGTCCCTGCTTCTCTCTCCCCCTCTCTAACTCATATGCCCACTCACGTCTTTTCTGTATCCTTTTCCCTGAATGCCTGAGTGAGCATAAAGCTTCTTCATATTCCAATAGACCTGTGTCCCTCCTAGGGGTCTCTGAAGAGACACAGAAAAAAACATGACTACTGTACCCCCAGCCATGTCAGACAAGACGACCAACACGAGCTTGTGCGTGTACGACCTTGCCCTGTAAACACACTGCCACAGAAACCACTGATACAAGAGCCTGTAAATGTTTGGTGCAGGTTTCCTGTAAGGGTACCAGCTGAAATGACGGCTTAATGCTCCCTAAAGTGCACAGGTAATGATGATGATAGTGGTAGTCCAAATACTTATCTGTCTTTTGTCTACTCTCTTTCTTTCCGTCCATCATGTTGTTAATCCTCACGTGTATAGCACTTTCTGCATTAAATATTTTTGTTTTCGGGTTTGTATGAGCTGTCTTAATGGACATATAAGTTTGTTTGTTTTTGGTATGCGTTAACTTGGTTTACATAAGTTGTGCTTGTAAGCACTGTGTTTGAGGACTTTCTGTGCCCAGACCAAACAATTCGTAAAAGGCTAATTCACGGCAGTTGGCATACAGTTAGCAACTTCACCATATAAAATGTAAAACATCACAGAAATTCGAATGAACGTTTTTGGTCGAGACTCACTGTAAACATACTGAGGTGGAGGCATCATGCTCTGTAGGGAGAGGGAAAAAAAACCAAGAAGACTCCTCTTTCTATTATTTCTCACAGGCCTTCTTTTATACTGCTACTACTGCTACTTGTAATACCACTACTCACTACTTTTACTACCGCTGCTACAACTATAAGTAGTACTACTACTTCCCATATTTTACTCATCATCAGGTCCCATCTCCACAACGAAGGTCGGCTGCAATGGATCTCCAACGTCTTCTGCCTCTTGTCTTGATGGTGCACTCTGATAGACTCCCTCCTGTCCATCTCTTGATGTTGTCTTCCCACTTATAGCACTGTCTTCCTCTTGCACGTCTACCTTCAGCTCGTCATTCTATTATGGTCTTACATAAGGTGTTATGTCTTTTTACATGGCCAACATATTTTAGCTGCCTAATTTTGATCTCCTGAATTAAATGTCTTTGCGTTCTTAGGTTTTCTAGGATATCTTAATCTGTTTTCTTCTCTTGCCATGATACGTGCCCCATTCTGCTATGCATTTACATTTGAAGCGCCTCAATTCTTCTCAATGTTTCTACACCATACAGTAATAAAGAGCATATATATATATATATATGCAGAGAGAGAGAGAGAGAGAGAGAGAGAGAGAGAGAGAGAGAGAGAGAGAGAGAGAGAGAGAGAGAGAGAGAGAGAGAGAGAGAGAGAGAGAGAGAGAGAGAGAGAGAGAGAGAGAGAGAGAGAGAGAGAGAGAGATGTGATGATTCTGTTCGAATTTCGTATTTTACTGCTGCAACTTAAATTATTAGGGAAGCTAATTCTACCACTCAACCGAACCTGAAACAAAAGTGACAAATATGCCATTATCTGTGACAATATTTGGTAATGCTGATATTCTTTTGCACTACCGTCACTGTTTTTACAACATCTGCTGACTATTTCTACTACTATTGCTGCTGTTATAATTCCGCACTGCCAGCACTGTTGATAGACTGCTGGCCGTTTTTCTGCTGCGATTACTGCTGGGACAGTCAACACACTGTTGTTACCGCTACACCTACTAAAGACTTACTTTATTATTGTTTCTACTGTTACTACATCACCACATTTATACATTACTGTTACATTTGTAACCGCGACTACTGCATACATTGTTCACATAAGTTCTACTTGTAGAAAGGTAAAGGATCCTGTTACACGCCCAAGTTTACGTAACTGTTTTTCTTGTCGGTTGATAAAGGGAGCAGTTAACTGAGGCTGCCATGTTGCCTGAGTGGCTATCCCTATGTCCGCTACAGCTAGCCTTAACTTAACTCCAACCCTGTTTCGAGCTTTGTCAAACAGCTAGCTTTAACTTAATCCCAACCCTGTTTCGAGCTTTGTCAAACAGCTAGCTTTAACCTAACCCCAACTCTGTTTCCAGCTTTGTCAAACAGCTAGCCTCAGCGTAGTAATTTCAACACCGTTTCAAAGTTTGTCAAAAGCAATATCGTTCGACAAACATTGATTACGTATTAAAAATAAAAATAAGAATTGCGAAATTCAAGTAAACCTCCGCTTGTCCGGAGTACGGATAAGCCTTTGAGTGCGGTTATTCTATTCATTCTTTGTTTTATCTACTACTGTTACTGCTTGTATTATTTCTGCTCTACCGCCACTGTTGTTACCACAACATGGCGACCTTCAACAACCGTATTTTTTTCTACCGGAGCTTAGCTCGATAATCATAACATTCTCTGTGTAGAAGAGCTTTGTACCCGCTATTGGTTGGATTGGTTGCCGCTGCGAAGTACTTATCCATCCATCATCAGGGTCGACATGTACAGCTTGACGAGCCGGTGAAACAGGAATGTGCTTGATCTATCGCTCGGCCCATAATCCCCTGAAAGAAAACAGGAACAAAATGTAAAACAACAGTATACGCAAAGTAACACTATCTCATTAGTTATTTATTACTGTGACCACCACTGCTACAATTTTACATTTAATTGGCACCCCTCCTTCATTTTTACTAACAGTTAAGCAGAAGTACTACATCATAGCTAGAGTCATGATCAAAACACCGGATAACACGGACACAACAAGAATACACTGATCAATATATAAGGGAAGAGGTGTAACATAAACTACGTCTGGCAGCCGTCATCGTAATAAGTGTCCTTTGCGGTCTTTACGAAGCATATACCCACCACTACAGGAAGTCTACATCAAACAGACGTCATTGCACCACCACTACAGGAAGTCTACATCAAACAGTTACATGTCATTGCACCACCACTAAAGGAAGCCTAGATCAAACAGTTACATGTCATTGCACCACCACTACAATAAGCCTACATCAAACAGTTACATGTCATTGCACCACCACTACAGGAAGTCTACATCAAACAGTTACATGTCATTACACCACCACTACAGGAAGTCTACATCAAACAGTTACATGTCATTCCACCACCACTACAGGAAGTCTACATCAAATAGTTACATGTCATTGCACCATCACTACAGGAAGTCTACATCACACAGTTACATGTCATCGCACCACCACTACAGGAAGCCTACATCAAACAGTTACATGTCATTGCACCACCACTACAGGAAGTCTACATCAAACAGTTACATGTCATTGCACCACCACTACAGGAAGCCTAAATCAAACAGTTACATGTCATTGCACCACTACAGAAAGTCTACATCAAACAGTTACATGTCATTGCACCACCACTACAGTTAGCCTACATCAAACAGTTACATGTCATTGCACCACCACTACAGGAAGCCTACATCAAACAGTTACATGTCATTGCACCACTACAGAAAGTCTACATCAAACAGTTACATGTCATTGCACCACCACTACAGGAAGTCTACATCAAACAGTTACATGTCATTGCACCACCACTACAGTTAGCCTACATCAAACAGTTACATGTCATTGCACCACCACTACAGGAAGCCTACATCAAACAGTTACATGTCATTGCACCACTACAGAAAGTCTACATCAAACAGTTACATGTCATTGCACCACCACTACAGGAAGTCTTCATCAAACAGTTACATGTCATTGCACCACCACTACAGGAAGCCTAAATCAAACAGTTACATGTCATTGCACCACCACTACAGGAAGCCTACATCAAATAGTTACATGTCATTGCACCACCACTACAGGAAGTCTACATCAAACAGTTACATGTCATTGCACCACCACTAAAGGAAGCCTAGATCAAACAGTTACATGTCATTGCACCACCACTACAGTTAGCCTACATCAAACAGTTACATGTCATTGCACCAACACTACAGGAAGTCTACATAAAACCGTAACATGTCATTGCACCACCACTACAGTTAGCCTACATCAAACAGTTACATGTCATTGCACCACCACTACAGGAAGTCTACATCAAACAGTTACATGTCATCGCACCACCACTACAGGAAGCCTACATCAAACAGTTACATGTCATTGCACCACCACTACAGGAAGCCTACATCAAACAGTTACATGTCATTGCACCACCACTACAGGAAGCCTACATCAAACAGTTACATGTCATTGCACCACCACTACAGGAAGTCTACATCAAACAGTTACATGTCATTGCACCACCACTACAGGAAGTCTACATCAAACAGTTACATGTCATTGCACCACCACTACAGTTACATGTCATTGCACCACCACTACAGGAAGTCTACATCAAACAGTTACATGTCATTGCACCACCACTACAGGAAGCCTACATCAAACAGTTACATGTCATTGCACCACCACTACAGGAAGTCTACATCAAACAGTTACATGTCATTGCACCACCACTACAGGAAGTCTACATCAAACAGTTACATGTCATTGCACCACCACTACAGGAAGCCTACATCAAACAGTTACATGTCATTGCACCACCACTACAGGAAGCCTACATCAAACAGTTACATGTCATTGCACCACCACTACAGAAAGTCTACATCAAACAGTTACATGTCATTGCACCACCACTACAGGAAGTCTACATCAAACAGTTACATGTCATTGCACCACCACTACAGGAAGCCTACATCAAACAGTTACATGTCATTGCACCACCACTACAGGAAGCCTACATCAAACAGTTACATGTCATTGCACCACCACTACAGGAAGCCTACATCAAACAGTTACATGTCATTGCACCAACACTACAGGAAGTCTACATAAAACAGTAACATGTCATTGCACCACCACTACAGTTAGCCTACATCAAACAGTTACATGTCATTGCACCACCACTACAGGAAGTCTACATCAAACAGTTACATGTCATTGCACCACCACTACAGGAAGCCTACATCAAACAGTTACATGTCATTGCACCACCACTACAGGAAGCCTACATCAAACAGTTACATGTCATTGCACCACCACTACAGGAAGTCTACATCAAACAGTTACATGTCATTGCACCACCACTACAGGAAGCCTACATCAAACAGTTACATGTCATTGCACCACCACTACAGGAAGTCTACATCAAACAGTTACATGTCATTGCACCACCACTACAGGAAGTCTACATCAAACAGTTACATGTCATTGCACCACCACTACAGGAAGTCTACATCAAACAGTTACATGTCATTGCACCACCACTACAGGAAGTCTACATCAAACAGTTACATGTCATTGCACCACCACTACAGGAAGTCTACATCAAACAGTTACATGTCATTGCACCACCACTACAGGAAGTCTACATCAAACAGTTACATGTCATTGCACCACCACTACAGGAAGTCTACATCAAACAGTTACATGTCATTGCACCACCACTACAGTTAGCCTACATCAAACAGTTACATGTCATTGCACCACCACTACAGGAAGTCTACATCAAACAGTTACATGTCATTGCACCACCACTACAGGAAGTCTACATCAAACAGTTACATGTCATTGCACCACCACTACAGGAAGCCTACATCAAACAGTTACATGTCATTGCACCACCACTACAGAAAGCCTACATCAAACAGTTACATGTCATTGCACCACCACTACAGAAAGTCTACATCAAACAGTTACATGTCATTGCACCACCACTACAGTTAGCCTACATCAAACAGTTACATGTCTTTGCACCACCACTACAGGAAGCCTACATCAAACAGTTACATGTCAATGCACCACCACTACAGAAAGTCTACATCAAACAGTTACATGTCATTGCACCACAACTACAGTTAGCCTACATCAAACAGTTACATGTCATTGTACCACCACTACAGAAAGCCTATATCAAAAAGTTACATGTCATTGCACCACCACTACAGTTTGCCTACATCAAACAGTTACATGTCATTGCACCACCACTACAGGAAGTCTACATCAAACAGTTGCATGTCATTGCACCACCACTACAGTTAGCCTACATCAAACAGTTACATGTCATTGCACCACCAATACAGGAAGTCTACATCAAACAGTTACATGTCATTGCACCACCACTACAGGAAGTCTGCATCAAACAGTTACATGTCATTGCACCACCACTACAGGAAGTCTACATCAAACAGTTACATGTCATTGCACCACCACTACAGGAAGTCTACATCAAACAGTTACATGTCATTGCACCACCACTACAGGAAGTCTACATCAAACAGTTACATGTCATTGCACCACCACTACAGGAAGCCTACATCAAACAGTTACATGTCATTGCACCACCACTACAGGAAGTCTACATCAAACAGTTACATGTCATTGCACCACCACTACAGAAAGTCTACATCAAACAGTTACATGTCATTGCACCACCACTACAGGAAGTCTACATCAAACAGTTACATGTCATTGCACCACCACTACAGGAAGTCTACATCAAACAGTTACATGTCATTGCACCACCACCACTACAGGAAGTCTACATCAAACAGTTAATTTCATTGCACCACCACTACAGTTAGTCTACATCAAACAGTTACATGTCATTGCACCACCACTATAGGAAGTCTACATCAAACAGTTACATGTCATTGCACCACCACTACAGGAAGTCTACATCAAACAGTTACATGTCATTGCACCACCACTACAGGAAGCCTACATCAAACAGTTACATGTCATTGCACCACCACTACAGGAAGTCTACATCAAACAGTTACATTTCATTGCACCACCACTACAGAAAGTCTACATCAAACAGTTACATGTCATTGCACCACCAGTACAGGAAGTCTACATCAACCAGTTACATGTCATTGCACCACGACTACAGGAAGTCTATATCAAACAGTTACATGTCATTGCACCACCACTACAGGAAGTCTACATCAAACAGTTAATTTCATTGCACCACCACTACAGTTATCCTACATCAAACAGTTACATGTCATTGCACCACCACTACAGGAAGTCTACATCAAACAGTTACATGTCATTGCACCACCACTACAGAAAGTCTACATCAAACAGTTACATGTCATTGCACCACCAGTACAGGAAGTCTACATCAAACAGTTACATGTCATTGCACCACCACTACAGGAAGTCTATATCAAACAGTTACATGTCATTGCACCACCACTACAGGAAGTCTACATCAAACAGTTAATTTCATTACACCACCACTACAGTTAGCCTACATCAAACAGTTACATGTCATTGCACCACCACTACAGGAAGTCTACATCAAACAGTTACGTGTCATTACAGCGGTGGTTTCTGTGCCATATGTTTTACATGATGACATTGTCAGTTCAATGCCCAACCTCATATTAGTCGCCCTGTACGACATGCCTGAGGGTGTAGTAGTCTAGTTATCTCGCTGTTTATTCAAAGACCTCCGGGAACCTCACGGGCCAAACATTCTAAACTCGTTTTGATGTTAAAATAAAAACACGTGATCATGATTTTTACACACACATACACAAGCACGCACATAAACAGAGACAGACAGACAGACAGACAGACAAACAGACAGACAGACAAACAGAGAGACAGAGAAAGAGAAATAAAAAAAGAGAACATTTATACGGAGATAAGAATGTTGCCCTTGTTAGATGTCCATGGCAGGTTGTTTCCCCTATTAGATTGTTGGTTTTTAGGTACAATTATTTCTTTTTCTTCGTCCTCCTTCGTCCTGAAAAGGACGTTGGTTGCGTTGTGTCGCCGTTTAAAGCGAAGCTGCGATATTTTCGCCTTTCGGCCCGCACATCCGACTTCCGCCTAGCATTTTTTTTGGAACCGGGTTTGCCTTCGATCCCTACTCTCTTGGACAGACTGCAGTGATGCAGCTTGTTTCCAGGACCACCACTTGGAGGTGGAGTAGGGTCTTGGTCAGCTCTGTTTCGCTGACCCTGACGCAAGCAGTCAAGCTATGAGTCGCTGACTGCATTCATCTCTTTTGCTACATCTTTGGTCCCAGGCACTATTATTTAACTTCACTTGAACTGTTTTTATTGGCGTTTCAAATCTTCGACGCTCAAAATCTCAATGTTCAACTCCTCATGAAGAGAGATGAATCTTTGCATGCAGCTCTTTCTTGGTGCATTTTAATCTTCCAAGTTTTGACAGGCATTTATCTAGCTGATTTTATATAATAACTATGTAAAATAATATGCCTCATGTAATATTGTCTGTCCGTCTGCCTTTTGGTTCATCTCGTGCCCTAAAATAAGACCTTCTACTGTTGTAAGAAGATTTGGAAATCTCAGTACAGCACAAACACCAAATTAAGATTATACGAGATTTGCGTACTATCTGTACTTTTGCATAGCGCAGAGTGCTGGAGAGTAAGAGAAAAGGAAATATCCAAATTATCCTTATTCCACACAACCTGATCTGAGATTTATGATGTTATATAAAAGATGGAGGTTAGGGTTTTTGTGACGAAATGTAAGAAAAATAAATAAATGGGGGGAGATAAAAAATGGCAAACATTGCGGGGCGTCATATGTGGACGATCCCTTATTCCTATCCACTCATTAGAAGATCTTCACCTACATACTATATTTAGTTGTCCGTCATATTTAATTGTTTCTTTACAATTGTCCTAAGATGAACACAGCATCTGTAAATCCCATTGCTACCGTGAATCCAAATTTATCATTAAACAACTGTGGTTCAACGATGGTTCGTATTCTTTGTTCAGGTACTGATACATTGATATTTGTCCTGTTTGACTGAGTAGAATAATTTACCATTTGTTGACTACATTAAACCTGGTCGTGCCAGTTATCTTTATTAAGGCAGCAGCCAATGTTAAAAAGGTTGTAACAGCATAAATGATACTCGTAAGTTCTGTTTTAAAGAACAGTTTCCGTCATGTCTTGTCATACATTTAGACATTTACTGCAGAAATTAGGCCGTTTTCCCCACCGCCCCCCAAGATTGCCATCTATTTTAGTTTAGTATCTTCGTTTTCGTCATACTTATCTACATTTTACCCTTTCTTCATTATCTTTCTTTCCCCTTTCTTCTTCTTGTTTGCTTTTCCTCCCTTTCCTCTTCCTGTTCTTCTCTTATTCCACCATCTTCTTTTTGTCGCATCATCTTTTCCTTTCTAATCATTTCCTTCAACACCCGTCCCTCCTCTATCCCTTTTATGTGTTTTCTTTTTCCTCTCTACTGTTCATGATTCTTCATTTTCTCCTCTCTTTCCTCTTCCTATTCTTGTCTTTCTTATTACCCTAATTATTATCTCTTCTTTATATTTCGTCATTTATCTTCTTCTCTTCTTATCTTTCCTTCATCGTCTTCTCCATCTGTAGAAACTGTATATTGTCCATTTAAAACGCTCTCCCCCCCCCCCCGAAATCTATTTAAACAAATCTCACACTCCATCTTATAAAGTGATGATCACGGCTATCATAAACTTGCATGGTGTTATCTATTGTATCTCAATTTTCAGATTATTAAAATATATTTAACAACGAATTAAATAGTATTATAAACCAGTGATATGTGTAATAAATGCTTTTATTTGAAAAAAAAAATTTCAAAGTATGGTGATTTGTGCAAACATGATTTTGTTTAAAAATGTTACACGCATTAGTACAAGTAAATGTACAAAGTAATAAATAGGTCCATCAAATGATATAATGTATTATTTTTATATTTTCACAATATCTCGTTAAATTAATGGCACGGTTTGGTGCTGCGTATATGGCGGGCACTACGATAATTATTTCTTTAATGTTTTTAATTCTTAATAATTCAGTTCTTCAATACACAGAATCCTTGAGATGCCGTTCTATAAATTCAACTCACTACATCCGAAGTTATCAACGTCGATATGAATCAAATGTCTAGTTGGCCAACAGTGTAGCTAATATTTTTCTTACTACGTGTAATGCTGTAGGCATATCTTGATTCATCCTTATGTGACCACCAGCTATGCACAATGCTACAATAAACATATGTGGAAGTGAGCCTGTGTCTGTGAGGCTAATTACACCCTCACAGGCTCTTGAAATCACCGACACACTTTCAGGGATTCCCCCTGTGGTGAAACTTGTTGAGAACTGTGGTGAAGTGGGATGTTATAAATACTTATAGGGAACTTAGTGTACTGACTGAGATCAGCTGTGAAGGTATCTATATCTATTAAGAGTAGTGTATTATAGATAACCTTACTTGCTACCACATATCTATCTATCTCAGTCAGAATTATTCTGGAATAGTGTGATGCTACGTTATGTGTCTAGGGTATGAGTATGGTGAAGTGTAAGTCACAACAACAGACAGATAAACAATTTAATTTAATCCACTACTCTTGACAACACTGTGACACTCACATACATATAACACTCTACAAAGATATCTTAAAAGAGTCACTGATAAACTTTCGAATAACAATATGTATTCATTACTGGCATGAATGAATATGTGTCCTGATTCAACTACAAGGGAACCAGGAAGCACAATCAATTTAAATTACAAGTTATGTACAGAATGTATTTAATATGAATATTGTAGTGACATATATTATTACAAATGTTCTATGTGTGTCAGTTGTGTAGTAGTAAAATGAGGTAATACTGGTTTTGTTTTGTTCAAGCTCTGTTGGTATTTGTCATCATGACTTCAATAGTTTGTCTTTAGGGACCAGTATTGGAGATGTTCACAGTTCCTGATTTTAAGACAAGTAAATTCCCCTCTTAATGTTAATTTTAAAAAGTCAGTTCAAGATGAGGGGACATAATGTTGAGCTCAGCTGGCCAATTCGCTTATCTGGCGTGATGGCGGCAGGAAAGGACTCCTCTGCTCGAATTCTCCTCTGGGTTCAGGAGACACCTCACTGATAGCTAAAAAGACCAAGGAGTATGCTGTCCGACTCAGGATTCAGCAAAGCTCTGACTAGGTGCTGCTCAGTACCATCAAGACCACTGTCCCTGAAATCAAGAAGGATGTACCTTCTACTTCATAACTAATTTATATTTTCTTTTTACACTGATCACAATACATCACAAACATTGCGTTCAGAGCGTTAGGCCAACAGTCAGCTTCATCTGAAATACTTTATACCAGCATTACCATCCTTAATGGTCACTACGCCTCTGCACTTCCAGCATTATTTCTGTCTAATCAATCATCCAGGTGTCAGTGTACTATTTGGCCATTCCATGCCGTTTTACTTCTCTCCGACACCCTCTGTTCAGGCTGGAGCATTACAGGCTTTACCTCACGTTGCCACTGAACTACACATATATATACAGGCATAAATCAACAATTCACATTCAATTTTCATTAAAAGATATTGAATGGTTCAAGCTTACCACAATTCATACGAATAACACAGATACGTTGATTAGCAATGAATTCTGGCACAAACTGGCACAAATTTCCATCTGCCTATGTTCCAGGCTTTTATTGAGCAAAATATATGCTGGCTTCAACGCACTGATGCTTTATCAAGCTATTTTAAACAAGTGGTTTCGAACTAACGCTCCCAAGTGTGTATATCAGCGAGTCTGACCAATGAGCCCCGTTTCGACAAGTGTTTGAAAAAATGTTACCTTTCCCCGTTTCCCCTAACAACCAAGATAGTATTTATAGCCCGACCAATCGTGGTTAGGCTTTCATTTGTTGCGCTCCAATCAATTTGGAGTTTACATGGTAGGCTATTTCTGTAACGTAAATTTTTTTCAAACACGTTAAAAAAAAATCTTATGAGCAGAAATGATTTTATGCTGTCAGGCACCCCCAATATTTTATTTTGGGTATAATTTATTAATTCCTGGACTATTTGCGTAACGTTTTACATATTATTTGTCAGCAAGCCCTAAGGAACCCAAAAATACAAATTTAAAGGAGCTACGTGGCTGCGTTCAAAATATGCAATTTCTTTTACCTCCTGTTTCGAAGATGTTCTGTCTGGGTACTGTTATGTTCTCAACCGTAAACCCATCTAATGTTATCTTTTCTAATAAGAGTTTTTTTTATGATTTATAAACCTAACTCTGGGAAAGGGTAGTGTATTTTATCACTGTCCGTCTGAAAAAGTTAGTGCTTGTAGACTTACACGCGTGATAGTAGTAATTGTGTATCGCGCGACGCGTGTTTAATGTTCGGCTTTCTGCCTCTCCCTTCTCGCTATCCTTTTGTCCATCTGTTCGTTCGTTTTGGTAACGTAATGTAGAAAAAGACATGAATGGAATTTAAAATTTAGGTCATTACGCAGTCTGCCTCTTAATGTTTTTCCAAGAAATACAGCACACGTTTCATTGAAGAAAGCGGGTATAATACAGTAAGCTTTTACTATCAACGTGAAAGCGTTACAATTTGCAGACGAAGCAGAAAACAAGGGGGATTTCGAGTACATTCCTTGTGACAGCACTGTCATTTTACCATTGCTCTTCTCTTTATTAATTTTATTTGTTAGGCTTCATATTTACCTAATAATTTATATATGTGGATTAGAATATTTCATGACACCTCCCCTCTTAAAACAGACATTATATGTCAGTCCTTTATTCTATATACACATATAGAAATTTATTATTATTTCTGGGGTTTACGGTGATTCTCATCACACGGATGGCGGCTTAAAAAATCCGCTCCCAGATTGGTTTTTCCAGATATATATTCAATGCTAAAATTGTATGGAGCCAGAAGCAAAGACCATCGGAGTAACCTAGAGTTCTCATGCTTAGCCTGTGCTAAAAACGATAAAGGTTTGTGGTCAGTTTGCAACTTAAATGCCTTCCCATATAGATAAATATTGAATTTCTTTATTGCCCATATTACTGCAAGACATTCTTTTTCGCTAGTTGAGTAGTTGATTTCAGCTTTATTCAACTTTCTGCTAGCATATGCCACTGGGCTTAATTCCCCATCCAATGCATCTGATTTCTGTAGTAGAGTTGCACCTAACCCAATATTACTTGCATCCGTCCTTACTATGAATTCTTGACTTAAGTCAGGTAATTTCAAAATGGGTTTACTTGTGAGCTTTTCCTTCAATTCTTGGTAAGTCATTTCACATTGTGGTGTCCATGTAATGCGATCTGGAAGTCCTTTACGTGTCAATTCCGTTAAAGGTGCACATATGGAATTAAAGTTTTTGATATACTTCTGGTAGAAACCACATAATGAGACAAAGGATCTCACGTCCTTCTTGGTTTGTGGTCTCGGGGCTTTCTGTAGTTTCTCTAAGTTCTTTGGGTCAGGGGTCATGTTTCCCTGATAAACTGTGTGTCCCAAAAATTCCAATTCTTTACATCCAACGCAACATTTGGTTGGTCGGGCTGTTAAATTTGCCTCCCTAAGTCGATCAAACAGCATGTTCAGAGAGTCAATGTGTTCCTCAAATGTTTCTGTTGCTATAAGGATATCATCCATAAAATTTGTTATACAGGGATTATTCAGAGGATCCAATAATTTTCTCATCATTCTAGAGAAGACACTAGGCGCATTCTTCAATCCAAATGGCAATCTATTAAACTCATAGTGTCCTTCTGAGGTACTAAAAGCTAGGTATGGTCTAACCTCAGGCTTTACTGGAATCTGATAGTATCCTTTACTCAGATCCACTTTTGAGAAATATTTAGCTTTATTTAGCCTGGCAAACAGCTGATTTGTATCCGGCAATGGATCCACCTGTCCTTCTGTAATAGCATTCAGTCTCCTGTAATCTATACAGAGTCTATGTTCTCCAGAGGGCTTCCTTAAGAGTACAACACCGGAACTATACGAAGACTCACTGTGCGAAATAATTCCTTCCTTCAACAGATAGTCTATCTCTTCCTTCAAAGCTTTTTCCTTAGCAAACGGAATCGAATATGGTTTCATACAGACAGGTGTGGAGTCTATGAGTTTCATATCATATTCCAATAGGTTTGTATGCCCTGGTCGGTCTGTTAACACCTCTGCATGATTATTTAGAACCTGTTGCACTCTCTCTCTCTTTCTGAGTTTTCGTTAAATGTGTACTGATTTTCACCTGTGCTGCTGTCTCACAGGGGTGTAATGGATATTCAAATGATGAAAGTGGTTCCTTTTTCATCTCCATGGCGATGGACAAGGTCAACAAGTGTGTCTCTTCCTGATGTTCTCTTTCCAAATATTTCTTCAGGAGATTCACATGATAGATTTTTTTCTTTCCCCTTCTTATCTATCTTATAATTTGTTCTAGACACCTTCTCTAGAACTGTATATGGACCCTGCCATCCAATTTGTAACTTATTCTGACTCCCAGGCAAAAGAAGCAGTACTTTCTCTCCCACAGCCAAATTTCTGTCTTTCGCCTTCCTGTTATAATAGGCAGCATGTTTCTTCCTGGCTTGTTTCAAATTTTCATTGGCAAGTTTCCAGCCAGTTTTTAACCGAGTGGTCAGCTCATTCACATATTGGTATGAAGATGTAATGTTTTCCTCTGCCTTTTCATCAGTCCACGTTCTTAACAAAGCTTCAAGTGGACCTTTTATTGGCCTTCCAAACAATAATGTTGCCGGGGCCATACCGGTTGAACTATGGGGTACCTCCCGATAAGCAAAGAGGGCGGCGTGCAGGTACTGGTCCCATGTATCTGGTTTTTCGTGTGCCAACTTTCTCAGGATCGACATCAATGTGCCGTTAAATCTTTCCACTTGGCCGTTCCCTTGGGGATGATACACACTACAATGGAAGTGTTTGGCCTGGAAGATCCTGAAAACTTCTTCAGTTAGTTTCCCCTTGAACTGAGAGCCATTATCAGTCAAGATTTGATTGGGAAAGCCTAACCTTGTGAAAAATTGTGAGCAATGCCTCTGCCACATGTTTTGAATCAATCGATGACAGGGCTACTGCCTCTCCCCACATAGAACAAGTGTCCACCAGAGTCAGAATGTAGCTGTTCCTTCTCTTGGTTCGGGTGAGAGGTCCCACAAGATCCACGGCAACTCTCTCAAAGGGTGTTCCCACTATGGGCATTTCCCCCAGAGTTGCTGGTGCAGTCCAATGTTTAGGTGCTACTCGTTGGCACTCTGGACAGGATTTTACATATCGTTTGATATCTTCAGTTATTCCTGGCCAGAAATAGTGACAAGCTATTCGCTGTCCTGTTGCGCTGATTCCCATATGACCACTGAAGGGAATCGCATGCCCTAGTTCCAACACTTTAGTCCTATATGAAGTGGGAAGGACCAGCTGTCCGTGACCATTGGATTCAGATCCAGCCTTCCTATATATCAATTTGTTCTTCATATAAAACTCTCCCTTGCCTGGAGGTGTATGAGATTTGGGCAACTTCTTGAAACATGGCTTGAGTGTTTTGTCCTCAGCCTGTGCCTTCCTCATCTCATCTGGGTGAGTATTTATTGGATTATCCTCCTCCTTCTTTGTCTGTGATCTGGTCTGCACTGTTGCCAATATCACAGGTCTCTTGGGATTCCCCAAGAAGACATATCTACACCCCAATATTAGAGGGTAGATTGGCTCATTTATCACTGCTGCTTTTATGATTCCTTCCACATATCGCGTTTTCACTTTTATTCGGGCGACGGGAAGTGTCATGGTAGCTACATCCTTGGTTGCAGTTTGAATCTCCACTGTTTCTGTGGTGTATTGATCGGCCTGCACCAGGTGAGAACTCACAACGGAATCGTAATCTAAACCGGTATCATATAAACATCTTATAGTGACACCATTACAAATGACATCTTCACACACTGGGGGGTGGTATGGTTCCTGTAATTCTTCAGGTTTGCCCTTCTTTCCTTTTTCCCCGATGTCATAGCAGCAAAATGAGGAGGTTTCCTTCTACAATGGTCAGTGTCATGATTGTTCATCTTACAATTTTTACACCACCTTTTTCCTTGGTTGAAAGATTTTCTTTCATCATATTTCCTTTCATCGAATTGTGGGAATTTATTTTTATTGTCATACCGTGGCCTATCAAATTGGTGCTTACCTTTATTTTGATCCCTAGGATCAAATTTATTAAAGTTCTGTGGTGCCCTAAAGTTATCCACCTGTTTCTTTTTATTACCTGTTACCTCTGCTTGAGCTGCTTGATACCTTTCAGCAACATTTAGCAACTCACCCAGCCTCTCTGCACCTTGTTCCATGAGAAACTTTCTCAGGTCTGGAGCCATGGACTCTCTTAGTTGCTCTATAAGGACCATTTCCTTAAGATCTTGGGTTTTCCCCAGAGAAGTCCATTTCTCCAAGTATGTCTCGATTCGTGCAGAGAACTGGTGATAGGTTTCACCTGACAGTAGTTTAGCATTCCTAAATTTTTTCCTGTAAAACTCTGCATTCTTTTCATACCTTAACAAAAGAGCCTGCTTTAGCATGTCATAATTTTCCTGATCACCTCTGCTCATTTTTGCAAAAACTTCATAAGCTGCCCCACGAAGTCCCTGAGATAACTTTAAGCTCCACCTTTCTCTCTCTAACCCATACGTGGTAGCTAATAGTTCATACCTATTTATATAGCTCTCAATATCATCGTCTTTCTCAACAAAATGATCTAAATGAAAGTTCATAGCTGAGGTTGAGGCTCCCTGAGTAACCGTAGCATCAGAGGCAAAGGGACTGGCACCATTTTCAGGAGCATGGCCTTGAAACTCAAACTCCCTTAGTCGTAACTCATGTTCCCTTTGTAATCTCTTCTCCTCCTTTTCTGCTTCCCCTCTGCAGCTACTCTCTCTCTTCTCTTTCTGCAGCTAATTTCTTCTCTTCTCTTTCTGCAGCTAATTTCTTCTCTTCTCTTTCTGCAGCTAATTTCTTCTCTTCTCTTTCTGCAGCTAATTTCTTCTCTTCTCTTTCTGCAGCTAATTTCTTCTCTTCCCTTTCTGCAGCTTGTCTTCTTTCCTCGGCTTCCAATGCTTTAGCCTCTTTGTCAGCCTCAATCTGCAACCTCTTAGTCTCAGCCTCAGCTTCAAATTGTAACTTCTTAATTTCCCTTTCAGCCTCTAACCTTCTTTCGGCTTCTTTTTCTAATCTTCTTTCTTCGCGTTCAATAAATTTGTCACATTCCGTTGTGACATAGGCAACCATAACTTGCCCATCTAATCCTAACTCTTTTGCAGTCTGAACCGCAGCAGATCGAAATTTGGCCAGGTCCGCCATTGTCTATCAGGTAAATTTTTATAATGTCTACCCAACAATTCAATTTCTAACTATATATCTAATGGACAACACAGGCACCGTGAGCTCAACCTTATTTAATTCCACCCAAGGATACCTTTTAATTCTTATATTCCCTGAAGTGAATTACCCCCAATATTTTTAATAGTTAAAGATTCAAAATCCCAAGAGCGAGACCCCAATATATGTGGTGAAGTGGGATGTTATAAATACTTATAGGGAACTTAGTGTACTGACTGAGATCAGCTGTGAAGGTATCTATATCTATTAAGAGTAGTGTATTATAGATAACCTTACTTGCTACCACATATCTATATATCTCAGTCAGAATTATTCTGGAATAGTGTGATGCTACGTTATGTGTCTAGGGTATGAGTATGGTGAAGTGTAAGTCACAACAACAGACAGATAAACAATTTAATTTAATCCACTACTCTTGACAACACTGTGACACTCACATACATATAACACTCTACAAAGATATCTTAAAAGAGTCACTGATAAACTTTCAAATAACAATATGTATTCATTACTGGCATGAATGAATATGTGTCCTGATTCAACTACAAGGGAACCAGGAATCACAATCAATTTAAATTACAAGTTATGTACAGAATGTATTTAATATGAATATTGTAGTGACATATATTATTACAAATGTTCTATGTGTGTCAGTTGTGTAGTAGTAAAATGAGGTAATACTGGTTTTGTTTTGTTCAAGCTCTGTTGGTATTTGTCATCATGACTTCAATAGTTTGTCTTTAGGGACCAGTATTGGAGATGTTCACAGTTCCTGATTTTAAGACAAGTAAATTCCCCTCTTAATGTTAATTTTAAAAAGTCAGTTCAAGATGAGGGGACATAATGTTGAGCTCAGCTGGCCAATTCGCTTATCTGGCGTGATGGCGGCAGGAAAGGACTCCTCTGCTCGAATTCTCCTCTGGGTTCAGGAGACACCTCACTGATAGCTAAAAAGACCAAGGAGTATGCTGTCCGACTCTGGATTCAGCAAAGCTCTGACCAGGTGCTGCTCAGTACCATCAAGACCACTGTCCCTGAAATCAAGAAGGATGTACCTTCTACTTCATAACTGATTTATATTTTCTTTTTACACTGATCACAATACATCACAAACATTGCGTTCAGAGCGTTAGGCCAACAGTCAGCTTCATCTGAAATACTTTATACCAGCATTACCATCCTTAATGGTCACTACGCCTCTGCACTTCCAGCATTATTTCTGTCTAATCAATCAATCATCCAGGTGTCAGTGTACTATTTGGCCATTCCATGCCGTTTTACTTCTCTCCGACACCCTCTGTTCAGGCTGGAGCATTACAGGCTTTACCTCACGTTTGCCACTGAACTACACATATATATACAGGCATAAATCAACAATTCACATTCAATTTTCATTAAAAGATATTGAATGGTTCAAGCTTACCACAATTCATACGAATAACACAGATACGTTGATTAGCAATGAATTCTGGCACAAACTGGCACAAATTTCCATCTGCCTATGTTCCAGGCTTTTATTGAGCAAAATATATGCTGGCTTCAACGCACTGATGCTTTATCAAGCTATTTTAAACAAGTGGTTTCGAACTAACGCTCCCAAGTGTGTATATCAGCGAGTCTGACCAATGAGCCCCGTTTCGACAAGTGTTTGAAAAAATGTTACCTTTCCCCGTTTCCCCTAACAACCAAGATAGTATTTATAGCCCGACCAATCGTGGTTAGGCTTTCATTTGTTGCGCTCCAATCAATTTGGAGTTTACATGGTAGGCTATTTCTGTAACGTAAATTTTTTTCAAACACGTTAAAAAAAAATCTTATGAGCAGAAATGATTTTATGCTGTCAGGCACCCCCAATATTTTATTTTGGGTATAATTTATTAATTCCTGGACTATTTGCGTAACGTTTTACATATTATTTGTCAGCAAGCCCTAAGGAACCCAAAAATACAAATTTAAAGGAGCTACGTGGCTGCGTTCAAAATATGCAATTTCTTTTACCTCCTGTTTCGAAGATGTTCTGTCTGGGTACTGTTATGTTCTCAACCGTAAACCCATCTAATGTTATCTTTTCTAATAAGAGTTTTTTTATGATTTATAAACCTAACTCTGGGAAAGGGTAGTGTATTTTATCACTGTCCGTCTGAAAAAGTTAGTGCTTGTAGACTTACACGCGTGATAGTAGTAATTGTGTATCGCGCGACGCGTGTTTAATGTTCGGCTTTTCTGCCTCTCCCTTCTCGCTATCCTTTTGTCCATCTGTTCGTTCGTTTTGGTAACGTAATGTAGAAAAAGACATGAATGGAATTTAAAATTTAGGTCATTACGCAGTCTGCCTCTTAATGTTTTTCCAAGAAATACAGCACACGTTTCATTGAAGAAAGCGGGTATAATACAGTAAGCTTTTACTATCAACGTGAAAGCGTTACAATTTGCAGACGAAGCAGAAAACAAGGGGGATTTCGAGTACATTCCTTGTGACAGCACTGTCATTTTACCATTGCTGAAGTGGCTCTGTGCAGGACGTGACAATTCCTGAGGAGGGCACAGAACCAAAGTATTTTAGCTTTGTATAGTTGGAGAGCCCCCGTGGATGGCGAGGAATGCACAGTACAAGGTATGTCACGCAATTCATACTCATAGATGTTCATCTCGTTTTGGCGAGGCGCGTCCTGTTCAACCTAGTCGGTTATATTAGGCCGCATCTCCAACTATAAAAGACCTTTAGGTATGATTTTTAAATATATACACCTAGATGGAGACCAGATGTGGCAAGCCTTTAAATGCAAGCCAAGCTGGAGAAACTCATGACTTCAACTCAACACGTTTCATAATGGTAGGAGATCCACATGAAACGCCTAGATCTACAGTGTAGATTAATAAATAATAGAGGAAACCTTGAGTCCCGTGAACAGTAAATAAATTAGTAAATAAAGGTAATTAACAGGTACTCGTTGGACATAAAGGATGACACTTGACAACAGAAAAGAAAATATAAGTGAATGGCTTACCGGGAATCGAACGTAGGACCAACCAAACGGTGCCATCGCCTTGCTGTGACAGTACATCGTGAAAGGACGCTCAGCCAATTTTGCACCCCAATTGCACAAAATTGGCCGACAGGAGTACCTGTTAATTACCTTTATTTATTTACTAATTTATTTAGTGTAGATAATACCAAGATGTCTGCAAGGTGGAATAGCTGCAATAGTGACTTAATGCTCTACAGGGAGAACAAAGTGAAATGATGATGCTGAACTTAATATAAGAGTGTAAATAAAGAAAATGGATAGTGTCAACAAGGTGAAGGTAGTCTCACAGCAGATACAGCTTTAGGGGAGTGAAGTGTTAGAGACTGTACTATACTAGGTTCAGCTTTGAATGGGGAGGGGTACCAGTTTCCTTCATCGCTATCTTTGCCGTCTCTAACTGAAGAGCAGAGTCAGATACCCATTTACAGCTGGTAGACTGTAGCGTGACGCCATCGTGTTTTGAACCTGACACTTATGCCACAAGAGGTCAGCACTCTATACTAACAGCTGTGCCAATCAGACGCTCAAAACAGGCATTAGAATAGGGTTACTTAACGTTTTTTTTGGGTGCTATGCACGCCATTGATTGTCAAATGAAGGCTACAGCCCCTTTAATTTATCGATGACGGCTATGGACCCCTTTGATTGTCCGATGAAGGGTAAGTACCCTGTCGTGAGTTGGGAAAATGTATTTTGTTGAGTTTAGAAAGCTTTAGTGAACTGCAAGACAGACAGGAAGAAAATATATCAGGTGAGTGATTGGGAGAATCTTAAGACAGCCTGGAAGAAAATCTATTAAAGTTATCTCTCTTTCCAAGCCTCACAAGTCACTTATATTCTTAAGGATCACCCGCTCTCTCTCCGTTTTCACTGATAGACATAAAGAGTTAGAGCTTATGAAATCATTTAAGACTCGTTAAATAGTAGAGATGAACGAATGTCATTAACAAGCGCATTAACAAAAGAATACAATTCATTTAAATTCTCTTTAGATGTGTAAATGGGAAAAGCATAAAATCTCAGCAAATTATAATATATCAGATAAAAAAGTTAACAAATACTGATTCCAAATATGAAGAAAACAATCGGATACGACACACAACAGACAAATGTCTACTCAGTAAATGCTATTCCGAAACAACACTGTAAAACAGTATTAACGCCTTTCTTCCTCCCGGGGGTGTATGTTACGGTTTACTCCACGGGTAGTTTCTCTATCCTTGAACCTGCAATACCAGTATAATCCAAAGGAGAAAATGTTCTCCTTAAGCAGCGACTGGGCGTACTGTCCACTATCTTAACTCATAAGTGTGGCCTGCTAAGTACTGAAAGTACTCCTCTGCCTGCGTGAGACTAGATACTCCGAGGAAAAACACGGTACCTGATTGTCTTTGTGCTGGTGAACCTAAGTAGAATGATGTATTAGGTGCTACTAGGCGATGGCATACACTTAACAGACGAATAGTGCACCACTACTGCATATTTCTTGATGGTGTCAGACTATGTGTACCGGGTTTACACTGCAGCGAATGGTATTCAAGTGACTGCCATCCGTTTAATGCGCTGTTGCGAAGTAGGTTATAGGTAGATAGGTAATGACACATTTATAGCAATCGGCTTCCTGAAGGTTGTTTAGGAGAGAGAATGTTACGTTCCCTCTATTGTTTGCTTGCTTTCAGCTGTCTCGCAGTATGCTCTGGAACTGAAAGATAAACATTCAGACGTTACATCTAGGCAAATCATAAAGCCTAAAATAAATTTGATATTAAAATTTATACGCGGGTAGTTTACTCGTTTTATTTGGTAAACAACCCATTCTGTTTGTTCCTCATATATGGGTGTTCTCCTGGTCACTCCATAATACTAATTCTCAATGTGCAGCTTACATAGAAGAGATGTGTTTGTACATCAGAACATTAACTCTTTCAGTAAAATCAAAGTTGTGTCCTCATCGAAATGTACATTGGGGTTTCCAAATTGTAGTCCCCGCTGTGAGGATGCACTATTCATAGTATGATATTACTGGCGTTTCCATTATATAAAAATGTTGACTACAATTACATTAAACCATTAAGTTGTATGCGTGGTCGATACCAACAGGAATATAATAAATCAAAAATTGAGTGCATTCATATGCAATGAGCTTATGGTCCTGGAATACATCATAACTGTACATGTTATAGAAAAACTTATTCCCTGACTGATAGGTAAACAATCTTGAAATGATGTAAATTATTTATCTAAACAATATATATTCATCGGCTCCCTTCCGAGCCTAAGTAGTTCTAACAAAAATGACTTCCTCCTGTAAGTTATTTACACTTGAGTAACACCAAGAAATTGTTTAGTAATATACAAGAAAAATGAAGAGATGGACAGAACATTTTGAGGAACTTCTCAATAGACCAGCTCCAACTAATCCCCCAAGAAAATTCATACACATTACTGAATACTGAGTAGGTGGGGTTTTCACAGAAACAAAGGTAAGCTACGGCTAGCATTTACATACACGCTAATAACTAGGCATTCCTATCATAGTTACATGGTCAAACCAGTGACAATCGGGAAAAGACCGATTGACTTCTGGAAAGACATATGACACTGGGAAAGACTAGAAACCGGCTGACCGGGTTAGCACCCCGTAAGCTGTATTCAATTGCTATAGAACCCAAAAACGATAGATGCCCCCAGGATTCACCGAAAGGGGGGGGGGGGGAGAATGATGAATCCACAGGCGCCTCATTGGAATCGACCAGACCCGTTACACGGACTTCGAGCTCTGAACAACGGCTGGAGTTTCCATGTGCCTGTGGTAGGGAATTCTCTACTCAGAGAGGAATGAAAATCCACAGAACGAAAAAGGGGTGTGGGAGGTCATCAGGGGGAGATCAACAGCGCTCTGTCTTGACGGATAAGACGTTAGAAGAACGCAGCCAGGAGTCAATCCACAGTGCTGAGTACATTCAAGTTGATCTGCCTGATGATGATCTCACACACTTCTTGGACGGGAAGAGAGATGCAATCAAGTTTCCACCCGCCAGTGCAAAAGGGCTTTGGGAACAGCTGGACGAAGCCTTGGCAAAAGAGTTGGATAACAACCTGAAGCAGATAACTTTGGAGAAGAAGCTGGAAATCTTCAGCGACATAATATATCTGCACTGTCGCAAAGTGTTCGGAGTGAGGGAGGCAAGGGAAAGTAACCCACCACGAAAAAGCAGAAGACAAATTAAAATAGAAGAAATCAGAAAACAGAAGAAGCATGCCCGAAAACTGTTCAAAACCGCAGTTGCCGCAGAGAAGGAAGGGTTACGACAGGTTTGGGAGCACCTGAAAGGCCAACATAATGCCCTTTGTAGAGCAGAAAGGTTGTGCAGGAAGAAAAGGAAGACTCGAATGGATAGGGAAAGATTCTTCAGGGAGCCCTTCAAGTTTGCCAAAGAACTGTTTGAGCAGCCACTGTCGGGTACGCTAAACATCAGGAAAGAAGACCTGAAAGAACACCTTGGAATGACATATTCAGATGGTCGCAAAGATGAGCCGCTCAGCAGCATGGCAGGCCTTAAATGGCCGAGTAAGCCAGGAGCTGAATTTAACACCAAGCCCCCAACGGTGCAAGAGGTAGAAAGCATTGTCCAGAAAGCTCGATGCAAGTAGCTCCAGGTCCTAATGGTGTTCCATATGTGGTGTATAAGAGATGCCCTGAGGTGCTCAAACGACTGCTTCGTTTACTGAAGAGTGCGTGGAAAACCCAGCTTGTAAGCAAGGAATGGAGAAAGGCGAACGGAGTCTACATCCCGAAGGAGCAAAATTCCACAGACATCAGTCAGTTCAGGCCAATCTCACTACTCAATGTGGAAGGGAAGATATTCTTCTCAGTGATGGCGAAAAGACTCACTACATACCTCCTGGCAAATGGGTACATTGACACTACCATTCAGAAAGGAGGTATCCCAGGTACACCAGGATGTCTAGAGCATGCCACAATGATATGGGAAGCAATCCAAAAGGCAAAGTCTGACAGAACAAACCTCCATGTAATCTGGTTGGATTTAGCGAATGCTTATGGATCCGTTCCACACCAGATGTTGTGGCAGGCCCTAGAAATGTATCATGTTCCACAAGAGATTGCAGCAATGCTGAAGCTGTATTTCGCAGGGTTTGCTGTCAGATTTTCAACCAGAGAGTACACAACGAAGTTGATTGGCCTTGAAGTTGGAATTGCGATGGGATGTACCATCTCTCCGATACTATTCGTGATGGCTATGCAGGTAATCCTCAATGCGGCTGAAGGAATGGCTATAGGTCCAAAGCTCGGTGGAATGTGTCTCATGCCACCGCTCAAAGCATTCATGGATGACACAACAATTCTGACATCAGATGAACATCAGGCCCGGAGGATGTTAGCACGCCTGGATGAACTAGTCAGCTGGTGCAGAATGAGCTTCAAACCCAAGAAGTCGAGAAGCCTATCAGTCAGGAAAGGGAAGATAGCAGAGGTCATATTCACGGTTTCCAACCAAAGAATCCCTACTGTCATTGAGGAACCTGTTAAAAGTCTTGGCAGGGTGTACGATGCCTCATTAAAAGACTCAAAGGCAGTGCAACAGACAATAGAAATGGCAGACGGAGGGCTACAGATCATAGACCAAAGCAGACTCCTGGGGAAGTTCAAACTGTGGTGCCTCCAGTTCATGTTGATACCAAAGTTGCTGTGGCCACTGCTTATATATGAAATAAGCACAAGTACAGTGGAAGCCATAGAGCAGAAGGTCAACAAGTTCATGAGAAAATGGCTAGGAGTACCACCAGGTCTGTCAGATGTAGCACTGTACTGCAAAAAGTCAAAACTTCTGCTTCCTTTCAAGTCAGTTGTTGAAGAGTACAAAGTTGGAAAAGCAAGGCTTGCAATGATGCTACGCGAGTCAGCTGATGACGTGGTTAAGTCCATTCAGCCCACACTGAAAACGGGAAGGAAGTGGAAAGTGGAAGAAGCTGTTGATGCTGCCCAAGAGTCACTCAAACTGAGGGAGGTAATCGGATACACACAAACGAATAGACGGGGATTTGGTCATGGAGACATCCGCTGGTGGTCCAAGGCATCAAGCAGGGAGCGCAGAGACATGGTAGTTCAGGAGATACGAGAAGCTGAGAATTATAAGAGGTTGCAAAAAGCAGTGCAGCAGGTCCAACAAGGCCAATGGACTACATGGGAGGGAGCCCTGCAGAGGTCCTTGACATGGAATGATATATGGCGTGTGGCACCTCTTAGGCTCAGCTTCGTTGTCAGATCACTGTATGACCTGCTGCCATCGGCCACCAACCTTGTGAAATGGGGAAAGTCGGATGATGAGCAGTGCCCCCTGTGCCAGGGGAGGCAGACACTTGAACACGTGCTCTCAGCGTGTAAGGTGTCATTAGGGCAAGGGCGATACACTTGGCGCCATAACAAAGTGCTAAATGAGCTTGCTGCGACAATAGATCTGGCAAGAATGAAGACGAATAGCAAAGTCCGGCCAGACACCGCAAACACATACTTTCTGGGGCAGGAAAGTCAGCACACCCCAAACCGAATAAACCTGGTAGCAGTTTACCATCTCTTCTTGATTGTGCAAATGATTGGGAGATGGCGGTAGACCTACCTGGACGAGGGGCATATCCAGAGAGTATCCGAAAATCGCGGAGACGGCCGGATATAGTGCTTCATTCTGCAGCAACGCTTCAGGTCATACTGATTGAACTGACCGTGCCATTTGAATCCAGATTAGATGAGCAACATTCGTTCAAAGCGGCCAAGTATAGTGATCTGGCCGCGGATCTGAGACACGATGGGTTCACTGCAAGGGTCATGGCTGTTGAAGTGGGCGCAAGAGGGCTTGTGGCTGCATCAGTGTATGATCTATTGAAACTGTTGGGGCTGAGGGGACAGTCGAGAACAAGGGCCCTGAAGAGGCTTAGTGAAACTGCCGAAAAGGCATCAGGCTGGCTGTGGAACAACCGCAATGGGGAATGGAGATCGTAACAATAAACGCTGCGGTACAGAAAACACCAGGAATTTTTCTAAGTCCACAATACGCTGAGGTTTGTGGTGGACTAGTGAACGGGCTGCGACTCAGGGGCGACAAGCGGTGTATACTATAAGGGTGTCAGTATCAAAAGTCCAGTGGGGAACGCGCAGTGGCGACTCGTTGACTTCGCGCTGGTGTCTCAGTGTGTGCGACGGAACGAACGGAATAATTTGTCTTCTCTTTTGTTACTTTCACAATTGCCTCCACGGCTGGCGGAGTTGTGGAATTTAAAGTTGCTACCATAAGTGAAATGGGTTCATTTTCGATGCAAGACAACAGGAAGCTGAGACGCTTGGGAGTCATGACCCAAGTGGGCCCGCCCCCCTTAGAGTGTAAAGGAGTATATAGGGCCGAAACACTTGTCGGACGGGGGGGACTTCTTCTGATGATCAGATTGCTTCCTGTTGTATCGCCCGGTAATGTCGTTAGGTAATGTTATTCTAACGTGACGGTCGTCGGCCAGAGGATGGGGTACGACGTCAGCGCTTGATTTCCCAGAGACATTTCTCATGGAAATAAATAATGAGTAGCAGACTGCAATCAAAGAAGAATGCACAGATTGCCTTTGTTTTTACTCCGCAGCCAGCGGCCGTCTGATAGACAGACGAGCCGACAAACTGAGGGAAAGAAATAGCCGCGATTTGGGAAAGGAAAAAAGAGAGGTCACTATGGCGGATGAAGACAGAATACTTTGAGAGGCAGGCCCTCAGAAATTAGAAAAAGAATCACAGGAGAAAATTTTGGAGGAGTGAACAATTTAATTAAAAGTCACGCTGCGAATTACCCTTTTGATTGTCTAATGAAGACAACGCACATCTTTGATTGTCCATTGAAGGTGATGGACCCCTTTTATTCTCCGGTGAACGCTATGGACCCCTTTGATTATCCGATTAAGGCTATGGTACCCTTTGATTGTCGGTTGAAAGCTATGTACCCCTTCGACATTCAGATGAAGATTATTGACCCCTTTGATTGTCCAATGAAAGCTATTGTCGCTGTGTTGTCTCCCACGCTCTGCAATAGCGGTCCATTAATGGCCAAACTCCGAGTAAACGGTTGAAGGTTTTAAAAGGTATCAACCTTCGCTCAAGATTACTCTTGGCAGAGATGTAAAATGAAGATTGATACTTCTGTTTATGGAAGCCTCATGGGAATTTTGCAGCATGGCAAGCATAACAACTGAAATCATCTAAACTGTCATGAATTTATTATTCTCCCGCCTCTTCTGTGAGGTAAAATATTGACTCGTATTTTCTGAGCCCCCGGCTGAAGATGATTCAGAAACTATTAATTTACTAGTTCTATATATGTAGAAAACTCAGTCATACGGATGCGAATTTGCTCAATAATGATTCATTAAACTATAGTTTTAAATTTATATATAACAAGTTTAATAATCAATTATTTATTAACATGATTTGAATTAAATCAAGATATTTTAACAAGGAAACAAAATCAATTAATTTTGATCATCAAAGGATGATATACACATTTAGTGGATGAAAGAGTAACACTGGAAATATCTATTGGCTGACCTTGTATGCTACTTAGCTGACGGTGTGGGGTCAGTTGACATCTGCTTCAATCGCTGTTGGTTCCTACAGGTGCTTTGGACTCATCTTTCTCTTCAGGCGTCAAATATGGTGGCAGTAGCACTTCTTTGCAGCAAAGTCAGGGTAACTACTAAGGTTGCAAGCGTCTTCAAGACCCGCCTGGTGTAGGTGTCTAGCGTTGACTGCTGGCAACTTGTACCACAAACTAAGATAAACAAATGCCTCTTGTTAAGTATTCCTAAGAATTTTTACCCTCCCTGGGCTTTAATTTTAGACCCGTGAGTCGGATGAAAGTGCTTGTGAACATCCGAAGACGGCAGTTGAAATATATATATATATATATATATATATATATATATATATATATATATATATATATATATATATATATATATATATATATATATATATATATATATATATATATATATATATATATATATATATATGCATGTGAAACTTACTAAAGTGTTAGTTAAATAAATATATACACGATGATATCATCCACTCCCCGATGCCTGTGGAATCAGGGGCCACCTCTGCTATTGGTTCCTTGTGAGGAATCCCGTACACGGCAGTCACCAGCTCATGCGGGGGTGGTTCATGAGACAAGTAGTTTTAAGTAATGAGGTTGCCAGCCTCATGTACACTGTATAACCACAAGCCATTTATATATGTCGAATGAAAAATATACAATGATAAAATGTACATATTACAACTTACCCTACTATCGGGTGAACACAGACTTTTTTGCACAGCAAACGTCTGAAAATTGTCGGGCAACTGTTTTAAAATGCCGTCTTTCAGTTGTGTTAGGTTTCTAACTGGGTAAATTTAAAGTAGGATCCTAGAACTTGGGGCGCTAAGGGATTAGTCTGGAGTTACTCTTTTCTAATATTAGAATTTACTTCCAGTCATCAGGCCTGTCCTATATTGATGTCCTGATACTCCGTGTTCATGATTTTTCTGCTTCATGAAATTGTAGGTCAGAGAAGTAGTCTCAAAATGCAATAGATTATAAGCGAAATTATCGCACACACGCTCATGTGTCTCCGTTGGGAAAATATCCAATAAGAAGTAGTTTCGTTTAGTATTTCCAAGCCAAACGTACCACACTTAGGCGTCTGATATTGGTAGGGGTTTCCCCCATCCTGTTGTAGACAATTACTACCCGAACATAAGACATTCCTCTTACATGCTATTTTCAAACTCATCTGCACGTACTCCATAACCATATAAGGTCTTGCTATTTCTTTCGTTACTTACTATGTTTACCAAACTCACTACATCACAGATATATCACCGATAATCTCCTTCAAGATGTTACTTTCTCGTATTAGTTTATTTTAACAAAGCCATCTGCCGAAGCGTTATATCACTTTTCCAGCCTTAATAGTTAGATTGTTATCTTCAGAGATTCCAGTTTCTCCAAGCCTTTCCAGCTGGTCAGGTCTGTAAAATTAACACAATATCTTCAAATTCCATCTGCTATCACTATTGGACATCCCGAGCTACATGGGTTTTGTGGCATTTTTTACCGCAGTGTTTACGAAACAAACGTTCGTTACCCCTTCTTCGCCGCTACAAGCCTGGGTTATCAATAAAAATGTCCCTAAATGTAGACTCTTAATCCGTCTGGTTAACGATTAATGAAACAAACACGTCAACGTGGCTGCAAAACAGGTTAAGCGGTCAGGCAAAACTTGGATGTTTGATAAGATAGGACAATATAACCTTGGTCCATGAGAGCGTAAACAATAGAAATGAAAATATGCACTGAGAATGTGACGAAATGAACGACCTTTATCGATCTTTGGTTCTCTCCGGCAGTATCGGTACATTTGTGGTACTGATTTTTATTATGTGCTGTCAATTATCGCACTTTGCGTTCTTTCCTTTCTTTCTTCGTTATTTTTCTGCTAAGTAGCAGATATTTGATGTCAACCAAATCACCCTGTAGGTGATAAATATCACATTTGCAAAGGAACGGCTGATATGATACATCACATTTGCTTGACGCTACCCAGATTTGTGGTTACAGGCGCGGCAGATTAAAATGTACATCGGCCAGCGCTTAATCACCGATAAGACATGGAGTTTGCGTACACATACGACAGATAACGAGATTACTGTCTGTGTGACACCTGTGGGCAGAGAAGAGTGATATAATCGCTTCCGGTCACTTGGTTAAAAGTAATCAAGGATTTATTTCATTTTAGACAATGTGAGTCTACAAATGTGTTTGTGAGAGTGTATGCAAGACATCATATTACCATATATGGGAGACGTGACCTTTTGCAAAATTTTTCCATGTAGGTGTGGCCGTGATGGGGTGGTTGCATTTTATGTAGTGTTCGTATAGCGATTCAGATCACTGCCTTAACCAGTAGCAGTTGTTGTATGGTAATAAGAAAACGTCCTTCTCACAACAGACTATACCTTTCTCATACCAACAGTTGATCATCGATTTCACCCGAACAGCAGTAAAATATTCAACGTCTAACTTTATTTACATAAGATAGCAAATGTTAAAGAAAATGATGCGCCCAACCTTCCTCTTCAGGTTGGCAGACTTGTACAACAATTTTTCAGTTGGAAATAAAAATCTCAGTATCACTTTATCTCTCTCTCTTACTCTCTTTCTTGTTTCAGTCATCAAAATGTCTCTAGTTGTTATTTTGGTCACCGTTTGAGAACCACTGTTGTAGAAATTTTATCTGCCATTTTATTCTTCATGCAAAACATTGTCTCTCTTATGTGCTGACTTAATTCCTACGTTCTGCTTGGTATATCTTAAAGAAACTGGCCTCACCGCCAGGACTGACACTTTACCAAGTCTGTCTTCTACTCTCTAACCTGTCAGCTTGTCTACTGAACTGCACTATTAGTAATTAGACCCAAAATGTTCAACGTACCTGGTTTGTTTTGAAATATGCACTTTTTCTCTCACTAGCATCTTGTCCTCAGAAATAAAAATGACAAAAACTGTCGTACACAATTATGGCAAGAATTGCGCTTGGGCATCTGGGCTGTAGTCGCTTTTCCATCACCACAGAAAAACTACCAAAACATTTATTGGCTTATCCACACGATATGCTCTCATTCGTTGCCACTACTTTCACTTTTTCAACTCACAGCAAAACTTCCTGACTTACGCTGAGCGCGTTCCAAAAATCAAACTTACTAATCCCCGTTCTGATATTTTTCGTTCACTCCTAAAAATTGTTCATCCTACCACAACTTTCTCGTGCGTATTTTTTTCTTGCTCACTTACCAAAACTTACAAGGGACGTAATTCCAAGTTATCTCCCTTTGATGATTAGACTCAAAACCATACACTTCTCTTCAATTCTTATTACAAAAACTTTACATGCAAATTTGTCCCACCACAATTTTGGACTCACTTAATATGCTTAACTCTAAAAATAACTACTACATCTTCCAAGTGGAAACCACGGAGTTTCCTCCCTTTGCTCAAAGCACTCCTTCACACATATCCCTTCCCTTCAACAAAGACGAACAGTCTCTTAACAACTCCATTCATTTTTTCCAAACCATTTTTCTACACTCATTTACTTTTCTAAAACCAAACCACCGTTCACATAGGAAATATTTTGAAAGTGCCACACCCGACCTGTTTGAAATGATTGGATCTTTCTGATTAGATTCATAACAACTTTGAGGGGAATATAGCCTGACCATTTTCACAGTTTTATATCAATGAGAAGTGCACGCTCGCCAAGACAACACCAGACCTCGCCAGAGTGAAGAATAGATTCATAATTCCTATTTGTTAACCGGGCCTTTTATTGGAGAACCAAATAAGACTTATAAAGCACAGGAACTCTTTACATTTTAATAAGGAACACCGGGACTAGGAAACTGAAGAAACACGGAGTCAGAGGGGGAATTTATGGTCAAAATTAAAGAATTCCCAGACGCGTGTAAGAGAACGATTCGTCTCTTTTATTCATCTGTTCAAACATGTCTGTAGCCAGGATTGGCGTAAGTTGTGATTTAAATTTCATATTTTATTACTAACATGTGAACTAAAATATATATGTATATATTACCATGTGAAGTTTAATGTGTGAAACTCGCTATTGGATGTCAAAGTCATTTGGGGCTGGCAATCTCAGTATCTAGAATGATGATCAATGAACCACAACCACTTGCAAATATTCACTTTAAAATTAATGTAAGTTTTAAAGCTTAAAACCAGTGCAAATGTCTAAGTAAAAATATTCATTTTAAATTAATAGAAGTTTCAAACTATCAACAAGTGTAAATATAAAGGAAACATAAATGAATTTATACTGTGAACACTTTTCAAACAGTGGAGATGTAAATGTAAAACATATTATATCTGTACGTTTTACCTTTTCATTTAAATGTAACGTAAAGCTAAAACTATTCAGTTTAAATTTAAAGGAAGTTTTATCCCGAGGGATTAAATTTAATTCTCGTCGAGGGTAAATTCTGACATGGGATGGTAGAATAGAAGAGGTGGGGGAGTGATGAAACCCTTTCCACAACTATTCAAATTATTTTCCAATTGTTAAAACTTAAAGTGATTATTAAATTTTGTTATTTGGAATGTTACAAATTTAACTTCGATTCAATCCTTTTAAATGTACTACATGTTTGTCTCAGTCAAAGTTACTAAACAGACACTCTAAACAGAGCTATATATTTATTATAATAATAAATTCCACTGATTAACTCAGCGGTGGGGGCTTAACGAGCTAGAATAAACCATTGCTAAATTCTTCATAAAAGTGTCGGCAGATTATAGAATTAACGTGCTCAGCGACAGCCAGCATTGTTTTCGCTTATCTGAATATTTTATGAAGACTCCCATGTGATAGAAGCTTTACTACTCTTCTATCGACATTTCTGCAACGAGTAATCTTGTGTAAAAATGACTCCATTGAAGCCTATAATAGATACTCTTGAGCTTTGGCCACTGTTGGATCACTACTGCAAAGCAGGGGAGGCAATACCGTCACAGAGAATTGAAGACAACAAAAAAAAAAAAAAAATAGAAAGGACGAATTTCGTCACAGCTATTTTCCCCTTTGATTTTCAGATTGACCCCGTTTGATTGTCCGATGAAGTCTATGGACCTCTTCTTGGAAATAAAGCACGATTAAAAATTTTACATTTTAAATTTTAGGTTATGTACACGGACTCCTCCCTATAATCCATTCATGAAACCCCAAGGAGTCTGTCGACCACAGGTAAAAAAAACCTTGCTTTAGAAAGTTACAAACAAAATGAAAATTGTAAAGTCTCGGTTCAGCCTCAACTTTAGTTCTTTTCTGTGTGCTGTAATTTCTTGTCTGGTTTATAACATTTCTTCTTGTTTCTATAGTAATGTTATTTGTCAAGTTTATTTGTATAATTTTTTCCCCACATGTTTGCTCTGTTCTGTAGTGTCTTTTCGTACTCTTTCTACCCTGTGTATCTTGTCTTTATGTGCAGTTTTTGATTGTGGAAGCCGAAGGGTAGTTCCGAAACATCTTGGGTTTTAGTGTTTTGTTCATTTGTATAACTGACTTCAGTATCATGATTCGTATTTTACATTCTACATATACCTCCTCAAACACATCCATCAATCTGGCTTTCTTCTTTTTTTTTCATTCATAACCCTCCACTCCCAAAGGAGCATAGGCCTTCAACAAACACATGCCAAGTCCTCCTGTCACGTGCCATCATCTCAAGTTCTTTCCACGTTCTTCTCATCATTTTCACCTCTGTTTCCAGCTCTCTTCTTCATGTGCTTCTTGGTCTACCTCTGCCTCTCTTGCCCTGGGGGTTCCAGAACAATGACTGCCTTGTAATGCTATCAACAGGTTTCCTCAGTGTGTGTCCTGTCCATCGCCATCGTCTTCTTCTCATCTCTTGTTCCACTGGCACTTATCTAGTTCTTGTCATCAGTTCCACGTTGGTAACCTTGTCATACCATTTTAATCCCTCTATTCTACGCAAGCACCCATTTATGAAAGTCTGTAGCTTTTTTGGTTGTTGTCTTTGTTGTTCTCCATGTCTCAGAGCCATACAATAGGACTGACTTGACATTTGAGTTGAAGATTCTTATTTTCGTGTTGGATCCGATTTCTCTTGATCTCCATATATTTCCCAATGCAATGAAAGCTCCTCTTGCTTTTTGTATTCTTATTTTGATATCGCTGTCTGTCCCTCCAACTTTGTCTATATTACTGCCAAGATATGTGTACGATTCTACATCTTGTATTGGTGTTTCTTCAAGTTCAACCCTGTTATCATTACCTGCATTTATTCTCATTACTTTTGTCTTTTCTCTATGTATTTTCAGACCCAATTGCTGTGACTTCTCATCGAGTGTTTTAAACTTGTCCTGCATCTGATTACGGTTATGGGACAGAAGAGCCAAGTCATCAGCAAAATCCAGATCATCCAACTGCTTAGTCAGAGTCCACTGGATTCCATTTCTGTTGTGTGTTGTCGATGAGATAGATCATCGACAATCTATGCTTTGTCCATCGGTATTTATAAGCGTCTATCTGCATTTATTTGCTATTTTTGATGGTCTACTTTGTCAAATATATCCCTCATTCTGCACTCTTCTGTCAGAATTTATGCTCGTCTATCTGGATTTATTTTTCAATTTTTGTTGATTCCTGTATTATGAGCTCAGATGATTCATACCGGCTACTTTTAAGAACATCTGCTTTTTTCTTTTTTTAATGTTGCGCCCATCTTTGTCGGATAACTGAGTCTTAATTGTTTTATTTCTTGTCTTTTAACTTCTCCTCGTTGGTCTTTTTCTTCCTCCTTGTTCCTGTTTTCATCTCTTCTCCATTACCCTAATTCTTCCATTATCTCCATCGCTCTTTTGTCCTGTCAGTAGTTTTGTCTTTGCCTCCTAATTCACTTCTCTACATCTCGCAGGTGTGTGTAAAGAAGAACAAATACTTTATTACTTTCTATACTTCTCGTAATGTCATGGATGGAAACTATTAGACAGGTGTCCGCAGTTAAAAGTATATTCAAGGGAGAAGAGTGGAATAAGTCAGATGAGAGCTGGATGAACTACCAGCAAGTCATCATCAGCCTTGGTAGAGAATGCAGAACTTGGGCCAATGGGAGAGCAGAGCTGGAAGTTGATCAGCTTATAAATGATAATGCTGGGAATTGTGTACTCTGATGGGTCTGTAATCTGTGGTTATAAATCAGGGTGGGGTTTCTCTGCTAGAGTAAAGGGCAGAACCGTCGCTGCACATAGCGGGGCCTACATGATAACAACCTCCAGCATGAGAATGGAGGTAGAGGCAGTTACTGCTGCCTTAAGATGGCTGTCTGAGACTTTATTAACAAAAGCAGTTATTGTGTCAGACTTACAATCTATGCTTCGAAAGGTCCAAAATGGTTGGCTTCGACATGAATGGAAAACCTCTATAGAAGCATCGAATCTTCAAGAACTGATATGGATCTACTGTCCTGGTCATGCCGGGGTACGTGGCAATGAAAGAGCTGACAGACTAGCTTCAAGAGCACCCATAAAAGGTGCATTGGCCATGGATAAGAAGAAATACTGTGGGCGATTCATGTTCGTCTATTAGAGAATGACACTGTAATAGATGAATCATCAAGGCTAAGACTGCTGGAATTTGGCATCAAACGTAAGACCAGTAGGGATGGACGTATGAGACGATGTATCCGCCGTGTATACAACCAGTGCGCAACAGGAACAATTAGCATTCATACCCTTCGACATTTGCTGCGGGAGACTGAGCACCTATGGATTTTCCCGGAGTGCAATGACGTCGATTCTGATTAACAATAACAATAACAGTATGTCACCGTAGGGTTTGCCCAAGCATTGTTTATGCTTCTGGCAAGGTTATATGAACGCTTAAAGTATGTCACAGTAGGGTTTGCCCAAGCATTGTTTATGCTTCTGGCAAGGTTATATGAACGCTTAAAGTATGTCACCGTAGGGTTTGCCCAGGCATTATAAATACATTGCCAAGGTTGGGTGAACGTTTAAAACAGTTCACGAGGAAGAAAATAGAGTGAGGGACCCAAAGACGCAGCAACAGAAAATGCTGTCAGCGACCCATAGCTTGACTGCTTGCGTCAGGGTCAGCAAACCAGAGCTGACCAAGCCCTACTCCACCTCCAAGTGGTGGTCCTGGAAACAGGCTGCATCACTGCAGTCTGGCTGAGAGAGTAGGGATCGAAGAGAGAAGGTAAACCCGATCCCAAAAAAATGCCGTGCTGAAGTCGGATGTGTCGGCCGAAAGACGCAGCTTCGCTGTAAACAGACACAACGCAACCAACGTCCTTTTCAGGACGAGGTAGAAGAAGATATACATGTTTCTGACAAAGAAACAATCAAACAAAAGTGCATGGTCAGTCAATAAGTATTTAAGCATTCATAGTGACATAACATCATTATATGGTCTCATCTATTCAGTTCTGGCCGCTGTACTAATATGTGCGTGTGGACCGAAAACGTGAATGTATATTTCTTAAATAAATACTTCTCTATAAGGTGCGGGACTTCTTCATAAGTTTGTGACCATCTTAACGATCGTTGAAAAACAAGTGGCGGCCTTCAAAGTTATATTAATGCCACATAAAAGTACAATATTCCTCCACAATTCAGGGAGCTCGAAAAATACGTCTTGCTTGGACGAATGAAGTATACGAAAGGCCCAGAATATTAGCCGTTTGAATAAATTAGCGCAAAAGCGTTACGTCATTGACAACCGGTGACGTATAAAATATGCAGTGTTTCAATACAAGTTAAAAATCGTGCAAAAACATGAGTTACCACAAAAAGACATACTTCCTCAAATAACAATGGCTATATGCCTGTGTGTGGAAATATACCATGACATATTAAATTTATTCCTTAACCGAGCATACAGGGTGATTCAAAAGTCGCTACCTATTTTTAAATTCGTATTTTTTCGCCTCTACCCAACTAATTTACATGGCACAATTTCGAAATAAAGAGAATGTAATTTTGTTACATAACATGTTATTTCACATGAATATTTTAGTTGAGAGTGAGATCCGGTCTGTGTAATAGATGACGTCATTGCGGGCATCAATTTTTGCTGTCTCTTATTAAAAAAAAGGTCAAGGTTGTCCCATAGCAAATACTACCATAGAGGAGTGTGGTGTTAGAGACTTCACTATACTAGGTCCAGCAACGAGTGGTGGGGTGACCAGTTCTCTTCCTCGCTGCCTTTTCTTTCCATAACTCAAGAGCAAAGTCAGGTACCATTTACAGCTGGGTAGACTTGAGCGTGACGGTACCGTGAATCGAACCCGGCGCCTATGCCACGTGAGACCACCGCTTGTCTCTTATAACGTCAGTTTATTGGTCACTTCAGGTTTTATCTTATTTTATTGTCTTTCTCACAATTAAACCAAAAAAATTTTATTACTCAAATGGCAGTTTTTGCTCATTGTTTTGACAGTTGTTTAAATAATATCTAATAGATACAAGTAAAGATATTTAAAAATAAGAAAAGACTTTTCAGTCAGCCTATACTATGAAAGCTAAGACGTACGGCTAATTGGAAGATGGGTCTTCCTGTCCACATCGCAGCCCTCATAAAATAAAGTCCTTTCATTTGTTCTTTCGTTAGCTCTTGTTTCGTATCTTTCTTCTGCTCCGTGTTAGTCATCACCTTTCACCTTGTTTCCTCAAGGAGGGGAGTATGACATCATTAGGATCACTGATTCTGAAACAAAAATGTCCTAGTAAGACACATTACTTAATTGTTAGGTCCTAGTAAGACACATTATCTAATTGTTTGGTCCTAGTAAGGCACATTACCTAATTGTTTGGTCCTAGTAAGACATATTAGTTAAATTGTTTGGTCCTAGTAAGACATTACCTAATTGTTTGGTCCTAGTAAGAGACATTACCTAACTTTTTGATACTATTAAGACACATTGCCAAATATTTTGGTCCTAGTATACGCATTACCTAACTTTTTGGTCCTAGTAAGACGCATATACAAAAGTTTTGGTCCTAGTAAGACGCATTACTTAACTTTTTGGTCCTAGTAAGACGCATTAACAAATGTTTTGGTCCTAGTAAGACGCATTACCTAACCTTTTTGTCCTAATAAGACGCATTAACAAATGTTTTGGTCCTAATAAGACATATTGTCTATTATTTGTCTTCTTTTCGTCATTTCTTTCTCATCCTTCGTCTATCTTTACTCCTATTATTTTGGCTACAGACTCTCAATATTTCTTCCTCTTTCCATCTTGTCCTCCGTTGTTCACTCTTTCTCCCTTGTCGTCTCATACACTAACCAGTGATGGCAATTCGAGCAAACAGTTTTTCATGACAGCTCAATCCCACTGTCAACAGTCCTCAAAAGTTAACAACAGCAAGTGCAATAGGATCAGTAATTTAACCTGTTAAATTTGATCACTTTGGCGTTAAGTACCCCAACTCCTCACCTCAGACATCTTCTTGAATGCAGCCGAGTTTAAAAAAAAAAAAAAGTTCATGTTTTCATATCTGAAGGATAACTGTTGTTTACATCTTCAAACGGAATATAAATTCATTGGAGAATCATTTGTGCACGTTTAACACACACATAATCCTTTCAGATGAGAGAACAAGGGATTAACGTTTTAGAGGATTTTCAGAAAAAAAAACCCTATGCCGGTCCCAAGCCACCAGGTGAAAAAAGGAGAGGGCAAAAATTACCTGCATGGAGGGCCGTTTACCATCTTCACAACAGGCCAATTTGTTGTCTTAAACTATGATTACAAGCAATATTTGCGAAAACCACTGTTCTAAAGGCGACGACAACTGGACAGCTGTGACAGACGAGATGCTCTCTTTGGAAACCTCTACACATCAATGTTGCTAAGGAAGTCAGAATTAGAAATGATGACTTAAGAAAAAAATTGTAGAAACAACATTCTGCATCAGATATATAAAGAGAGAGAGAAAATAAAGCAGTTTGACCTTCTCATGAGAATTGTAGCTTGAGGTTTTTATTGACTCTAGGATCAGTATAAACTGACAATACAGAAATAGAATTTCTGTAGGAAAATGGTGAAGTCCCATTGTGAGAGAACTACTGGTATCACAAATTAGTTACGGTTGTGAATGATCTGATCTCGAAAAATTAGTAGAGTGGAGACAGTCATAAAATGCCACCCCGCTGTGTAACTAACTGTGATATTAAAACAAGGAAACATATTTCACTTAACAATTATAAAATTGACAAGTCGTTCAAATACAATTTCCTTATTTATTAAGTATACACTATCTACTCTTGTGCTGAAGGGTGGATGTTGGAAGATGGAATGTAATGGATTTGTAAGTTTACATATGATTATTACAACAAGTCTTCCAATTATAGGAACAAAATTATAGATATCAGCTGTGCTGTTAATCAATTATAGAAGATTTATCAGCTGTGCTGTTAATCTTGTCTCTCACTAGGCTAAATCACTTTTTCTTCATTGACAGTTAAATGCTCACACTTGCCGGCGGAAATGGTACTAATGTGTACTCATCTCTTAAAACAGTTCTGTCCTTGTTAATTTGTTGCACACAACACCCGCTGATGATCGGTCCTTTTTAGTCCACCCAAGACTGAGGGGGACTAAGGATGTAGCTCCGGTACAAGCACTGTGCTCCTGCGAAGTTCTAGGCAGCTGGTTTTACTCGAACATACGACCTCAGGTTGGATGATACGAATAAACCCCTAAGATTAAAACAAGCCAGATTTGGACTCGACTTTAGTGAAGCAAGAGTGCCTGGTCAAGCAGATAAGTAATAAATCAATCTTGACAGTTTTTTCTTCCCCCAGTCGGTCTAGCTGGCCTTCGTGTTTGTGTCTGTTTTTTTTTTAAATAAAATGCGCCCGTTTATATAGGTAGACGCAGGGAATCTGCCAGTGCGTAAGGAACTCTTTTGACTGGTTCTCGACGATTTGGTACATTTTTATTGCCGACGATTTCGTACTTTCCATGACCCATTTCCGAAAAACAGGGCTTATGCCTAATTTTATTCTGTCTGCCGCCATCTTGCGGGAACAAGTTGGCGTATACTTCATGTAATTTAATCTGTCTCAGTCTGTTGAACGTGGATTGGTTGTGCATATGTATTAACAAAGAAGTGGGTTTACACACACGTTTCACGACAAGAATGGAGCTCGATAAATTACCACTATGCTCGTACAGCCGTAGAATATCTGGTTTCATGGCTCGGGGTTGACCAAGACGCACACGGATAGACAACATCACAGAAATTCTACATTCTACAAAAACACAGAGTCAAAGCAGCCTACGGTACACGTGGCTTAAGAACGGAAACTCCAGCTCCCCACCACACTTCAAGGCAACAGTTGACCAAAAAAGTAAAGTGAGTAGAACACACAAACACACACACATGCACACGAACACATTACTTAAAACAACACACAAGGAGACACACATGTCTACATTTCTCCGCCCTTAATTTAAAAGAAGATATTCTTTCAATATACTGGAAATTAAAGGGCTTAAAGAATTAGGCCAACATGTGATCGATTAAATGTATGTCGTTAAGGTATCACGAACGTCTGGATCGTACTTGGAGGATTAGGTACATCCTCGCTGGAGGGTGTGCATAAATCTAGGATAGGAGAAGCAGAGGGAGGTAGAGAAAGACGTGATCAGATCTTAGGGAGGTACATAAAGACGTGATCAGATCTTAGGGAGGTACATAAAGACGTGATCAGATCTTAGGGAGGTACATAAAGACGTGATCAGATCTTAGGGAGGTACATAAAGACGTGATCAGATCTTAGGGAGGTACATAAAGACGTGATCAGATCTTAGGGAGGTACATAAAGACGTGATCAGATCTTAGGGAGGTAGAGAAATAATGATCAGATCTTAGGGAGGTACATAAAGACGTGATCAGATCTTAGGGAGGTAGAGAAAGACGTGATCAGATCTTAGGGAGGTACATAAAGACGTGATCAGATCTTAGGGAGGTACATAAAGACGTGATCAGATCTTAGAGAGGTACATAAAGACGTGATCAGATCTTAGAGAGGTACATAAAGACGTGATCAGATCTTAGGGAGGTAGAGAAAGACGTGATCAGATCTTCTCATAGAAGGTTGCCTAACTAATATCCAGTTTCTGCCTCCCATCTAATCGCCTCTTCTTTAAAAAAAAAATGTAATTCGTATCTCTTTAAAAAAAATAAATCGTTTTTAGTTTTCATTTGTGTTCACGTGCACCAGTTCTCAGGATGTATTCGAGTGGCCATAGTTTTCATATTTGAATTCACGAGAGCGACAAGAGCTCTCTCCATTTAGGGTCGTATACGTGTTGTTTATTGTTTATGAATTTAACTTATTCCTCGCTTTATTTTCTGTTCTGTTTTTGTCTTTACTGTTGCGTATAAATAATTCTCAGTTCTTTGTCCGAGTAAGATGCATTACAAATTGTTCTGTCCACGACACATTACTATTTTTTTGAGTCCGAGTAAGAGAAATTGCCCTAATTTTTTGGTCCCAGTAAGACACATCAATGTTCAACTTATTACGTATATAACTACAGTATGTGTTGCTAGATCAATGTTCTACTTATATAACTACAGTATGTGTAGCTAGATCAATGTTCTACTTATATAACTACAATGAGTGTAGCTAGATCAATGTTCTACTTATATAACTACAATGTGTGTAGCTAGATCAATATTCAACTTATATAACTAAAGTATGTGTTGCTAGATCAATGTTCTACTTATATAACTACAGTATGTGTTGCTAGATCAACGTTCTACTTATAGAACTACAGTATGTGTTGCTAGATCAATGTTCTAATTATAGAACTACAGTATGTGTTGCTAGATCATTGTTCTACTTATATAACTACAGTATGTGTTGCTAGATCAACGTTCTACTTATAGAACTACAGTATGTGTTGCTAGATCAATTTTCTAATTATAGAACTACAGTATGTGTTGCTAGATCATTGTTCTACTTATATAACTACAGTATGTGTTGCTAGATCAATGTTCTACTTATATAACTACAGTATGTGTTGCTAGATCAACGTTCTACTTATATAACTACAGTATGTGTTGCTAGATCAATGTTCTAATTATAGAACTACAGTATGTGTTGCTAGATCATTGTTCTACTTATATAACTAAAGTATGTGTTGCTAGATCAACGTTCTACTTATAGAACTACAGTATGTGTTGCTAGATCAATGTTCTAATTATAGAACTGCAGTATGTGTTGCTAGATCATTGTTCTACTTATATAACTACAGTATGTGTTGCTAGATCAATGTTCTACTTATATAACTACAATGAGTGTAGCTAGATCAATGTTCTACTTATATAACTAAAGTATGTGTTGCTAGATCAACGTTCTACTTATAGAACTACAGTATGTGTTGCTAGATCAATGTTCTAATTATAGAACTACAGTATGTGTTGCTAGATCAATGTTCTACTTATATAACTACAGTATGTGTTGCTAGATCAATGTTCTACTTATATAACTACATTATGTGTTGCTAGATCAATGTTCTACTTATATAACTAAAGTATGTGTTGCTAGATCAATGTTCTACTTATATAACTACAGTGTGTGTAGCTAGATCAATGTTCTACTTATATAACAACATTATGTGTTGCTAGAACAATGTTCTACTTATATGTCACGGTTTGCCTCCCCTTAAATCTGCAGTATTGGTCCAACAGTGGCCACAACTCAAGAGTAACTAATGTGGGTCTTCAAAGGTGTCTACCTTGGCACAAGATTACTCTTTTCCGAGTTGTAGGTAGAAGGATAATGATGCTTCCACCTCTAGGAAGTATTCACAAGATATTCAGAAAAGCGAAAAAATGCTGCATTGGCTGAGCACGTTAACTCTAGTATCTGCCGGCAACTTTTGTGAAGGATTATGTAATCTTATAATTCGTGAGCTCGTTCAAGCCCCCAGCTGAGTTAATTCAGCGAATATCCTCTTATTATTATTTAGCTATGTTTACTTGTCTTTAAGAAATTGTCTGAGACATACGGAGGTAGTACATTCAAAATGATTAAATCAACTTTAGGTTTGTCTTTATACAAGTAACAAATTGTATAATCAGTTATGTCTTAACAGTTATAAAAATGAACAATTGTTTAGAAAAAAGTATTCATTACAGTAAGATGTTATGGTTTTCGAAAATGGACAGTTCGCTTGACAGCTTTTAAGTTTTACGTAGCTGCCAATAGTTGTTTCTGCTCCAGCTGATATTTAGGTCTTTGCAGATATATGACTAGATTGTTCCACGTCCCTGGTCAAGATTAAGAGTTCCAGCAATTTCCAAGTAGTATCAGGGAGTAACTGAAAAGCTGGTTCCAAGTCTCTGAGACCCGTCTGATGATGGTGTCTAGCGTCGACTTCAGGCCACCTATACCCTCACTTGTTCCAGAAATAGTACCTTTAACTGGTACCACCAATTAATATGGCGAAAGAAGAGAACCGAATATCCTCTGAGTATTGAGTTTCCTGACACATACTTATGCGCCGCCTCTTTTCAATCCACTATCCCATCTATCTCAGAACCTTTACCCTCTCTGAGAATTAATCTTAATGCCAGTGGGAAAAAACTATCTTTACCTTTAAAATGAATAGTTTTATATTTAACTTTAGTTGAAAATGTTAACAACATAGTTTTAATATGTTTACATTTACATCGGTTGAAAAGGTTGTAAACTTTCATTACAGTTAGAGTGAATATGTTTTACATTTACACTGGTTGAAAAGGTTGAAACTTTCATTACATTTAAAGTGAATATGTTTTACATTTACACTGGTTGAAAAGGTTGAAACATTCATTCCATTTAGAGTAAATATGTTTTACATTTACACTGCTTGAAAAAGTTACTAATATTACACGTATGTACATCATTTCTTTCACTATTCCCTTCCTGCTCCATATGAAACTTAGGACTACCTCTGCTTTTGGTTCTTTGTAAGTGTAGCATGGCGTTCTATTATTATTATAGTTGGAGTAGACGTCTTGCTACTCTGACCAACTTTACATAGGGGTAGAAAATGATAAACCCCGAACACAGCTATTCCAATCCAAATATGTGGATGTCACCACCAAAGCAGAGTGAACAGTTAAACAAACGTTTATTCACATAAGCACACAGCTCCATCCGTATCAACTCAAATCCATTATAGCATATGGCATAATATACATCTCTCGTCTTCCGTATGGTCCTGTATCGTCAGAAACTAGTACACTGTCCCCGACAGTTTATTCATATAATATTTCTCACAGTTCAGAGAAATACATACGTCCTTTTCTCATGCATAAATCTCGTACCCCTCACACAATGATCTTGAGGTACAGAAAAAGGTAACATGTAGGAATTTATCACATAAATCCTATATATTTCGGGAGCTCAACACAACACACGTCCACTCTCTCACCAGTCACCTGTCTCCCGAGATTCCCGCCACGACATGCGGCTTAGCGTAACTCACCTATCTTTCTCAGTGACCCGTGTAAAAATAAACAAACACAGAGTCCCACTGAACTAAACTAAATACATCACCCCTGTTATGAATTTTAATCGTAACAGTACTCCCCCCCCGGCAAAATAATGAAAACAAAGTTTTCATTATTTTCGTAGTGTGAATATAACACCACCAAAAACCATATGGTATCATCAAGTCTTATAGACAGTACTACATAGTATAGCACCCAGGTTTCTGCCGCATAGTAGGCAATTGAACCCTCATTGTGAGGACAATAGTAAAAACTACAGCCAACGACTACACATGACAAAATCGTTTTAACAGCCCGGTGAGGTAACCATAACTAATAGTACTGAACATGATAGCAATACATGCACTCACATACCTCACACACAAATCACACCGTCCAATATCCCTATTCGTCAGTCCAGTATCAGTAGTCACTTAAACTATCTTAAATCAATGCAATAATACAAAGCATTAAATAGGACATCAAAATGCAATAACGTCAATAGATGACATGAGGCAGACCATCATACCAAGAAATTAAATGAATGCACCAAACATTTTCGGTTAATTTTACCTTTTTACGTCCTAGTCAACAAAAGTGTACTGTAATATTATTAACATATTACTTGCATTTAACACTCATGTGTGAGCCATTGAACACGAGTATGCTGATGTGTTGTTCAAACAGATAATAGTATGTACTATCAGCAATATAATAATTTATAATCTAATGTGCCCGTGGAAAAGATTTCTATCACCGACCAAATCATATCTGTGTAATTACAATTAATTAACACTTATTTAATCACAATAATTAAACTAAGTAGTGTAATGAAATTATATAGTATCATAATATATTAAACTAAAGTTCCATGATAAAATGTCCGGCAGACCAAGTCCAGTGACACCATGTCCAAATAAGCCTTTGTCAAAGTTGTTGATTCTCCTCCAGAGAATATTATTGTTATATGAGTTAACAATGTTCCAGTCGAATCAAGTGAAAACTGCAAAAAATAGTCATGTAGAAATGTTTTTGTCATCTTCCCTTGCATATATGAGTTATTGTAGAGTTATGTTCCTTCTTTTGTCGATGTAATTCCTCCTATTGAAACGAACCGAAATAACTGCAGAAAAGATGCCCCATTCACAGCATTTTCCTTATCTGACAGAATGTGCGTTCATTAGTGTGTAGATCCACTCTGACCACTGTCAATAAGGCACAATATATGCACACACTGTACTGAGTTTATAGAGTTATTGCTCGACATGGAGCATTGAAGTATTCATCACTATCAGGTGCCCTGTGAGCCGATTCGTCGTTGTAAGTAGTGTTTCAAACGTCATTGAAAAGTATTCATCAGGTATATGACAAACCAAAGCAGTTCTCAGCTTTAGCATGTGGTAGCAGGTTACAATATACTCTACGCTTGGATTCCAGCCAAACTCTTGATAATTCTGTTTTATTTGGATATTGCCTGACAAAAAATGTTACCACGTGGTGTCCTGGAAACATCAAGTGTTTCCATGGTCACCATGGGAAGGCCCCGTCCCTAAAAAAGTTAGTAGATTGGTCAAGATGATTTCAACATCCCACCGTCCTTTTTCTCGAACGAGGAAGAAGAAGAAGAATTTGGATTTTGTCTGATAAAAAATGTTACCATGCGATCAGTGTTCCATGGTCACCATGCCACGAAGTTAGTACATCTGTTGATTTCAACATCCCATGTCGTCTGAAATTCTCGAGCTGATTGGTGACAAAGGGTCAGCAATAACATTCTGCATAACCGTCCCACCGATTCTTGATTCAGAGGTGTTGACTCTATGGATAAATGGAAATCGAGCGTCAGGTAATCTCGAAATTGGTGATTTTGACAAACAGCATTTTCATATTTTTAACGAGACATTACAGCCATTTAATGAAACAATCTTGTCTGGCGAGTTTTTTCTTTCCAACGAAGACCGAACTGAGGTAATATCTGAAAAATTAGGCAAGAATTTTCTATATACATTCACTAAGCCTAACAGACTGCGAACCTGTTTCTCAGTTCTAGGAATTACAAGATACAAGATCTTAGAGATAGTAGAATCTTCAGGTTTCTGAAAACCATCTCCTACACTATGATTACGAAAAAAAACATTTCAGTGAATCCTAATCTTTTTTCTGAAGGTTTAGCAGTAAAATGATGCTGATGAAAAAACAAACATCATCAATATAAGTGATGAAGTCATCACTAACAGAGAAAATCTTTCGCATCCTGCGAACAACAGTAGCAGTAAATATACCATTAAGTAAAGAATCTAACACATACAGATGCTCAGCATAGCAAAGAGCATTGAAATAGTCAAAGAGTAGTCTCAAGATGTGTGCATTCTACATAAGAATGACCCCTATAATGAACAACATTATTAACCTCATCATAAGTACAAAAAGGAAATAACACTTTCTGAACAAGACAAGTGGAAAGAAAACAATCACATCCCTGCAAAGGAACAATTTTGAAGTTATTATGTTCTTGAAACGGTGCAACACGACCTGTAATACCTGAAACAAGGAAAAGTATTGTTAAAACTGCCACACAAACCAATGTAGTGGCCAGTACATACCACAAGGGCACATGGTATGTCAGCATCTGAAACAACACAGCTGAAGGGATATTAATTTCCGTAAAGTTCCTACCTGAAAAGGAAAAACCATCTCATCTCATAATCGAAACCTCTTCTACCCCGTGAAACGAGGTGTAGAGGGGACCCAAGTGCACAAGGCCCATGGGTGGGACATGTAATCGAAGTGACTTGGCAAACAGGTGATTAGCCCATTGTGCCCGAACTTGCCCTCATGTGTACTCATATTCGCTATAAAACCTCCGAACCACCGAGACGTCATTCCAGCCAAAATGGACAGAGCCTCATTTACCCGAAGGTTTCGAGGGATGTCCTTCCTCATCTGCACAAAGGCATTTATAGAGGAACTCTCAGGACCCGTAGGTCTGAGGAAAGGAGCAAAATCTGAGAACAGGCACAGCAGTCTTTGGTACTGGCAGGTCTCCACTTAGAGTGGTTTACCACACACAGTCAGTAAAGACAAAGGTCGCCTGCGGCGTAAAAGGAAAAACCACCCAGTACAAATACAATGGCAAACAAGAAAACACACAGCCAAACATACAGTCTGAACTGGAAGAAATACGACGAATTAAAACTCGACAACTGATGAACCTTGACATCAACAATGCCAGGTATGACATCAGCAATAATGCAAAGTGGCCAACTACTGCTCTGGCCTTATGCTTCCTTGGGAGCGAACATGGAGAAAGTGTTAGAAAATTGTGTGTATACCCACTTACCCAGTCTCTCTTTTTTTAATGGCGTTAATAGTGTTCTCATGTCCACGAGTTTTGCAAATTTCGCTGCTCGATACTTTTTTTTTTTTTTTGGGGGGGGGGGGGGGGGGGGGGGGAGGAATTGAAGTGAAGTGGGGGGGGGGGGGGAGGGGGGGGGGGGGGGGGGGGGGGAGGAGGGGGGGGGGGGGGGGGGGGGGGGGGGGGGGGGGGGGGGGGGGGGGGGGGGGGGGTTGGGGGGGGGGGGGGGGAGGGGGGGGGGGGGGGGGGGGGGGTGGGGGGGGGGGGGGGGGGGGGGGGGGGGGGGGGGGGGGTGAGGGGGGGGGGGGGGGGGGGGGGGAAGGAGGGGGGGGGGGGGGGGAAGGACGGGGGGGGGGGGTTGGTTGGTTCACTAAAGTGTTGTTGAGACTGAATTCGATTGAGTTTTCATAAGTACCGTCTGTGTCCTAAGGCAACTGTTGTTTTTTGTTCCTGCGTGTTGTCGACGTTTGCAATATATTTATAGCTAATTAGAGGGAACATTTGACAATGTTAACATTACATTAACTATATAATGTATTTGTTAATGATCTGATAAAATGATTGACGTTGATGAATCTATTAACAATATTCATTAGATGTTCAAGAAAGAAAGAGAGAGATAGTTAGGAAAGGGAGAACTAAAAAAGGAGAACTTATGAGGGAGACTGAAAAAGAGAGAGTTAGAAAAAGGAGAGCTAAAAAGAGGACAGGGAGAGAGTAAACTCAAACCAGAGAATGGGAGGAACAGCGTAATTTAAAAAAAACAAAATAATAAAATAAACAGAGAAAGACTAAAGACATGGAAACACGATATACAGTCCGTCTGTCTATCTATCTGCCTGTCTCTCTTTCTTTCTTCCTGTCTTTAATAACTATACTCCAATCCGCTTTCTCGCTCTCGTATAAATTTATATGTCCTTTTAGTCTGTATTGATTCTTGTTATTACTGTATCCATTTATCCAAGCCATATCTTTTGTTCACTATGTCCGTTTTACCTGATTTAAAACAATCTACCATTGTATTCAATATTTCTGCTCTCCTTGTTAACTGTCCATCCCGTCTTTACGTCTGCCATTCATAGTTTTTTAAGACAAACAAACAACAAGACTTCAGCATTCTCAGGCGAGTCGTACAAGGCGTTAATTGTAGGTTGTACATGATGCTGGCTACTTCATCTTGTAAAACAAATTGCCGCAGTGGCCACACCTACAAGAACACGTTAGCGCGTGGTGCAATCTTCCTGCAAGAAGACCAGCCACAGTAGTAACTCAGTGAGGAGTGTAAAGGTAAATGGTGAAGATGATGATTTATATTTTTATTTGTCTTGTTCCGTTCTATCCGCACATCACTGTTTTGGCCATAATATATCATCCACAAACGTAATTATCCCCCCTGTATCATAATGATAATGGATCACTAACCACTCCCACCCCACACCTGGCGTTGTTCTCTTTCATATTGTATCCTGTTCGTTGCTGGACATTATTGACCTCTCGTTTATTTTGTTTTTCGCTCTTTGAGATTTTCCCTTGAACTTTGACCTCCCTACGTTTTTCTTTTTATGGTATTTTTTGACAAGGCCGTACGACTTGTGTTTTTCACATGTATCTCGTAAGGTCGTTTTCTTCTATAGGTCAGGTTGTTGAAGATTCTAAATAAATACCTTGTAATACTTGTAAATTGGTATGTTCTAGGCACTAGTAAGAAAAAAAAAGACACAAAGAAACAGAAAGCTAGATAACAGAGGTGGTAGGCTTACCGGGGACTCGAACCCAGGACCTTCCGTACGGCATCACTATGAAAGCGAATCGTGACTAACCTCCCTGCCAACTTCTCTATCTTTCTTCTTTCTCCTTGTCGTTCCCAACGGAGCATGGATCCAGTATTTTAGTTGTTAGAGAGTGTCCTTTGACTCCTGAGTTTCTTACGGAGCATGGAGTCAAGATTGCCAGCGGGAAGACTTCACCAAGCAAATTCGTGATACTTACTGCGGTGGTGTCAATGGCAATCGATTTTACAGGATTGGATTGCCAGCCTTATCAAAATCTCGTGTTGAATTGTCACGTAGGTCTTTATATCATTAAATTGCCTATATCTTCTTCCTATTCTCTCACCCGCATCTTTTATTTTATTATCTTTCCGTACTTGTTTTTCCTGTATTTTTCGCATCACTCGGTTGCGAAAAATATTTTCTTCAGTATTCTCAAACTTTACCTTGTGTTTTTTCTCATACTGGGATACGTAAATTTTATTACATAGATGTCAGTCAGACGTGAAGTGCGATTTAGTTGCAGTCCATCTCAGACATCGAGCCGACTTGGGTCTGCACCTTCAGATGACACGACACTCCTGAGTTAGATTCTCGACGTAAACGCGTGAGAATGCTAGGAGAGAGCCGACATCCGTCTGCATTTTCACCGGTCAACAACGAGTTGCATCGGCCGAACGCTTAAGTAGGAGCGAATATTTACACCTTATAGTCGCAGTTTCAGACGGTTGTCTGAGATTTGCAACTGACACGCGCTTTTCCCGGTCCGTTTGTTACCGCAGGTGCGTAATCGCACTGGTGGCAGTTACGACACGCCTCTAAGTTAAACGTAGCTGTTATGAGAAGGGGGAGAGATCGGCGCGGGGGAGATAGTTCATCCTTTGTCTGGTTTAAAATATTAACCCACGTTTGAAACTATTTCATTTCACTCAGTAACTTTGCAGTTAGACTAGAACCACCTTCGTTCGATTTCTAAATAATCTCTGTAAATAGAGATGGCCTTTAGTTTGGTCTAAGTGGTTTAAGTTCTTAGTACTTCTGTGTTTGAGGTAAATATTATATATAATAGATCTCTAGTATTTTGTGAAGTGATTAAGTGTTAAATCGCCGATTTCATTTTAAACTAGTTCTGTGTGCAGAGTAAATATTTTGATAGTTTGTTATTTCTTTAATCGACGAGTTGCAGTGGAAATACAAAATAAATTATATTTTTAGCTTACTAAACAAGTAGCTGATTACGGAAACAACGGTAGATGGATCTATTTGTTGTTGCCCTAAAGACGCCTCTAGGCGTGATGGGAAACTACAACAGAGAAAATCAATCTGCTGTTGCCCTTAAGACGCCACAAGGCGTGATGGCCTCTGACTGCTTGGTCGGTCTTTGGCTAAGGACGGAAGAAGAAGAAAGAAGAAGAAGAAACAAGTAGCTGAAATGAGTTTAATTTAACTGTTAAATACTCAGTCGAAACTGTTTTAATAACTAACTTATAAATGCTAGATGCGACATCAATGAATATTGACGGAATACGAAGATATTCCTAATTCCTGATGATTGATTTTTATATAACTTATTTCACGGGAAGTTTTAAATATAAGTCAAGCTGTAGGCTTGTCGTGTAAAATGTAAGTTATATTGAGTACATATATGCAAATTATTTGATATGTGTTCTTTCATTTTATATAGTGAAACGGTGGGTACCCAACTTGCCAGCGTTTAGTAAAGAGACACATATTGTGTGTGAAGCATAGACAGTTCCTATCTTTAACCTCGTGGGTTTTTTTGTTTTTTTTCAAGTAACACTGGTCTGACATTGCATATGCCATCAGACAGAGACAGTAATAGCAATCCCACTCACGTTTTCTAAAGACTAGAAATATATATTGGGCTTTTGAGCCAGTTCATATTGCTCCACAAATTTAAATGTACATGCTGCCTGGCGGCGAGAATATTACAAGAATAACACTAACATTCTGACAGAGATTGTGACTAGTATTGTGGTGACCAAATATAGTACCTGCCTGAAAGAAGACACCGATCTGACATTCCTTAAATCCTAGAATCCAAAGCTAATGACATTGTGCTCTGCTAACTTTCGTGCCTGGACAAATTTTATGTGACTTAATCAGACATTCGAAAAAAAATTAGAACACCCAAGGAATCGTTCCCTGAGACAGAGAGTTCAGTACGTCTTTTGGAACTGGGGTTTTCTTGGTCGAGGACTGCATTTTTCGGGTCTGTGCGAAGGTCCTAGAATTATTATGTTCCCAGAGGCAGCGAGCAAAGTTGTGAGTATATATATGTGTGAGCAAGGCCATGGCTGAATGAATGAGAGTACACAGGCCAGGGTGTTATTTTACCGGTGTATTACTGTCACCCATTTGCTATCTTAAATTTTTAAATCTGCAGAATTTGTTACTAATGCTAGAGTTTCTGTTTCTTAGGCTAAATCAGATTATCCAACTCTGTTCATACATTTACGAGAAAGAAAGAAACCTCTTAGACTCAACCCTATGTATCTATAACTCTTTGGGCCATCATCTGTTCTCTTAACGGGGCTGTGGGCTAAACCTAGAGTAAGATTCTAACGGGCTATCATCCTTGTAGCATTTTTTTTCTTAAATTTTATGACTATTTGTATATGTTTCTCCTTGATGTATTTCTTTGGTGTTGTGAGAAGATTTTTTTTTTTATGATAATAATAAAAATCTCTCTTGAACTAATCAGTGCGTTGGTCAGCTCGTTCTAAAAATATATATATATCCATTGTTATAGATTTCCCACGTCTGTGTGTTTAACTGTCGTCACGTGTATGTGCGTGCCCGTGATTAGATAGAAATATATGTAATATATATATCTGTGTTTAGACTGTCTGACTACTTTAGATCTGTCGTAGAAGATAGGTGAGAGAGAGAGAAGATTTTCCGCTCTCAGAGACAGCATCTATCACTATTCTACCACCTCACTCGTGGAAGTCTATTTTCTTATTTCCATCTCTCACTGTGACTATCACTCATTCCAACCTATTCAGAAGGGACCAACCCAAGTCTTAATACTCCTATCGAAAAATCTACGACATGAATGTCCTTGATACTGAGCATAATAAACAGAGCAGCATATGTCATCAGTGGGCACTTTAATATGCGCTGTTGGAGACCAAAAGCTTTTGAATTAATAAAAGCGCTCTTTCCATGAAGGTCAGAGCTTGGTAAAGCATCACAGCCAACTAGGCAGTACATTAGCACGCCCATTAGTTTTCCATGTCGTCCAGGTGATTGACCCTGGCATTTCGTACATCCATATATCTCCTCGCCCCGTCTATTGATCAGGGGTCTCTGATGAGACTGTGGTAAAGTGGGATTTTATAAATATTTATAGGGGACTTAGTGTACTGACTGAGATCAGCTGTGAAGGTATCTGTATCTAATAGATGTAGTGTTTTACAGATAACCTTACTTGCTGCCACATATGTATACCTCAGTCAGAATTATTCTGGAATATTGTGATGACTACGTTGAATGTCTAGGGTATGTATATGATGAAGTGTAAGTCACAACAACAACAGACAGATAAACAATTTAATTTATTCCACCACGCTTGACAACACTGTGACACTCACATACATATAACACTCTATGAGAATATCTTAAATGAGTCACTGATAAATTTTCAAATATCAATATGTATTCAGTGCTGTCATTAATGTATATGTGTCCTGATTCAAATACAAGTGAACCAGGAATCACAATCAATTTTAATTACAAGTTATATGTACAGAATTTATCAATATGAATCTTGTAGTGACATATTTTATTAATATTATCCTATGTGTGTCAGTTGTGTAGTGGTAATATGAGGTAATACTGGTTTTGTTTTTTTCAAGCTCTGTTGGTATTTGTCATCATGACTTCAATTGTTTGTTTCTGTTGGAACTAGTATTGGAGATGTTCTCAGTTCCTGGCATTAAAACAATTAATTTCCCCTCTTAATTTTATTTTACAAGGTCAGTTTAAGATGGGGGTACATAATGTTGAGCTCCGCTGGCCACATCAGCTTATCTGTCGTGATGGCGGCAGGAAAAGACTCCTCTGCTCGAGTGCTCCCCTGTGTTCTGGAGACACCTCACTGTTAGCTATATGGACCAAGGAGTATGCTGTCCGACTCTGGATTCAGCAAAGCTCTGACCAGGTGCTGCTCAATAACTTTAAGACCACGGTCCCTGAAACAAGAAGGTTGTACCTCCTACTTCAGAACTAATTTATACTCTATTTCTACACTGAGCACAATACATGACAAACACTGAGTTCAGAGCGTTAGGCCAACTGTCAGCTTCATCTGAAATACTTTACACCAGTATATTCCTCCCTAATGGTTACTACGCCTCTGCAATTCCAGCATTATTTCTTTCTAGTCAATAATCTAGGTGTCAGTGTACTGCTTGGCAATTCCATGTAGTTTTACTTTCCTCCGACACCTTCTGTTCAGGCTGGAGCACTATAGGCTTTACCTCATGTTCGCTACTGAACCACACATATATACAGACATAAGTATCAATTTACATTCAATTTTCATTTAAAAAGATATCAAATATTTCCAACCTACCACAATTCATGGAAATAATACACAGTGACGTTGAATGGCAATGAATATAGCACAACTCCGATCTGCCGATGTCCCAGGCTTTTATTTAGAACAAATATACCCTGGTGCTCAACGCACTGTTTCTTAGTAGGTTTATTACAAGATGTGGCAAGGAACAGACGCTCTGAATTGAGTATATTCGCAGCTCTAACCAATCATGCCATGTCTACCTACTTTTCAAAAAAATATTACCCTTCTCACGTTTCCCCTGACAACGAAAGATAGTATTTATAGTCCGACTAATCGTGTTTAGCCTTACATTTATTGCGCTCCAATCAAATAGGAGTTAACATGGTAGGCTATTTCCGTAAAGTCATGTTTTTCAAACACGTTATAAAAAAAAATTTTATGAGCAGAAATGATTTCATGCTGTCAGGCACCCCCACTATTTTATTTTGGCTATAATTTGGTAATTCCTAGACTATTTGCGTAACGTTTTACATATTCTTTGTCAGCAAGCCCTAAGGAACCCAAATATACAAATTTAAAAGAGCTAAGTGGCTGCGTTCAAAATATGCAATTTCTTCTACCTCCTGTTTACTTCGAAGATGTGCTGTCTGGGTACTGTAATGTTTTCAAACGTAAACCAGTATAATGTCATATTTCCCAATAAGCGTTTTTCAGGATTTTAAAACCTAACTCTGGTATGGGTAGTGTTTTTATCACTGACGATTTGAAAAAAAAACCAGTGCTTGTGGCCTTACACGCGTGATGGCAGCAATTGTGTATCGCGCGACTCGTGTTAGTATTGCCTGTGTCCCTGCTTTCTGCCTCTCCCTTCTCTCTATCCTTTAGTCCATCTGTCTTTCGTTTTTGGTAACATAGTGTATAAAAAGACATGAATGGAATTTTAAATCTAGGTCAACTTGCGTATTTCAAGGTTTTTCTTAGAAATGAAGTACCCTTTTTATTGTGTCTGGGAAACGCGTGTATGTTGCAGAAGGCTTTTACTATCAACGTGGAACGTTACAATTTGCAGACGCAGGAGAACACAAGGGGATTTCGAGTACAGTCATTGGGACAGCACTGTTCTTTACCATTCTTCTTTCCTTTTATTAAATTTATTTGTTAGGCTTTATATTTACGTTTTAATTTATATATGTGGATGTAGAATTTCACGACAGAGACAAAGAAAGAATATAATCACTTGTCTCTCACTCATGTTGACGGAAATGGCTAATATGAGGTTGTTCAATAGACTAGCACTCGCATCATGTAAAATGTCACGAAATACGTTCGTTTTTTTTTCTGGTCTGTCTCTCCACTTTGGTATTATTATCTACCACTCTTTTTACGTGCAAATTCTTGCAATTTTTATCGTTTACGCTTTCACAGTGCAAGGTTTTCTTATCATATTTTGTTCAAACTTTTTACTCCCTTACTAATTATCTTGATCACGTGACTTGTTTTGACACAATATTGTCCTTGTGCAAAGCAGAGTTGCCACATTGACTTTTCTTTATCACCGCTCCAGGCAGTGTTAAAGTCTACAATGAGCCACATTCTTATTGTTAATCCAGACTTCTTTTCTGGGAAGATACACAAACATGTTGTTCGCAGTGGTCCAGTATAGATGGACAGACGTTATGTGGAGGTAAGGTGGCAGTTAGCAAATATGCAGTGCCCAAAAACATGATCGATGTCAATCTTGAAGAAGATTGTCAGTAATAGATCTATGAAGTTGTGAATTATCAACATAATAAATACCCACGGAAGTTGCAAGACCTTATAAGGTAATGGAGTTGGAATACATCTTATATTGTCATATAGAATGTTATACATAACATAGAGGATAGTTGAGGATATACCCCTACCACAATCAAACAGTTATTTACCACTGATTTGGCATTTGAGATGTAAAGATAGGCTGCTCTTGATTGGACTTCTCGTCCACGAAGTTTGAGGAAGATGAAAGTGTGGGATACTCATATCAGGGACCCAATACTCAAAAGAAGGATTTGTTGTCCTCTTAGCTTGTGGTACAGGTTTGTGGTACAAGTTGCCAGCAGTCGACGCCACATACCAACATCAAACGGATCCTGAAGACGCTTGACAACCTACGTGATTATCTCATATGTGTGTCATGAGGCGTGTTACAGCCACCAGATTTGACTATTGAAGAGAAGTACAGACCGAAGCACCAGTGGGAACCAACAGTGGCTGAAGCAGTCGCCAACCTACCAGACACTGGAAGCTAAGTACTATAACAGCGCAACCACTGGACATTTCAAATCGTTTTAATAAGTCAATCACAGTTCAAATCATCCGATGATGATCCATATCATCGTGTTCTTTGTCTAAAGCAGGTTATTTATTTCAAATCTTGTTAACTGATTCCGTACGCAAGATCTTTTAAAAGACGCAATGGCCGACCGCTGGGACCGCAAGATCTTTTAAAAGACGCTGATTTATTTCGTTGTTTCTTTCTATTCTGATATTTTATACTGCCCGGAATTTATCTCGAACGGAAGTAAACACAAAACTGGGCAAATTTCAACAGGCTTCAACGTCTTTTATTTGCGTTTGAAGGGATTTTTTCACATTTATCTTCATCTTTAATCGTGTTTTGTCGTATCGCCATAATGGCCGAAAAACACACAGGATATGTTACTAATATGTGAACAGTGAACAAACTGTGTGATCAACCATAACTTTCTTACTTTTCTGTGTTTCTAAATGGATTACCTGCACAAAGAGAGCAGTGAAACTGTATTGTGATAACAATTTATGTTACAAGCCTTACGTAAGTCGAAAATTTTTGTTCAAAATTTCAAGTTATCTTTTTTCCGTTTACATGTTATCTGTTATAACATAAACATAACATAAAATTAGCTAGAAAGGCATATGGATTTATATTGTTCATCCGATGTACTTTAATTTGATATATAATATGTTATACTTAACTCATGATTAGACACACATTGTCAGTAAACGTAAATTATGTATGTGTAAATTTTTGGGGCTTAAAAATAATTCCGTCCAGAGCTGAAAATAATTATGTACGGAAAGAGTTAAATTCTAAGTGATTATTAAATCTGTTTATCTTTAACTTTAAAACCATAGTTCGATTAATCGCTATTGAGTGAGTTGTATGTCTGCACCCGTATGACTCATACAGTATTAAATACATAAACATACAAAGCTATAAAATTAATAGTTGCTGAATCATCTTCAGCTGCGGGCTCAAAAACCACGAGTCAAAATTTCCTCATAAAGTGGGCGGGAGAATGTAAGTTCATGACAGCTTAAATGATCTCAGTTGTTGTGTTTGCTTTTCTTTAACATTCTATGAGGTCTTCTTAATTAGAAGCATCGTTCTTCTATTTATATCTCTGCCAGGAGAAATCTTGAGCGAAGGTTGATACCTTTGAATTCCATCATCATTAATTTGTTTGGCCATTTCTTTCCATTTTTTAAGAGTTCAATACAACCGGTGTTCGCCGAACACTGAGGAAGTACGGCCAGTGTTGGCGTTGCTGGCGAGTCCTTTTTAGCGCTTTATGCTAGCAGATGGATAATGTTAGTCATTTTCAGGACTTAGTATCTTATCAACACTGGTCGAGCTAGCAGTCATTTTCAGGGCTATGTCATGCTAGCTGAAAGATTCTATTAGTCCTTTTCAGGGTTAAAAGTGTATCAATACATAACTTCAGTTAACAGAGTTCACTTATTTTTGAATGGCAAATTACGCTCTGATATAACAAAATGACTTCATCTAGGTTGAAAGGAACGTGCCTCGCCACATGAAGGCAAAACCCTCACACACACAAAAGTCGACCACATTTCTGTGACGCTTCGTCCGGGATTTAACTTGTTTCATATTGAGACAATTATCTGAGATAAGAACACTCTTATCTATCCTAGACTACTACTGCTGTAGGTAATTGTCACATATTGGTGTCCAGGTATTGGATTAGAAATAAGAGGGAGTAAAAATTTACCCTAAACTATAATAATAACATTTATAAATTTTTACAACTAGGCACCACAAAAAATAGTGAGTCGTAGTTAGGGGTCATTAGTACGATCTATTTATTTACTGTAGTGCCTAGTTGGCAGGGAGGATAGTGTGATTTGCCTCCGTAGCTAGGTGGTGGTGCCGTTCGAAAGGTCCTGCGTTCGATTCTCCGGTTAGCCATTCACTTCTTTTGTGTTTCTGTTGTGGCACTAGAGGCCACAGAGATGTGGTTTTACAGAAGAATGTTAAAAATACCATGGACAGCCAAAAAATTTAATGAGGATGCCCTGAAAAAGGCCAATGCGCAAAGGAAACTTCTCTGTTGGTCTTTTTTTCTGTCCAGGGTATTCTCAACATCCTTCTGTAGCATTTCATTTCGAATGATGTAATCCTTTTTGCAACTGTTTTATTGAGTGTCCATGTCTCGCAGCCGTATGTTGCTACTGGGAATACACATGCTCTGATCAGTTGTAACTTTGTCCCGGTACTGGGAATATACATGCTCTGATCAGTTGTAAATTTGTCCTGGTACAGGGAATATAACTGATGGACATTTTTTCAGAATCAGTGGTTCCAAATAATGTCATACTGCCCTCTGATCTCCTGGGTAGTGAGATCGGATGCCTAGCCTTCTCGGATAAGGTCAAAAAATTAGGAGGCCCCGTGTGCATGTTGTGCACGTTAAAAAGAGTAGGCCATTTGGCTGATGCCCTGGCAAAATTTAAAAATTAAGAAACCTAGCCAACACAAAAATATTTATAGAATGTGTGATTGAGATCCTCGACGGTGCTGCGCATTTCGCACACTGTGCTGAGATGCTCCTCATGTTATCTAAGGGAGGACATCGGAGTACTATTGGAGCTGTATGTGTGCAGTGAAAATGGTCCTTAAAATCCAACCAAACCAATCGGTTAGCGCGCCACCTGCCTGCATAGATAGGAACAGGTAACAGGGGAGAGGAGAACTGGAGACAGAAATGAAAGGAAAGGCCTTGAGCTGATGGCACGTGACTTGGTATATATTTGTTGAAGGCCTACGCTCCTTGGGGATCTGAAGGGTGAAGAATGGCGCCATCTGCCAGTTTGGGGGCGGGGCATCGCTCTCCCTGTCGAGGTCTCACCGTGCATGTAGAATGTTTTTACTTTTATTGCTCGGAAAAAGGCGGAATATATTTCCCAACAGCCCATAACTGAAATACGTATATGGACATGAGAAAGACACATTTTCCCCCACCTCCAAGTTAGAATTCCCAAATCTGATTCTTTGGAATAATTTGGAGGTGGAATATAAACGAACTATCGTGTAAGGGCAACAATCCATAAATATAACTAAACTCGCTGTAAAATTAATGTGAATAATTTACAAGACAAAATTGTCTCAAGACAGTTAATTATGTTTGTTAGTTAGGTTAGTGAGTCATTTATTGGTTAGGTTGTCTCATAGTAGACTTGCTTTTCTTTATATTTGCATGACATTTATTTATTTAGATTAATTGATGTTAGTGTCCTTCTTATTTGAAAATAATTTTTCTTTTAAAAGCATCGCCGGATGACTTCCACCGCCAACCTTCAGGTTAAAACTCTTAACCATTCCACCACGTCAGTATCATAATCAATCTTCAGGTTAAAACGCTTAACCATTCCACCACGTCAGTATCATAATCAACCTTCAGGTTAAAACGCTTAACCATTCCACCACGTCAGTATCATAATCAACCTTCAGGTTAAAACGCTTAACCATTCCACCACGTGTCAGTATCATAATCAACCTTCAGGTTAAAACGCTTAATCATTCCACCACGTCAGTATCATAATCAATCTTCAGGTTAAAACGCTTAACCATTCCACCACGTCAGTATCATAATCAACCTTCAGGTTAAAACGCTTAACCATTCCACCACGTCAGTATCATAATCAACCTTCAGGTTAAAACGTTTAACCATTCCACCACGTCAGTATCATAATCAACCTTCAGGTTAAAACGTTTAACCATTCCACCACGTCAGTATTATAATCAACCTTCAGGTTAAAACGCTTAACCATTCCACCACGTGTCAGTATCATAATCAACCTTCAGGTTAAAACGCTTAACCATTCCACCACATGTCAGTATCATAATCAACCTTCAGGTTAAAACGCTTAATCATTCCACTACGTCAGTATCATAATCAAAGTCTTTCTGTCCTGTGAGATCAGGTGACATTTTGTTCATATCTCAGTCTCTAGTTCTCTTTGTCCATGGGTTCTTTCGTCTCTCTTACCTTGTTCCTCAGCACGTGTCCTGTTCTTTGTCAATGTCTTCTTCTCATGTCTTGTTCCAGTGGCACTTTTCTGGTCTTTGTCATCAATTCCACATGAGTGACCTTGTCATCAGTTCCACATTAGTGATCTTGTCATCAGTTCCACATGAGTAACCTTGTCATCAGTTCCACATTAGTGACCTTGTCATCAGTTCTACATGAGTGACCTTGTCATCAGTTCCACATTAGTGACCTTGTCATCAGTTCCACATGAGTGACATTGTCATCAATTCCACATGAGTAACCTTGTCATCAGTTCAACATGAGTAACCTTGTCATCAGTTCCACATGAGTGACATTGTCATCAATTCCACATGAGTGACCTTGTCATCAGTTCCACATGAGTGACATTGTCATCAATTCCACATGAGTGACCTTGTCATCAGTTCCACATGAGTGACATTGTCATCAATTCCACATGAGTGACCTTGTCATCAGTTCCATATGAGTGACCTTGTCGTACGACTTCAATCCTCCTAATGTACGTATGCTTACAGCCATTTATGAAAGTCTGTTTAGTTACATGGGATAATCTGAAGAAAATTCCATTCAACAGTGAAATTTAATTTTTTAACATGTATTTAATCACAATATTTTTGTTTAATCATAAATGTTTAGAAAAACATATAGCGACCTCAGAGTGAACCTTGACCACTGCCTGTCCGATGTTGACAAAAATTGTTTTTCCAGTTCTGTCATTAGAGAAAAGTCACCAGGTCGTGACACAGGATTATTTATTTGTCCTGGTCTAGCAATGCATGATACCCTGTTCTATTTCCTCCTGTTTTTACCGCAAGCGCCATTAACATTGTCAACTTGTGCATTGAATCTGCAAATGAAAATAAGTTACAAATTAATTTTTGTTTAAATATTTTGTTTAGTAGGGCCTGTTTTACTGTAAGTTGTAACTGTGTTTTACTTTAAGTTGTAACTGTGTTTTACTGTAAGTTGTAACTGTTTTACTGTAAGTTGTAACTGTGTTTTACTGTAAGTTGTAACCGTGTCAAAATCAACAAAGAAGAGGATAAGTGACCTTTTAGTGCCGTATAATCTTCTTCTTTAGCCTTGTTGTTCCTTATGGAGCATGGAGCCAGCACTGTTGTTGTTCCAAGCACCTGTCACTTTTGCTTCTCACTGAAGTCACAAGCCCATGTCCCAAAGCCTCATCACCAAAGCATTTAGAGCTTCAGTATTTTTTTTCACTGAGCTATGTGAATTGCTTAGATTTGAAGTTATGTATTTATCTTTGCAGTAAGTTGGAGCGAAGTCATGTCAAAAATAAGTAAACCGTTTAAAGGACAAGAGTCGAGCTTTCAGGAAAATAAGGACATTAAAAAAACCCACACAGTCCTAGTAAGTGAAATTGGCAGTAGACATTGTCACATTGGCAGACCCGCTGAGTTTGGTTTGGCCATCAGAAGAGGATGCCATCAACAAGGACAGCTATGCTAAAGAACATCTGAAACACAGTAGGCCGAGAAAAAAAAACAACCTGGCGGGAGAACTGTAATTTCTGAACTTTAAGGATGGCCGCCAAACAGTGCCACCTACAGCAACCAGGCGTGAAATGAGTTTTGATCGCCGGCTAGTTCCATCAAAGAAGAATTGACAGACATAACACCATTTAGCATTCATAAATTAAAATACAAATTTAAATGGTTGAAAGTATTTACTCTGAGATGATGGGAAGAGCCAGAAACAAGTGCCATTCAACAGTGGAACTTGTGAGAAAAAAGACGCTTTGATGAACATACATTGAGAAAAACCATCTTGATAGCAGCATTCATTGTTTCTACAACCCTTAACATAAGACAGAAACACCATTTGTGGAAAGAAAATGAGATGACATGTTTAACAAAACACTAAATTGATCGCTTGGGAAAGTGATTGACATGGACAAAACAACTTGGCATGCAGTTACTTGAAAACTGTACTGTAAGTGTAGACACAGGAACTTGTTTTATGGTATAGTAGATGGCTATTACCTAAGTATGTATGAGGTCATAACCTGTGAAAATCCTGAGGAAAAATGTAGCTTGTGAAAGAAGGCCCTTTCTTGCAAACTATAAACAACCTAACTTTTTTCACTAATAAAAATAGGGCCTTTAAAATCTTAATGTGTTTTGTGGCAGCTTCTCAGTTGACTCAAACACACACACACAGATATTAAATAGAATATTTTCAATAAAATGTTGAAACACAATGTAACTGAAATCCAGCTGGGTGAAAATTTTAGAAAATCAAAATCTAGCTGTTTGTTTTAAATTTTTGATCTGAACCAGGTTCTTTATTCCTGGCCAGAAATAAAATCTGGAGAAACCAAGAGGACATGCACACCATCATCGCTCGGAGACGCTGGATTTTTTGGTTTGGCCAAACATTCCTCATAAAGTACGTATAAAGACAAGATAGCCATCACAGTTTTTTATAAATTTTCCCCTGGGAGAACGATGAAAAGAAATAGATGTGCTGTTGGGTGGCTTCATCCCTCCCTGTCTAAGTTTACCAAACATTGTCCATTAATGATGGAAGTAAAGGGATGTTTTAGTAAAGTAATTCACTTTGGGTGTTATTGACCTATGAGTTTGGCCAAATCCTCAGAACCAGCCTGCTTACGTAACTTTGCAAAAGAAGTAAAGCGCTGGTGCTGGAATCTGGAGGCCGACAAAAAACCTCTCCGTGCTGTTGGGCCCGAAATGGCCCCAGCGCAATACAACCAGAGACACTGGGGTCAAACTTTACATTTGACAACGGATGGTGTCCATAAAAAACTACCTGAAATAAAGCATTGGTGGTTCATAACCTTACCTAAAGCCACTTCTACACGTAAAATTTTGTTAGACAGGGCTGACCATACAACACCTTACAAAGTTGGTTTCCCATAGAACGACTACCCATAAATATGTTTATTAGCTTCTTGCCCAGGATAGGTGATGGCAACACTGACTGTTTTAACAGTCTTGGAGTATATATATTGTTTGCTAGACCCTGAACTATCTAGAAAATCCCTTACTTGTTTGAAGACGAAATATGGACAAATCACAAAACATTAAACAATATTCAAAATAAATGCAAAGGAAATAATTTCAACAAAGAAAAATTTCAATCTTACCAGATTTATGAATAAAGAAACAAGTTAGCAAAACTCAGCTAAATGCTGTGCTATAGTTATGGCGCACTTAAATTTATTTAAAACCACAACTTGAAATGTGTCTATACTGGACAACAAGATCACTCCAGCGCGGATAATATGATTGTCTGTGGCCAATCAATGCCTTGGATTTTTTAAATTCAAATTTCCTACACGAAAGTCATTTCAGACAAGTCAGTCAAGTATGGAATTTTTATCTGTTAGTCCCGTCCCGTCCTCTACTTGCGTTTTCACAAAAACGTACTTGGTTATTTGAACAACCTATTGCTTCCCCCTCACTACACATTTTTGTCTGTAAAGTTACATTGCCACAGATCAATTCCCCTTTCTCTTTCATTCTAACTAGATTTGGGACACTTGAGTCTTCAAGGGTCGCGATTTTTGTAGTGACATGTTAGATTCAATGCAGGTCTTTCGCTGATGTGAACAACACACTGTCCCTTTTGTCATTATCTTCATTATTAGCTATCCGTCTGTATAAATAAAAGCATATTATTTCACTGCTCAGAATGGGCCATCCGGCCAGCTAATTTTTATATTCCTAACAGAATGTTACTTTTTAAATTTTGTAATATTTCAAGGCATCTGCTTTTTCTTTTCCCCCGCTGAATACAAATAAAAGATCGTGGTATCGACAAAAGCGTCCAATAAATGACTGGCATGCGTATCATATCCAAAATCTGTCGCTTCCTGGAACTTAATGATCAACTTGGGAAAACGATGACTTTTTCTCCGATCCCTTTTCCCCCCCCCCCCCCCCCCCCCCCCCCCCTAATTGTAAGTCTCTTTAGCCTATCTAGTCTCACGCGCAATTTACTTCAGTCATACTTTTGATTTCTCATCCCGTTCAAATGGTAACCGTTTTGATTTCCCGTCTAGCAAGTCAATTTTTATGGAGGGCGATGACCCGCGGTCAGGGCGATCATGTACTACTATCAGCAGCAGCAATCGACATTGGCGAAGACAATGGCCGCGAGCTAGTTTACAAATGTCTCCCAAATTCAGCGTTCCCTAACATAATAGAGATCGTAGTACCTGGGGGTCTCTGAGGAAATAAAATGAAAAAAAAAATAAGACTGCTGTTCCCTCAGGCATGTCGTAACAGGCGATTAATGTGAAGTTTGCACGGAACCGGCTACCTCATGATGTAAAACATTATTTGTTGCACAACCCATACATCAGATGGTGCGGGTGACTTGTAAGTGGATTTAATGGCAGTGTATTTTCTGGTGTCTCAATGGCGTCATTGTTGCGTGCATATTTTTGACGCACATATTACAAAAAAATCGATATGGTTATTTAATATGGGAAAAATATAGTCATGCATCCATCTGTGTATGAAAATGCTGTTTATTGTAAAAGCGAGATAATCCATGTTTGATTCACACTTTTGATTATAGGAGTAATCGGTCTGGATATCGATCCAGCGCAAGAATAGTACGCTTGCGTTTGTACTTAATTTTAGGGCCAGAAAATATATTAATTTGCTTATTGTGTTTATGGCCTGAATTCATATGTATTACATATTATTAGTACAAGTGGAATCAGTCCTATATTGTATATTTTGGATGGGTATGAGGGACTAGATTCTTGTTAGCGGAAGTATGAGTTGTCTTAACAAGTCGTGATGAGTTCCGATGTACTGCTAAGAATGGCGGGGTACGTTTTTCAAGAGCTGGTCCCTTCGTCAAGAAAAAATGTCTTACGAAGTGGTTTTTTTTCTTCTGGAGGAGATAGTGTCTCTACGATAGTTTGTGTTAGAGACTCTCCTTATGTCAGTATATAGATGATTCGGACTCCAGGTAAACCCAGCTCGTATTTTTGATGATCTCTCGTCGGTTAGGCCTAGCTTGACTTTTGGGTGCTTCGATATGCTAGTGTCGTGTTTTGTATCGACGAAGATGACAGATTTTCCTGCAGCGGTTATGGCTACGTGAACTAACCTGATCACCGTAGTGCTGCATGGAACCATTCATGAAATCCTTTATATATCCATTGTAAATTAACTTTGGCTGATATTCTTCCTATGAATGAGTGAACGACAACTCAGGAAGGTAGCCATGTTGGATTTCGGTCATCGTCTGTTTTGATCACTGCCAAGAGAACAGATTATTTATCTTATTATCGGACAGTGACAGAGAGATCTCAATCCTGCTAGAAACCCCCTTTTCGTGGTTTCATAAGATGATGTATCATGACATTGAACTTTGATGTACTACCCATTATTTCTGCATGTGTCATGACTTCAGATCTGCTATGTATACCTACAAATTGTTATGTCAACAAAGCCTGATGTACTCGTATGTCCCAGTGTGTACGTCTGAATAAATTGAGTAAACTAAGATTCCAGCAGTCTGCATTGGTGCCTTGTAGACACATGTGTATGAGTGATTATATTGGTCAGCACACGAACAGTACACCATTCGCGGTAATCACACTCTACACTACTACTTCATACATACACCATCCTGCGTCGGCTGAAGTGACCAAGTTTAGGGCCTGCTTCCCCTGGAGCCTTTGCCTTCCCTAACTCAGGACTAGGGTGAGTTACCCATTTACAGCTGGGTAGACTGGAGCATGCCTGATCTCAACAACACACCACTCTTCCTTACAGAGCAGACAGACTGATACTTTACAGTGGTGTACTACAGGTGTAGTAAGAAATAACGTCTTTACAGTGGCGAGCCAGATTCCTGGGTCCAGCTTACGCAGTTTTGTGTTGAGAATCACAGTTTACAGCTGAAAGAACATTTGTTTGAACACATCAACACCAGTAGGACAGCTTGACCTGTATTACCGATAGGATGCTGTATCTAGGTCAGCACTTGTTGACAGTTTTTCGCTGTACAGACAGTATTACACAGGACAGTGGTATCAAGTGTAGAAAATATCTGGAGCAATATTGTTGACATTTCGCAACGTACAGAAGAATCGCAGTGTTGCTGAATAAAGTGCATAGTTCATCGTGGGATCTTCATATGCTCAACAGAGAAAAAAATTGACAGTGTAATAGTTTAAACTTAAATCTATTACTGAATAAAGTGGCAAGTTAGTATTATTTAAATAAACTGTGCCTACTTTACAACACTATACTGGCAACACATTCCATTCATGACATAAAATGATATTGTATGCTATATGCTATTTATGCTTACATGTTATTTGTTGTGTATTAAATTAGTTTATATTCTGTGTGACTAGAACAGGAAATACCGAGTAATATTGGTCTTGTTCTGGCGTTCGATAGGGAGCAATTTCTTAATTGAAATTTGCTTGCAACATAGTTTGCAAATATTTGGTTAGTTGTGACGACTGTTTCATATTTGTATTTGTAACATTTTTTGTGTTCCTTAGTTTTGTTTGATTTGTTTGTATAATTGTAGGTCTCATCTTTCCTTTCATTTCAGTTTTTTACACCCTTATGTTTATACACTGTAGCGTTATTTGTCTTGTTATCTTATGGCAGTTATCATCACAGGTTCTGTGATCATTTTTTTCATTTCCCCTATTTAATTTAATTTGATCTCTGCAAATGTTTTCAGATTGTCTTTTCTTGTTTGTCATTTGTAATGTCTTTAGTTGACATATGACGTATAGTGGTATACACTGATAGTATAGTACAGATCAGTACTTTCTGATTGTTATTGGAAAAGGGAAATATTTTTTTTTTCCACAGGTACTCAAGTGATCTTTGATTACATTGAGGTATACAAGACCTTTGTAAGGCTTGTCTCCCAAAGTTATTGGAAAAGGGAAATATTTTTTTTTCCACAGGTACTCAAGTGATCTTTGATTACATTGAGATATACAAGACCTTTGTAAGGCTTGTCTCCCAAAGTTATTGGTAAAGGGAAATATTTTTTTCCACAGGTACTCAAGTGATCTTTGATTACAGTGAGGTATACAAGACCTTTGTAAGGCTTGTCCCCACAGTATTTGAGATACAATTATTGTTGTCCACAGGTACTCAAGTTATCATTGGTTATTGTAAACCATACAAGTTTGGACTAAGACTAAGTCTAAGGTATAGACTTGTCTCCCATTAACAAAGAGAGTAATTTATTTACTTTTTCAGGTTTCTGATTTAAGAAGACAATATGTCTACCTTAGATTATTTCATTACACTAGGAAAATCTTTTGATAAGACTGGAAAAGACTTAGAACAATGGGCTGTTGCTCAATATGACAAAGCATTAGCTGCAGAAGAGAAAAAAATTGCTGCTGCTGTTGAAGAAAAAAAAATTGCTGCTGAGGAAAAAAAAGCTGCGGCTGAGGAGAGAAGACTTCAAATAGAAGAAAAAAAAAAAGCTGCTGCAGAAGAAAGGAAAGCCTTAGCTGAAGAAAAAAGATTAGAAAAAGAAGCTGATACTGCTGCTGAACTTAAGAAATTGCAGATGCAAGTGGAGGAAAGGAGATTTGAGGCAGAACAGAAGAAATTAGAAGCTGCTGCAGAACAGAAAAAACTAGAAGTTGCTGCTGCTGCAGAACAGAAAAAACTAGAAGTTGCTGCTGCGGCAGAACAGAAAAAACTAGAAGCTGCTGCAGAACAGAAAAAACTAGAAGTTGCTGCTGCTGCAGAACAGAAAAAAACTAGAAGCTGCTGCAGAACAGAAAAGATTAGATAGAGAAGCTGAAGAGAGAAAAGCAATAAGAGAACATGAGTTTGAATTAGAGAAATTAAAATTGACATGTATGAGTAATGTTAATCAGGCATCTGGTGGTAATGGTAAACCCTTTGTGTACAAGGTCAAAGTACCAGCGTTTAACCTACCAGTGATGACATAACATTTTGGCTTTCTAGATTTGAACGGGCTTGTCGATCTCATAATGTTGACAAATCACAGTATGTGAATCAGTTGTCTGAAAATCTAAAAGGGGAGTCTCTGAGTAAGTTATATTTTGTTGAAGAGGCCGACAAAGACAATTATGATGCTGTTAGGGCAGCTTTGATAAAGAGATATCAGCTGTCTGAGGAAGGTTACCGTCTTTTGTTTAAAACAATGAGACCTGAGGTAGGTGTAGAATTCTCAGATTTCATCTCAAAAGCACGAATTACACTTTCACGATGGATTGAATTATCCAAAACAGAGAAAACATTTGATGGTCTTACAGATTTATTGCTAAGAGACAAGGTCATGTCTTCTGTAAATAAATCATTCCTAGAGTTCTTACATGAGCGTAAACCTAGTACAATAAAGCAAATGGAAGAATATTGTGACCAGTATGCCACGGCACACCCTGACATGATTCTTAGTAACTCTAACATTAAAGAGAGTATGCCAGTTGCTTCGGCAACAGAATATAATCAGAATTACTCACACAAATTCCAAGGAGCTAAAAATAAATTTGATAAAAAGGTTAATTGGAATAAGTATCAAAACCAAGATAACCACTCAAATCAGGGTTCTTCTTCGAAGAACTGGAATCGGGCTGATAGTCCTCGACACGCGAGGGGTACCCATAATGTTAGAAATTCTCGGAAAGGGAGTAGCTATAGGAACTACCCAAGTGCTTCATGGAGACAAAAGAAACAATATTACAGGGATACTCAATATAACGAGCATGATGATTATGATCATGAATATTATGATTCAAACCCAAATAGGGGTTATAACAGAGGCAATAATAATTATAGAGACAATTATAACCGAGGTAGATCACAACACAAAAGACATGGTAAATCTTATTACCAGGCTAACTCTGCACAACAGGAGTTCCACGACACCGATAATCAGAATAATGATAAAAAAGACTCCAATAGTGTAGCAAATTCCGCTTTCGATTTTGCTAGAGCATCTGAGTGTTCGCAATGCAAAACATTATTCGATCCAACCACAGTTTCTACTTTAAGCTGCGGTCACCCACTTCCCGCTCTCCATGCGTCAATTGCGCATAATGGAAGGGGTGCTCTTGTCTTTAATAGGGGCCTAATAGATGGTACTCCGGTATCAATTCTTTTCGACTCGGGGTGCACTACCATTGGAGTGAGGCAATCACTCGTAAATCCTTCTCGAGCTACGGGCAATATAGTCAAATGTGTAACATTTGGTGGCACATTGGAGAAGTACTCCACTGCCATTATCAATATTGCTACACCGTTTCTTTACAGGAGAGGTGCAAGCATGTCTCTTGCCGAATCCGATCGCTGATCTTATCATCGGTCGCATTCATGGAGTGAAAGAATGCACTCCACAGCAAATCTCTAATTGGGAAAATGTTAATATGCAATCTGCTAATGCAGTAATCACTAGGGCTCAAGCTCTCAAAATATGCCACAATCTTCACATTCTGAAGATAATGATGCGCAGATCCAAGATGATCCCTTGGAGATTTCACACGATTCCTTTATTAAACAGCAGGAAGATGATCCTACTCTAAAGAAATTCTTTACTCTGGCAACAAAAGGTGATCCGAATAAGGATACAAATCGTAAATCTTGGATTACGATGAAGAATGGCGTACTTGTACGTATGGTACAAGACTCCGCTAAGTCCATTCATTCTCAAATCCTTGTGCCTAAAAATATGAGAGTTAAAATTTTACAGCACGCTCATGATTCGCAGTGTGCTGGACATATGGGTTTTTCCCGTACTAAAGCTAGAGTTCTTCAATCTTTCTTTTGGCCTGCTGTGAATAAGGACATACGAATCTATTGTCGATCTTGTAAAGTATGTCAAGAGATTAAATCCAGAGGTCCACGCCATGATGCACCTATTCAGGCTGCAGACATTCCCATTCGGCCATTTCAAAAAATGGCGATAGACATCATTGGTCCATTTAAGATAAAGTCTGCTAGAGGACACCAATTTATTCTGACGTGTGTTGATATGTGCACACGTTGGCCGGAGGCTGTTCCTCTAAAGAGCATAACTACTGCTGATGTCGCAGATGCTCTTTGGTTAATATTTTCTCGTCTGGGGTTTCCAGCAGAAATATTATCCGACCATGGTACCCAACTTATATCGGATACCATGTCTCAAGTAATGTCGACTCTGAAGATAGAGAGATCGCTGAGTAGTATTTATCATCCTATGTCCAATGGGATGGTGGAACGTTTGAATAGAACTCTGAAAAACCTACTAGGTAAGATAACAGAAGATCATCCTCAGGATTGGGATAGGGTTTTACCCGCGGCTCTCTTTGCATATAGAGAGGTCGCCAACGAACATACAGGATTTTCTCCCTTTGAACTTGTCTTTGGCGCGAAACCGCGAGGTCCTATGTCCTTACTTCATGATCTTATAACTGCTGATAATATTGTCGATGACACAAAATCCTCTTATGAATATGTCATCGCACTTAGACACAAGATTATTGAAGCATGCAAATTGGCAACTGCTTCTTCTGAATTTGCGAAACAGAAGGCAAGGGAATTTGCCAATAAAAAGAGATGTTTGCGTCAACTTTGTCCAGGTGACAAAGCATTTGTCTTGCTACCTTGTAGGGAAAATAGACTTCTCATTTCTTGGAAAGGTCCGTACGATATAATATCAAAGGTTTCCGATGTTGACTATATCGTCGATATTGACGGGAAGCGTAAAACCTTCCACATCAACATGCTCACGGAATTCCATGAACGTCCTGATTATTTACAACCTGTTTTCCAGGCAACGGACGATTTTCCAGTCCAACATGGACAGTACTCATCTCTGTCAGTAATACAGGATGAGGAAACGAGTTTCTCGGATGTAAATTTACCTTTTCCAATGATTCCTCTTCACTCTAATGAATCATGGAAAGATGTTGCAATTTCTCCAGAAATTATCTCCAGGAGAGCAGAAACAAGTTTCTACTATGTTAGAACAATTTCAGGATGTCCTTACTGACATTCCTGGTCAAACGGATGTCATTCAACATGACATTATTCTTACTGACCATAGTCCTATAAGAGTCAGACCGTATCCTATCCCGATACATTTCCAAGCACAGGTAGAGAAAGAGTTAGATGAGATGATAGAGTTAAAAATTATTGAACCATCCACATCAGCATATTCTTCGCCGATGGTTATAGTACGGAAAAAAGACAATAACATACGTCTTTGCGTGGATTATCGCAAATTGAATCAAGTGACTAAATTCGATGCTGAACCTATGCCTTTACTAGAAGAGCTACTTACGAGACTATCGAATTCTCACTTCTTTACTAAACTCGATTTGTCTAAGGGATATTGGCAAGTTCCACTATCCGAACACGCCAAACCGTTTACTGCTTTTTCGACGCCTAGGGGTCTATTCCAATGGAATTTCATGCCTTTCGGTCTTATGAACGCCCCTGCTACATTTGTACGCATGATGCGTCGAATCCTATCTCATCGCTCAGATGTCATTGCGTATCTTGATGACATCTGTCTTTTCAGTGATACTTGGAACGATCACTATAATGGTATAAATGAACTATTGTCTATCTTACGCGAGCATAACCTGACAGCGAAACCATCGAAAGCATGTATTGGTTTTAGCGAAATATCTTTCTTAGGACACCGTGTTGGTCATGGGTTCCTAAAAACAGAAGACCATAATACAAGTAAGATACTTAACATTTCTATTCCTAAGACTAAAAAGCAAGTACGAAGTCTCTTAGGTCTAATACAATTTTATGGACGATTCATACCGAATCTGTCCTCCATTATGTCACCTCTTTCTTCCTTGCTAAAGAAAGGGTCTCCTAATGTAGTCCATTGGACTCAAGAATGTCAATCCTCTTTGGATAAGGTTAAAACTATGTTTTCTACTTCACCTATCCTAGTATTACCTTCTAAGGATAAGACATTTATTCTTCGTAGTGACGCTTCATCCACCGGGATTGGAGCTGCACTAATGCAAGAGTACTCTGGAACTCTGCATCCTGTGATGTATATTTCTCGGAAATTAAATGCCGCAGAGAAGAATTACTCGGTCCTAGACCGTGAATTATTGGCTATGGTTTGGTCAATCCTTAAACTACAAAGATTTCTTCTGGGCGCGCATTTCATTGTGGAAACTGACCAGAAAGCTCTTACGGCTATTCAGAGTAAAAATCTGAAGAGCGCGAGATCAACGCGATACGCGATTGCTCTACAGCCATTTCATTTTTCGGTGCGAGCTATCCGTGGGTCAGAAAATGTGATGGCAGATATTTTGTCTAGATGCCCACATGATTCATAACTGTTATACAGCTTTGATACAATTGTTTCTATGTTGAAATGTGTACACATATGTAATATATCATATATTGATTGTAACACTACTTAGCGGTTCATGGATATTTATTCACCGCTGATTTTTTCAATGTTTTTCGTCTTTGATGATCATGATGTTAAGATATCTTAGATGGAATTTATGTATAAACTAATGTGGAAATTGTGTCATTGCTAATATTGTAGTATGCGTTGGTGACACCTCTCTGGAAATATTAATACTTAGAGAAGTGCTTTCTCTAAGGTCATAAAACTTATGCTTATCATCTGCGCATTGTTATTGGTGCGTTGTGAGCCTATTGTATGTTGCTCCTAGATGTATTTCAAAAAAAAATGTACCATTTTTTTTTTCCCGAGGGGTGTGGTAATCTGTTGCGTGCATATTTTTGACGCACATATTACAAAAAAAATCGATATGGTTATTTAATATGGGAAAAATATAGTCATGCATCCATCTGTGTATGAAAATGCTGTTTATTGTAAAAGCGAGATAATCCATGTTTGATTCACACTTTTGATTATAGGAGTAATCGGTCTGGATATCGATCCAGCGCAAGAATAGTACGCTTGCGTTTGTACTTAATTTTAGGGCCAGAAAATATATTAATTTGCTTATTGTGTTTATGGCCTGAATTCATATGTATTACATATTATTAGTACAAGTAGAATCAGTCCTATATTGTATATTTTGGATGGGTATGAGGGACTAGATTCTTGTTAGCGGAAGTATGAGTTGTCTTAACAAGTCGTGATGAGTTCCGATGTACTGCTAAGAATGGCGGGGTACGTTTTTCAAGAGCTGGTCCCTTCGTCAAGAAAAAATGTCTTACGAAGTGGTTTTTTCTTCTGGAGGAGATAGTGTCTCTACGATAGTTTGTGTTAGAGACTCTCCTTATGTCAGTATATAGATGATTCGGACTCCAGGTAAACCCAGCTCGTATTTTTGATGATCTCTCGTCGGTTAGGCCTAGCTTGACGTTTGGGTGCTTCGATATGCTAGTGTCGTGTTTTGTATCGACGAAGATGACAGATTTTCCTGCAGCGGTTATGGCTACGTGAACTAACCTGATCACCGTAGGGCTGCATGGAACCATTCATGAAATCCTTTATATATCCATTGTAAATTAACTTTGGCTGATATTCTTCCTATGAATGAGTGAACGACAACTCAGGAAGGTAGCCATGTTGGATTTCGGTCATCGTCTGTTTTGATCACTGCCAAGAGAACAGATTATTTATCTTATTATCGGACAGTGACAGAGAGATCTCAATCCTGCTAGAAACCCCCTTTTCGTGGTTTCATAAGATGATGTATCATGACATTGAACTTTGATGTACTACCCATTATTTCTGCATGTGTCATGACTTCAGATCTGCTATGTATACCTACAAATTGTTATGTCAACAAAGCCTGATGTACTCGTATGTCCCAGTGTGTACGTCTGAATAAATTGAGTAAACTAAGATTCCAGCAGTCTGCATTGGTGCCTTGTAGACACATGTGTATGAGTGATTATATTGGTCAGCACACGAACAGTACACCATTCGCGGTAATCACACTCTACACTACTACGTCATACATACACCATCCTGCGTCGGCTGAAGTGACTAAGTTTAGGGCCTGCTTCCCCTGGAGCCTTTGCCTTCCCTAACTCAGGACTAGGGTGAGTTACCCATTTACAGCTGGGTAGACTGGAGCATGCCTGATCTCAACAACACACCACTCTTCCTTACAGAGCAGACAGACTGATACTTTACAGTGGTGTACTACAGGTGTAGTAAGAAATAACGTCTTTACAGTCATCTCATGAGCTCTCTCTACTAGTTAGATGATTTAATGGCTGTGTATCTTCTGGTGTCTCAGTGGCGTCATCTCATGAGCTCTCTCTACTAGTTAGATGATTTAATGCAGCGTTTTTTTTATTCCCTCTCCTCCTTCCCCCCTTTCCGAAATCGCTTGTCACTGAACACAACGAGCATTCATACCTACCTTACAAATGTAAAAAGTAGATCTTCTACATAAACATGAAAGTAGATGTGCTACATAAGCAGTCAATGTCAACAGTCGGTTCCGCCTTGAACAACATCTCATCCGCCTTATGGGCTGCCTTAAACCCAATGGTTTGAACACCCTGCATTATTTTATCTGAGGCGTTTCGTTCTACTCAATCATAATTGTGGTGCTGAGGTCCAAGCCCCCTTTCTTTTCCTCATGACTGGCCTCTCTTCTCATCAGCACTGATTTGATCCTTTTCTTTCTTTTTTATAAAAAAAACATATTTCCATGGATTCTTTGGTCTCTCTTACCTTGTTCCTCAGCACGTGTCCTGTTCTTTGGTCTCTCTTACCTTGTTCCTCAGCACGTGTCCTGTTCTTTGATCTCTCTTACCTTGTTCCTCAGCACGTGTCCTGTTCTTTGTCAGTGTCTTCTTCTCATCTCTTGTTCCAGTGGCACTTTTCTGGTCTTTGTCATCAGTTCCACCTCTACCTTTTTTTTCTTCAAATTTAATTTTTTCTGTTCCCCTATTTTCTTTAATATATTTATTTACTATTTTACCCTCTCTCTCTTTTTCACTTTTGTTTACTTTTTCCTCACTTAGTTTTTCGGTTTTTTTTTTCGTTCTAGTATTTACTCTCTACTTCCAGTAGCGGCGACAACCATTTAATTGTAATCACGTTATGCTCGCTTTTATTTTTCATGTTTTGTTTTTTGTTTTGTTTTAACTTAGTTCTCATTTTCTTTCCTGTCTGATTTTGTTCCTGATGAAAGCTTTAGGACCACAAATTTGGGTTTTGTTCTCATCTTTTGTCCTAGTAAGACGTGTTAATTTTTTTTATTTTTTCCTCCCTCCACTCCTATATAAACGTGAAAGTAGATGTGCTACACAAACATGAAAGTAGACGTGCTACATAAACGTGAAAGTAGAATTGCGACATAAACGTGAAAGTAGATGTGCGACATAAACGTGAAAGTACATATGGTACACAAACGTGAAAGTGGATAGCCACATAAACTTGAAAGTAGATGTGCTACATAAACGTGAAAGTAGATATGGTACACAAACGTGAAAGTGGATAGCCACATAAACTTGAAAGTAGATGTGCTACATAAACGTGAAAGTAGATATGGTACATAAACGTGAAAGTAGATGGCCACATAAACGTGAAAGTAGATGTGCTACATAAACTTGAAAGTAGTAGATGGCCACATAACCGTGAAAGTAGATGGCCACATAAACGTGAAAGTAGATATGATACATAAACGTGAAAGTAGATGGCTACATAAACGTGAAATTAGGTGTGCTACATAAACGTGAAAGTAGATATGAAACATAAACGTGAAAGTAGATGGTTACATGAACGTGAAAGTAGATGTACTACATTTCCGTGAAGTAGATATGGTACATGAACGTGAAAGTAGATGGCTACATAAACGTATTAGTAGATCTTCTACTACAGTAATACAATGCTACGCAAAAACGAATGACAGCGATGAAGAGGTCAATGATGAATTCTATCAACAACTGCAAAAAGAAATGGAAGACACACCAAGATACGATCTTATCGTAGTAATGGGAGACCTCAATGCAAAAGTTGGAACACACAATACATATAATGAAAGAGTTATGGGGAAATGCGGCAACGGAACAACAAACGAAAATGGGGATAAATTAATAAGTTTCTGTAGCATTAACAACCTGGTCATTTCAGGAACACTTTTCCCACACAAAGAAATTCACAAATTAACATGGGAATCACCAAATGGTCGGGCCAGAAACCAGATAGACCACATTATGATTAATGGTAGATGGAGACATGCATTACAAGATGTGAAGGTAAGAAGAGGTTCGGATGTGGGAAGTGATCACCATTTAGTAGTAGCAAAACTGAAAGTAAAACTCAGAACGGCTGGAACAACTGTAACTACACGGGAGAGGTTTGACATCAGCAAATTGAAGGACCCCCTTACCAGAAAAGCTTTTGCGGCTGATATAAAGAAGCGATATCAATTTGCCAAAAGTCAGGAAAAGGCATTGACTGATGATATAGACCTGAAATTAAACACCATTTCAACAATATATAAGGAAAGCAGCAAATCATACTTGGGATTCCAGGAAAGGAAGAAGCAAGACTGGATAACACCAGAAACAGTAAACACCATAACGATGAGAAAGGAAATGAAAAGAAAGAAAACAGAAGCGAAGTTCCTCCAGGTTAAAGCAGCTATATAGCGAACAGTACAGTCAGCTTGACAAGGAAGTTAAACGCCAAACCCGAGCCAACAAAAGGCATTTCCAAGACGATCTTGCAAGACAGGAAGAAGAGGCAGCACTGAAAATGGATACAGCACAGTATACAAAATAACTAAAATCATCAGCGGAAAACGAGGAGCAAACGATATAACATTAGTAAGTGATAAGCAATGAAATCTCATCACGACAGCAGAGGGACAGGAAACAAGATGGGCAGAGCATTTCAGAGAAACTCTGAACAAGGAACCACCAGAGACACAGTTGAATGCTCCTGAGGCTGAAAACGATCTAGATGTTAATACAGACATTCTTCGAAAAGAAGAAATCATCACAGCAATCAAAGGGTTAAAGAATGGGAAAGCCCCTGTCCATGGTAACTTAAAGGTAGAGCTATTTAAGACAGACCGAGAGCTAGCAGCAGAACTATTAGAACCAATATTTGCACAAGTCTGGAAAACAGGGACAACCCCAACGGAGTGGAACAAAGGAATAATTCTCAAATTGCCCAAGAAGGGAGATCTTGCAGACTGCAATAATTGGAGAGGAATCACTCTTGTCTCAGTTCCCAGCAAAATACTAGGCAGGATAATTATACAGAGAATTTCAAAAGCAGTAGACCACAAACTGAGGAAAGAACAAGCAGGATTTAGAAAAAAACAGAAGATGTGCAGATCATATATTTAACCTCAGGAACATTATAGAGCAGTGTTCAGAATGGCAGAGACAGTTGTACATTAATTTCGTTGATTTTGAAAAGGCTTTTGACAGTATACATAGGGACAGTCTATAGAAAATACTGAGGGCTTATGGAATTCCAAGCTGCATAGTGTCAATCATAAAAAGCCTCTATGCCAACTTTAAGTTTAGCGTTGGGCAGAGCAACCTAACCTTTGAGGTGAAGACAGGAGTACGACAGGGATGCCCCTTATCAACCACTCTATTTTTAACAGTCAAAGACTGGGTGATGCGCCAGACAACAGAGGGCAGTCCAAGAGGAATAAGATGGACTACATTTTCTACATTGGAAGATCTGGAATATGCAGATGACATTGCACTACTAGCCCATTCACATCAACACATCCAGGAAAAAACGGATAGACTTAATAAATATAGCCAGCAGGTGGGCCTGAACATCAATCTAAAGAAGACAGAGGTCATGACCCTGAGCCCATAACAGTAAGGAATCAGCAACTGGAACAGGCAGATACCTCCACATACAAATGGAATCAATTTGCTGCTGCCCTACAAGACGCCACAAGGCGTAATGGCCATTGACTGATTTGACGGTCGGCGGCTAAGGATAGAAGATGATGATGATCTTCTACATAAACGTGAATGTACATGTGCTAAATAAACATGAAAGTGAATGCGCTAAATAAACATGAAAGCAGATAAGCGGGGATGTATATGTGCTACGTAAACATGAAAGCAGACGTGCTTAATAAATGTGAATGTAAATGTACTACATAAACGTAAAAGTCGATGTGCTACATAAACGTGAATGTGGATGAGCTACATAAACGGGAAAGCAGATGTATTACATAAACGTGAAAGTTGATGTGCTACATCAACGTTGAAGTAGATGTACTTCATAAACAGGAATGTAGATGTGTAACATAAACGGAAAAAGTAGATAGGCTACACATACGTGGAAGTAGATGAGCTTCACACATGTGAAAGTAGTTGGCTACATAAACGTGAAATGAGATATGTTATATAAACTTGAAGGTAGATGTGCTACATACACGCGAAGGTAGATGTGCTACATAAATATGAAAGTAGATGTGCTATACAAACATAAAAGTAGATGTGCTACATAAACGTGGAAGTAGATAAGATAAATAAATGTAGAAGTTAGATATGTAAAGTAAAGTAAAGTATATGTTGTAGGAAGCATGTATATTTGTGAGAAAACATTTTCAATAATGAAATCTATCAAGTAAGCATGTCGATCAAGTCTAGCATATGACCTTTTGCGTCACACTTTACGTATGTCTGAATGGGTTTTCTAAAAAAAAAAACCAAAAAAAAACAAACAGATTTTAAGAAATGTACTACAATATCTTGCAGCTAAAACTCAACCTCATACTTCTTACTGATGTTAACGTGAGATGTCTATAATGTACATTGTTACTGTGCAGACTTTTATATACTATATTGTGTCCGGAAGAAATACGAAATGTTAAGTTCACAGATGTGACATTTTTGAATGTTTGGAACTTATGATCGCCCTAACGATAACATATTGATCCATGAAGCTAACTGTGTTTAACATTGTACCGTTGTCACTTTGTAGTGCAGACACAGAAATACAAGAAAGGGAAACTCCAGGTCTGAGAGTCGTAAACGGCCAAGCAATGTGGGTTAACAGGAGGTACTCATGAGAAAGAAAGAAAGAAAGAACGAGTGAAAGAAAGAACGAAACAAAGTGTGAGGATGCAACGCAACAGGAAAGTAAGAGACGTAATGGGCACTCGGGATACTCTATCCAGAATTCGAAACTGTGCCTCATCCTAGCGTGGTCATTATAACAGCATCCATCTTTTGTTGAAATTGTGCCTCATCCTAGCGTGGTCATTATAACAGCATCCATCTTTTGTAAAAACTGTGCTTCATCCTAGCATGGTCATTAAAATAGCTTCCATCTTTTGTTAAAACTGCGCTTCATCCTAGCTTGGTCATTTTAATAGCTTCCATCTTTTGTTAAAACTGTGCTTCATCCTATCTTGGTCATTATAACAGCTTCCATCTTTTGTTAAAACTGTGCTTCATCCTAGCGTGGCCATTATTTCAGCTTCCATCTTTTGTCGAAACTGTGCTTCATCATAGCATGGTCATTATAACAACGTCCATCTTTTGTTGAAGTGCATCTCATCCTAGCATGGTCATTATAACAGCACCCATCTTTTTTCGAAGTACACCTCATCCTAGCATGGTCACTATAATAGCGTCCATCTTTTGTTAAAACTGTGCCTCATCCTAGCATCATTATAACAGGGTCCATCTTTTGTCGAAGGATACCTTCATCCTAGCATGCTTATTATAACAGCGTCCGTCTTTTTTTTTGAAATTGCCCTATCGTGAGATGGTCATTATAAAAGCGACCTTGTATTCTTGTACAACTCCTGTCTTCTGCTTTCCACCAGGAAAACAGATCTGGAAATTAATAGCACGTCTAACAAACTAGAATAAAATAAATAGCGAACATTGAATATAGAGACCTGTGATATAAAGCTGTTAAAAGGAAAAATCGGTGATAATAGCTATAATTTACAGTTGTTTCGCCATCAGCAGAAGAAATCAATACATGCTCCGCATAATGTAAGCAGCTTTACTTGTTCCCAGAAGTTCGATTTATCGCATTACAAAGAGAACGTTCTTTCATCGAGAAATTCTGTAAGCTTGAGTAAAGGAAAAAACAAGAACACGGCTGAAAACATTAACACTATTCCTTTTTGATATTACTTTCTTTTAAAATCAAGTCACTAGCATTGGAGGCGAGGAAGAGGTTGGTATGGTGTTATGTACACCAACAATGGAAGTAAAGGATATGATGTTACATTGTTATGTAGTACAAACTTTGCTGTGAGCATGTAAATTTGGAAAATGTATAAATACCCCCTCCTCAACCCAAAAAAAAAAATAAATAAATAAATAAATAAATTTAAAAAATATAAAAAGGAAGGTTAAAAAGGTAGATAGTTCGTAAGGAGAACCACCTCATGTAGTTTCCCGGTAAGTCTCTGAAGAGATAAAGAAAGAACATGAACACTGCTCCCTCAGATATGCCTTACAAATAAGATTTATTTATTTATTTTTGCACGGGGCTGGCAATCTCATTAAGTCAAACAAATTGCCACAAAAAGCACCACTGAAGGAGCATGTGAATGTTTGATGCTGCAAGTTTCTTGCCAAGGGACCAGCAACTGTGGTAGCTACGTGCTCCGTAAGGAGTGCACATTAAATTGATGATGATATACTTGTTGTTTTCCAAACGATCGCGTCAGACCATCACATATCTCTCTCTGTCCCTTTATCTCCTTTTGTTATCTATATTTTGTCATTGTCATTTGATTTTGCAGACCCTTTTTTCTAAATATATGCCTTATATTCAGTGGGCACCGCCAAGCAAACCTCTTGCCCACTGAAATGTTATGATGGAAAGTCAACTCAGTAATAATTTGCCGGATCGGCCGATGCCCGGATTAACAACGACCGCGCTCTCATTGCCCCTTGAGAGTGATAAGTCAACGAATGGGGTACAAACACCTGTTTTGAAACTTCCAAGAGAAAATTTTGTTGTTGGAACTTGGAATGTACGCACGCTATATGCGTGTGGAAAAGTCAAAGAACTAACATATGAACTTGTTATATACTCGTGGGACATCCTGGGCCTAGCAGAAGTCAGATGGACAGGATTAGGTGAATCAATAACGGATGATGGTCACAAAATTTGGTTTAGTGGAGATGAGTCTAAACATCAGCATGGAGTAGGTTTTATCGTACATAAAGATAGATTGAACTCTGTCACCAGCTGCACCCCAATAAATAGCAGGCTTATCACCATTCGTATTGCAGCACATCCAAAGAACATCTCCATCATACAGGTATATGCCCCCACTACTGACTATGAGGATGAGGCAATTGATACATTTTATGACAATTTGGATGAAGCAATTAAGAAAATTCCAAAGAAAGATCTTCTCATTGTTCTAGGTGATTGGAATGCTAAAATAGGGCCAGATGCATACGGTCACTGGGCTGGCACAGTGGGGAAATTTGGGACTGGAGAAACCAACGATCGAGGACTAAGGCTACTAGAATTTGCCAGCAACTATAAACTAACCCTTGCAAATGCACTATTTCCTCATAAGTTATCAAGAAGAACAACGTGGCATGCCCCAAAAACTGAGATACATAACCAAATTGATTTTATTCTTGTATCCAAAAGATTCAAGTCCAGCATTAATAAAGCCAAGACTAGGACTTTTCCTGGCGCCGACATTGGTAGTGATCACGACATGGTATTGATGACGCTCAAGCTTAAACTCAAAAAGAACTATAATCAAAACAGATGTTCTCAGTTAAGATTCAATTTAGACAAATTGAAAGATCCAGAAATCGCGGGAATCTTTGAGGCAACTGTTGGAGGAAAATTCGCAGCTCTCAACTTTTTGGAGGATGATATCAACTCAATCACAGAGAACATGAAAGACGTGCTCATTGAATCAGCAACAGAAATACTTGGTAAAAGAAAGAAAATAAACAAACCATGGGTTACAGATGACATTCTGAAGTTATGTGATACACGACGGGAAATGAAAAAGGTTAATAAAAATATTAGAAAGAAAATGAAACAGGCCAAAGAAAAATGGGTAGCTGATCAATGTGAGTCCATTAATACGGGGCTAATAAAAGGTAACAGCAAGGCAGTTTTTGACACATTAAGAAGACTATCAAAACCCCAACAGCCCAGGGTAACTGTCATAGAAGATAGCAATGGGGCTCTGCTCAATGAAAAAAACAGCTGTAATGAGAAGGTGGACAGAATATTGTAAAGAATTATATAACTGTAAACTTGACACTGACTTAGGCATATTAAACAACATTAAGTGCGAAAACAGAGAACTCGGAAATGCAGCAATACTACGGGAAGAAGTGGAAGAGGCTATATGTTCGATGAAAGGAGGGAAGTCACCGGGTGTGGATAATATACCAGCAGAGCTCTTGAAATATGGAGGACCAGATATAGTAAAAATCATGACAACAATTTGCCAGAAGATATGGAGTACAAAAAAATGGCCAAAAGAATGGACGCAGTCATTAGTAATACCGCTTCCAAAGAAAGGAAATCTAAAAATGTGCAAGAACTACAGAACCATTAGCCTTATTAGTCATCCAAGTAAGGTGATGTTAAGGATACTTTTGAACAGAATAAAACAGAAATCAGAAGAAATCTTGTCAGAGGAACAGGCTGGCTTTAGACCAAAAAGAAGTACCTCAGAACAAATCTTCAATATTAGATTACTGATCGAAAAACATCTCCAGCATCAACATGATTTATACCATAACTTCATCGATTTCACAAAAGCCTTCGATCGAGTCTGGCATGAAGGTTTATGGCAAATAATGAGAAAATTCAATTTTGATACCAACCTCATAGATATCATTGAAGCACTATACAAGGACGCAAGCAGTGCTGTTTTTGCAAGCAATGACATTGGAGAATTTTTCAAAACAACTGTAGGAGTTCGCCAGGGATGTATCCTGTCACCAGTGCTCTTTAACATTTATCTAGAACATATTATGCAGGAGGCTCTCTACGATTATAAATCAACCATATCGATTGGAGGCCGACCTCTGTGTAATCTACGTTTTGCTGATGATATTGATCTGATAGCTGGAACAGAATCAGAACTTCAAGACCTTACCTCTAGACTGGAGAAAGTAACAAGAACATATGGGATGGAAATTAATATAGAAAAAAGCAAGATATTGGTGAATAGCCATAAGAAACATGTTCCGACCAACATTACGTTAAATGGGCAAACGTTAGAAGAAGTTAACACCTTTAAATATCTCGGGTCCACTATATGTAGTGATGGAAGATCAAATAAAGAAATCAAGACAAGACTTGAGATGGCCTCAGCTGCCATGACAAGGTTGAATGTGATCTGGAAAAGTAACATCAGTTTTCCTGTGAAGATCAAATTATACAAATCACTTGTATTATCTATTCTCTTGTATGGGTGTGAGGGCTGGACACTCACTGCAGATACGGAGCGAAGGATTCAGGCTTTCGAGCATAAATGTTACAGAAGAATTTTGCGCATTTGCTATAAAGAGCACAAAACAAATGTCTATGTTAGAGAGAAGATAAACACCTATGCAGGCCATCAAGAACCACTTTTGTCAATAGTGAAACGTCGAAAGCTTGCCTGGTTTGGGCATGTAACTCGTCATGACTCCCTTTCGAAAACGATCCTCCAGGGAACAGTCGAAGGTAAACGGAGAAGAGGAAGGCAAAGAAAATCCTGGGCTGATAACATCAAAGAATGGGCAGGACACGGTTTCTCCACACTTGTACGCATTGCTGAGAATAGAGAGCAGTGGAGGACCCTGTCTGCTGATGCTTCCACCATGGCACCCCTACGACCCATGACGGGTTATGGGTTGAGATGAGATGATGATATTCAGTATATAAACAGACACGATCTCTAGCCCGACATATGTATGTGCATTGCTGCATATTACCCCAAGTTCATAGACCTGTTACAGGAAGGCTTTGTTGGTAGTTTCATTGAGGTCTATTTTACGCCACTGATCCATCCTTTTTTGGACTATACCTTATCCTTATTGTTTCTATTCTGATGCTACACCCGAGATTCGTTCTCATTAAATATGCACACAAAATGTGACGTTCCGTCTTTCGACATGTTTCATGTCGTATTTTATTCTTGAAATATATCCACAAAGAGAATAAACATGGAGAATGGAAACTTGACTAAGTGGAAGAAAATTGATGACTGCTCGTGAAAATGGACACCATTAATAATAAATTTGATAATCAAGATCCTGTTTCTTTGCAGCTACCTTAATCTATCTTCTTTGCAGCTACCAGGGCTGAGTCAATAAACTCAAACATTCGTTGGAATGCAAACAGCCACACATCGATCCTCCAAAAATTACTACCTGAAACAGAAGTACCTTTTTTTTGTCATTACACTTTTAAATTTTAATGCCATGGCTAAACTCAGCAAACGTTTTAAATGAACGCTGAAGTCTCTTTGAACATAAACCAGATCTGTTGGACGGTATCGATATATTCTACGTCAGGGTTTCTCAACCTTTGTTGTGCTCATCTGAGCCTAATTTATTTCTGTGCCCCCCCCCCTTTTTTTTCAAAGTCATTGTAGCTGGAAACAAATGACTTGACCATCTTACTGTGCCGCCCTAGAAATATGGCATGCCTCCCACGCTGAGAACCACTGTTTTACAAGACCCTATTCTGACGAGTTCGCTGCTGTGTTCCTGTTGACGTTGGCATATACAGAGTGATTGAAAGGTTACTTTCTTGTTAAATTGTTATCCCTTCACTCCTGTCCACTTAACTTATAAGAAACTTATGTCAAAGAGAAATAACTGTCATTTTATTACATACAATTTAAAGCCACATTAACATGAGCTGTGATCAGAGGCGTCACTAGAGGGTTGCGGACCGCACCCAGGTGACACCATCAGAGGGGGTGATCAGCTGAGGGGGTGACACCAAAATGACTGTCTATAAAAAAATTTGTTTGCAGTGTTTCAGCAGAAATTTTTTATAAAAACATCCCTGTAGTTAGTTATAACCACAAACATATTTTTCGTAATCCCAGCTTACATGTACTGTATCAATAATACCTACAGGGCTAAAACTCTATACTAGTTTACTTTTTGAACCTTCTGATGCACATTATGATTTAGTCGAGATGTTCACTAAGTGCTGAAATGCTTGTGTATTTGTTCCTGTTTATTTGTTTGGTATTATTTCATTTATGAGTATATTTCCATTAGCATTTACGAATAACATTAGTACCAAAAAAAAATTACTAAGGATTCTGTATGGTCTGGTACGGGAGGAGGTCCATGGGGGTGACACCATGAGTTACCGCACCGGGTGACACCAACCCTAGTGACGCCTCTGGCTGTGCTCACAAAATATAGCAAAAGACATTGCCCAAACACTTTAGTAGGAAATCATCTACTACGGTGCCCTGCACTCCAGGGAATGAGACAACTCCTCCTGCTACATTACCCATCCGTAGACAATACACTTTATGGTAGCCAATAAGAGCTTATACGAACTGCACAGTACCACATAATGGCATCAATGTCACCAGAAGTTGACGCTCAGTGACAGCGGATCAAAGTCAAGTCAAATCAATATTACAGCTCAGTGAAGGATTCAGTCTGTTCAATATATAATTTCACAAGGGGTAGGAAGATTTGATGTATCTTGTAGAGTCAGTTTAATTGCCACTTTGAATTTGATTTTATTTCTGGAAAGTAATTAAAAAATTAAAAACAAAACGTATTACTCATATGACAGTTACATCTCCTAGTTTTGACACGTGTTTTATGTATATCCAATGGATACAAGTAATGATATAAACATTTAAAAACAAGAAATGACTTTCCAATTACCGTGTAGTTCACGAGAACGATAAACTAATTATAATATTTTGAGTATGTGTGTGCGTGTTTGTTTTTCTAAGACAGGCAATTAGGTTAATTATTTGTCAAAAACATTTGTTTCAGCGTTGCGTATTTTATGTCAATTAACTGAGATTGTGGATTACCAATTACTTGTGATTTCTGCTTACAGTGGGTTGTGAACGGTCACCGTAGTTGTGAAATGATTCATTTTGACACGCACTCACCAATGTGAGATTACAGTTACAGTGGCTTCACCAGGTGGTTAACTTTCATATGCAAATGAGTAATTGCTTTAGCTCCAGGTGCTCGATGTCTGCGTCTAAATCTTTGGATTAACAACTACATTATCTCCAATGTTATTTTGTAATTTCTCGGTTGCTGCCTGTAATCTCTCGCTGTGCAGGTTTAATGAAGCGTTCGCATTTATTCACGTGTATCTGATACAGCCATATGTAGCCCCCGAAGCTATCTGGGGAGGTATAGATTAAACGGACTACTGCTGCCTCAAGCATGTCGAAGAAGCCGAATAATATGAAGTGGTGCATGAGGCCGGCAAGTTCATCAAGAGAAACCGATTGCTTAAGACACGACCGCTATATGAGTTTGTCCTTTGGTGTAGGTTTCCACAAAGGGGTCATCTGCAGAGGTGGTTTCCATGTTTCTTAAGGAGAAAAAATAGTGATGATGATGAGGAAGAAGATGATGGTATATGATACGGTGTTTAATTTGTAAAGTATGTACTGGCGTGTACAGTTATTCATGTCACAACAGTGTAGTAACAGATTGGAAGTTTTAACGAGCACGGCTCCTAAAGCAACACTTTTAGATTTGTTACAAGGTAACTGCCGTGTCCTCGCTTCCGTAAAAGTCTGCAGTAACACTGATCACGTTTACTAGTGGTGAAACGAAATTCATTGACAGCCATATTGTTGCAGAGAATTATGGGCGTTACAGATTTGCTATTAATATATAGTCACATAATTGTCTTCCCTGCTCTGCAGCAGTCCAACAATGGCCGAACATAGTGCATAAAAATGAGGGTCTTCAAAGGTATTAACCTTCGCTCAAGATTACTCTTAACAGAGATACATAGAAGAATGGTGCTTCTAATTCAGAGCCTCACAGGCCTTTTAAGAAAGCAAGCATCGCAACTGAGATCATCTAAGCTCTCTTGAACTTTTTATGTTCCCACCCCTTCTGTGAGGAAAAAAGAAATTTGCTCGTTGCTTGAGCCCCCTACTGAAATGATTAATTAAAATATTACTTTAATAGCTCTGTAAGGTTATTAATTTAAAATAACTGAGTCGTACGCGTGCAATTCACTCAATAATGATTAAATTAACTATCAGTTTGTATTTACAGATAAAAAATTTACTAATCAATCATAGTTAACAAAGTTAAAATAGAGTGGTGTATGAAAAAATGAAGAACTGATGTTTCCATCACTGGTAATGACTGTAAAGCGGCTTTCGTTAAAAAAAAATTGTTTTTCTGCATATGACTGTAATACTTATTTAGCCGGGTGTTGGCGATGATTTGTTGTTGGCGTTGGGTTCCGTCACCGTTGGCTCCCAAGGGTATTGTTGACTGTTCCGCCAATCGTCAAATTCTGTGGAAGTAGCACGTCCCTGGTGGCAGTGCTTGGGGTAACTACTGCAATTGTCAAGGTAAGCGTCTTTAAGACCTGTATGATGTATGCGTCTAGAGTAGACTGCTGGCAACTTGAACCACTGACTTGTACCACAGGCTGAGAGAACGCAAATGTTTCTTCTAAGTGTAAGGTCTCCTGACATGAGAATCAGGTGCCCTCCGCTTCCATTCCACCACTTTACCTTCTCCAGAAACTTTATTCTCCCTGAGCATTAATATGTTTGGACAGCAGAAAACGACAGTTGCATTATTTCAACATGTTTGAATATACACGTAAACTTATTAAACTGTTAATATAATCAAAATGTACACCAAGATGTCACCATCATCCACTACCTTCTCCACATACAGCCTAGGGCTGCCTCTGGTTTTGGGTACCTTGTCAGGAAACCCGCACAACTCAGTAACCAGCTCTTGCAGTGGTGGTTCATGAATGCAATCATTTTATATGCTGAGGTTGCCAGCCTCGTACGAACCTGTACATTCACAAGCAATTTACACATGTGAAATGTAAAAATATAAAATGAGAAAAATGTATGTATTACAACCTTTTGCCGCTTATCGAGAATGAAATTACAGACTTTTTGTACAGGGAAAACTTCTGAATAGTGTCAGGCCACTGGTTTTAAGAGATCATCTGTGACAAAACATCTGTACGTGTGTTCTTTTGGTGGCTCTCTCACACCTTTAGCCACTACTGCAGTATCATTTCTTCTTCTTAATTTTTCTCTCCGATCGCTTATTATTTGGCAATGTTTTTGCCCTTTCATTCATTATTTTGCTCTATGCTGAATTTAGTAGGGTTAAGTCTCTAACACTCTACTCCCCTACGGACGTATCTGCTTTACACGCATAATTTTTTTCGTCCCGCAAGGTAAATGCGAAAATACCAGGTAATTATACCTTCACACCTTCATAGTTATGTGAGTGTCATGAGAATGACCTCAGCCAATAATGCACTTTTTTTGGGGTGCGAAATTGGCTCAGCGTCCATTCACGATGTACTTTCACAGCAAGGCGATGGCGCCGTCTGGTTGGTCTTAGGTTCGATTCCCTGTAAGCCTATCACTTATATTTTCTTTTCTGTTGTCTAGTGTCATCCTTTATGTCCAACGAGTACCTGTTAATTACCTTTATTTATTTATTTATTTACTATCCACAGGACTCAGGTTTCCCTCATTATTTATTTCGATAAACTTTAGCGTTATTGCTTGTGATTCGCTGTCTCCAGTCGTGTCTGTGGTTCACTTTTAGTATTATTGTGGTTGTTCACTGTCAAAGTTTGTATGAATAGTTTACGTTTAGTAGTTCACTTTTCTTTTTAGTGTGTGATTCGCTGTCATTGCTTGTGTCTGCGGTTCACTAGTGTTCAAGTGTGTTTCATTGTCAGAATTACTGCGTATGCGTCATTGTGAGTGTTTGTGTCAGTAGTTCACTTTTAATGTTACTGTTTGTGGTTCACTGTCTTTGTTTGTGTTTGTAGTTTACAGTTTATGGTCAGCAGTTTATTGTCAACGTGAAGTGTGTGTGATTCCCTTTCAGTGTATGTATGTGAGACATTTTCATTGTTTCTGTGTGTCTGTCATTCTGAATATTTGTGTGAGGTTCATTTCCGGGTGTTAGTTTGCTGGAGGTTGTCGCCAACAGAACTCACGAACATCACCAAACACAAGGGGTTGAAGAGATAATCGATCGCATAAGATATCCGGCGTAGCACATAATGATGATAGTGGTTTAACATTATGAAGCTGTTTGTTTGAAATAATTACCAGGAAAATAATATTAAAGCAAGATTACTGGAGAAGAAGGATAACGGAAGATGGTAAGAAGGAAAGATGAGCAATAAAGAAAATAAGGAGGGAGAGAGAAAAGACTGGAGTAACATAAAACAGAAGTATAAGTTATAACGTGTTGTTGATCCTGACGATTTACTATTATGTGCAAATATTCCTTTTCACAAATCTTTCTTCCTTTCTTTCTTTCTCACTTCTTACATTTACATATTTGAGGACCGTCCTCTTTTCCTCGGTGCCGAAAGAACAAAATGACTAAGAAACTTCAGTATCATTGTGTTCGCTCTGATTATAAAAATATCAATCTACTATTACCGTCTTTCCTTCCTCTTCGATCTGTTTCCTTTATTTTGCATACTTTCCTACGTTTACAAATACACCTCGTTGACGGAATCTCTTAATAAACATTCCACAAGAAATTGTGTTAGTAATCATAGGCCGGCAATATAATAGAGCGAATTTGCCGAGGGCTTGGATAAGGGGTCCCAAACGCTCCAATGAAGAGCATTATTTTAGCTATAAATCTTGGAGCTCAATTGCAGATTGGACTGTCATTATGATGGGGGCCAGGCCTACAGGCACGATGGACAAAGTGGTCTGCCCGTGCGAGATAGCAAATGCAATATACTTGGCTGTACGTACTCTTGATGGCTCTGTATCGTCTGGTCTCAGGATGGCGTCATCCCATGAGTTCTCGTTAGATAACTTAATGAAATGCTTTTCGATATTTTCCCCCCATCGCATGTCACTGAACACAGCAAGCATTCGTACCTAACTTATGAATGTAGACAGGAAATTTGCTACATAAACGTGAAAGCAGATGTGCTACACAAACGTTTAAGTATTTGTGCTTCATAAACGGATCAGTAGATGGATGTGCTACATAAACGTTGAAGTTGGTGCTCTACATAAACATGAAAGTAGATGTGCTGCATAAACGTGGAAGAAGACGTGCTACATAAACGTGGAAGCGGATGTGCTACTGATATGGTCTCTTTTTAGGTCACCACGTTAATAAAGCTGGTACTGGTGTAGATGGTCAACTCAAAACCCGGCACAGTGTTGCGCATACAGGTCACCTTGTCCAAAAACGTAATGAGGCCCCGACAAGGATGTAATATTGACTATGAGTGTTACTGTGAGTGTCAGTACGCGAATGCATGGATTGTTCTGAAGAGTTGACTAGAAGATCAAACACTCACTCACACGTAGCTAGAAGTTAATGATGCAGACTACTGTGGTCGTTTCATACTGTTTAATGGGACGCACACACTTGGACAGTACGAGTATAGTTACAGGAAAACAGGTTGACATATATCAGCATACGGTTGATCAATGGTCTACAATCTTAAGTTGGCATTCATGTTGAAGAACATTACAATGGAACGTCCGTAGACAAGCACTTAGATTTCCACTGTTTATAAATGTAATCATCAGGCCTTACTGACCGATCATGTCAGTTAATAAATAATGTTCAAGCATGACTCCTAGACAGAACCTCTTTTCTAGCGAAGATTCCTTCAGGTAAAGTTCAGCAAATATTTCTGGAGACAATGTTAACCCAAGGGGCATCCCTGTTCTCTGATCGATGATCGACAAAAAATAGGATCCAAAATGGCTTCTGGTTCTCTTTGAGCTTCGCTCACTATACAGATGCATAGTAAAGCTTCAATATAAGCTTTGTTCATGAACACAAATGTTTCTACAAGAATCAGCATATTCTTTCATCATAACTGCTGCATACAATCATATTCACTGCTGCTAGGTAACATGTCATCCCGACATATTGATATAGATAATCATCATGTAGACGTCTGCCCATTTAAGCCTAGGAAGAAAAAGTTCAGCAAAAGTTCTTTTACCTGGGCATGGGAAATACACTAGCAGAACACATACGCCCTCTCCTGGCGTTATAGAATAAACACTGGGGAACTCATAGACTTAATAATCATATCAGAAATTATCTTCTTCCCCATAACAAATCACAGTGATCAACAAACTGAGGACTCGTCTCCGACATGGCCTTCACCAGGCTTCATCATCACGGAAGACCCTTTTTCCTATTCGCATGCGCAGAAACTGCCTGACCCCATAGTTCAGTACAAGGAAAAATAGTCCCACATAGACATACAAAGATATCACGATATAAGACCGAATCGTCTGAAATAGACACGGAGTAAATATAGACTCGGACCATAAACATTCCTGTATAAACCTAAGCAAGCACAATCTGTTTCTGGCCCAACAAGGAACAGACGAACAAAATCTAGATTCATACGCCAAATTCGATATCCAGGGGAGATAACCCATATAACAAAAGTATCAATCAATCATGAGTGATATACCTTTGACCAGGAAAGCATTTTGATTCTAAAAACAAATACTTTCCCTCAGACAAATAAATATTATAATAACTACATACATTGCCACCAGTAATCTGTTGGTAACAGCTACATAAATAGAACCAGATGTGCTTACAGAAACGTGTAAGCGAATGTGCTACAGAAACGTGGAAAAGGATGTGCTACATAAAGATGGAAACATATGTGATACATTATCGTGTAACGACATCTCACCGACTTTTTCTTCTGTCTATTATTTTATTCCTCTAAAAATTTCTCCTATCACTAGACAAGAAAACCATTTCTCTTCGGATATCTTTTTCATTCTTATAATGCTAAAGTCTCTCTCTCTCTCTAGTCTTATATTACACAGTATTCGCTAGCTTAGGATTCTCACGGCCAAGGGCAATAAATTATTCCCCTAGCCAGCGAAAGTGATTCCACTTGGAAGGTGAAAAACAGTGCTACAACCAGTCCGGAAGTCGACCCTTTGTTTGTGTAACGAACTGGACGCACGTAAGTCAGGGAAGGGGCAGGAACTCTGCCTTCAGCCGCAGGCACTTGCACAGTGGATACTAGGGCCAGTTAAAATGATGATAACTTGATACCCTGGGACCAAAATAGAATTTGCAACAATGCCATCCAAGAGGTCACCCACCCCTGCCCGGGAACAGCCATCCTGGAATTGTGGAGGGAGTTGTCATTCTACTTGGAACCATCGCTAGAAGCAGAAGCGTATGGGCCTCAATCGAGGCTACTTTGTGGTTGCAAAATCCGTGAGGGTTCAGTTGAGCGAATCCACCCAGGTTGCGGTTACAAGGTACTAAACCAGGTTACGGGTCCAGGGTACGAGTCCACTTTACCAAAGATTACCCCATACCAACCATACTCTATTAACCAGGTGACCATTCCAAAACCCAGTTACCCCTATCAACCAGTAAGCAGAAGTATTCAGCTGGGCTGACTTACCCCATCCTTATTTGAGATGCGCAATGAGTCCAGGGAAGTAAACTCTGCCGCCCGCTGATACGATAGAACTGTAACACTGTACCGAAGATTACCCCATACCAACCATACTCTATTAACCAGGTGACCATTCCAAAACCCAGTTACCCCTGTCCTCGTAAGACGAATCACCTTTTTTCGATTTTTTTTTCACACCCATCCATTTAACACTGTACCAAAGTGCTGGAGCAGACCAAACCAAGAGAGTCCGAAACAAAATCATCTCCGCAGCTACTACAGGCCTTCGAAGAGATGAGTATAACACCTACCAGCAGTACAGCAATAGAAGAGATCTTCTGGTCTATATGATGACATACTAGTTATTTTTTTTTCTAAACAGTAGAGCTAAACTTTTTTTCATATGTATATGTATATTCAGATATGTGAGAATCTATACCCTTTTATTCAATTTAATTTAACAGCGTCTGTTGTTATTTTTCTTGTTAACTTTTGTGATAGGGTGGGCGAGATGATGATGATGATTATATTGTGATGTGTGATCACTCTCTTGCCACACTCGCACCGACCCGAACAACAATAAAACTCTTGATTCTAGAGGCTACAACCCACAAAAGCCAGATCCAAACCTCAAAAATGAGGTATCTGAGGAAAGTGGTTGAAGTAACAAGAAGAGACATGGTCCGCAACCAGACGATCCGTCAAGGCCTAAAATCCCATCCGCTGCAGACCCAAATAGAACAGTCCCAACTAAGATGGTTTGGCCATGTCTGCAGAATGGTAGAAGATCGGCTACCACGACAAGCATGGGAATCAAAGAGCCAGGGATCCAGTCCTCCAGGACGACCCAGAGTCCGCTGGGAGGACAACATTAGACAATCTTTGAAGGACCGAGGACTAGAATGGAACCAGGCCAGGAAGAAGACAGCTGATAGAATGGTCTGGCGCTCTCTCTTCCAAACCTCTACACCTCACGGTAGAAGGGGAACGACTAAGTAAGTAAGTAAGATTCTAGAGGCAGGGGCTATATTTATTTTTATAACCCATTCAGTGACAAAGCAAACTTTAAACAAATAAACTAGCGAACATCACAAAACCCAACAAAACACCCAACAGTGCCCGATGCTAATCTGAAGAAGCAAACAAAACACAGAATAGTTAAAATCATAATATAATACTGAATGAGAAACACCACGCTCTCACCTGTCAAACTGTCCTACGCCGCCACCTGACACACTCAACTATCACACACACACACACTCATGTGTGTCGTCCAATGCGACTAGTATGGTGTTGTGCATGAGGCTGGCAACCTCACCATGTAACACAGGTTGCTACGGAAACCACTACTGCAAGAGCACACACTCAGCTATCACACACACACACACACACACTCATGCATGTCGTCCAATGAGACTAGTAAGGTGTTGTGCGTGGGGCTGGCAATCTCACCATGTAACACAGATTGCTACCGAAACACTACTGCCCTAGCATATGAATACTTAATATGGAGGCAAACCACACTGTTGGCCCCATGCTCCCTCAGGAGCGGAGAAGAGAAATATATACCTTGAAGTGAGACCACGTGCTCTCACAATCCTTCCTCACATAACCATAATTAAATAATCATAAAATGGACATAAAATAATATTCAACTATATGTACAACAAATACTCTCAGTAATGAGAATAAGCTACTACCTCGTAACCGATCCACATCAGTATTCGCTACTGCATTCTGAAGCATGTCGTACGTGACGACTGGTGCGCCTGGCCACAAGCGTGTCGTATATGACCACTGATGAGACTGGGAATCTCATCACATGAAACACATCGTTACCGAAACAAATCACTGCCATAGCAATTTTAGCATAAAAATGCTTCTTGTCGGCTTGTGATAGACACCAGTCACATTGGTGTTTCCATGCTCCACCGAGAGCAACCAGAGAAACACATGTCTCAACAAAGGAGTGGCCTCGCGCTCTCCAGAAATCTAAATACATATTCTCACCTCACAGTAACCCATTAAATATACAGTAGAATTATCAATAAACGTGAAATACACTAAATTACTCTTACATAAAGAATACAATATAATTATTCTCGACTTAAGCCAAACTGGGACTAAATACACAACGTGCCACATGGCGTAACATTTACCAAGAAAACTCTCTCTTTCCTTTACTGGGGAACATTATCTTTATCTGCTTCCCACCCCCGTCTCAATTCACACAATATAAAACTGCGTAAACATTAAGTGATAACTAAGAGTGTTACCGCAGACCCCTCGCGCCGCTTTTATACAATCACCACGTGGCTCTCCCTGTTGCCATCTTCCCAACTAGTTAATATTATCTAAATTGCAGTTTCTGATAACATTTCTGTCCAGTTTCATGTATAAAACACTCTCCTACTAAAGTTGCCCGGTCTGATGGATGAAATACTTGATACTAAATTCTCACATCTGGATTTAGGCTTTGCGTGCCTAATAAAACCTATCAAACATTATTTTCACTCATCTATCATTTCAAGACTAAATTATAATGTCCTAAAAAGACATTTCCTTTGGAAACACATCTATCTATATCACTCAACATTAAAATAGCCACATCGATATTATTTCCGAATTAAATAAAACTAATTCTAATTTAAATTAACTCACGTGCTCAAGGCATTTACAGCTTGGCTCTGTCGTCTGTTCTCTCTGGCGGCTGTGGCAAAATAGGCCCGCTTGTAGTTCGCTATCTCTTTTTATAGGCACTAGGCTAATCACTCAACTACTGCGCGCTGGGCGTATTAATCTTGGCTACTTAAATATCACACGCGATTATCGCTTAGGAATAGCGAAAACACAAATAAAACCTACAGCTATTTAATATAACACAATTCTACACCACAACTTAATTTAAAGGCATTATTGTGGCCTCATTACATATCTTCTACTTCAGACTTTTCACAACCCAGAATGCTTCGCGCACATCGAAAATAATCTGCCCAAAAACAGGTAGGGGGGCGGGCGTCTCCTTTTCGGCCCCATCACACATCTCCCTCCTGATTTTGTTGTCGTCCCGACAACATCACTACCTCCGACACTTCTGTCGAAATCTCTTAGATCGTTGGTGCTGCGTTTGATTATTTCTCAGCGGCGATGTTTTGGGCTCAGATTCTGTATTCGGTACAACTCGGCTGGGGACCCTCTTGGTCGTTATGTCTCCAGTTGTACGTTGTCGGGCTGGCCGTTGCTGTGGTCTAGAAGACTCGCACACCTGTGCCGCATCGCTGCCTGCCCGTGACGTCTGCCTGTCAGTGCTTGTAGCTGTCGAATCTGTAGGGGGATTGCTCCTGACGTGCTTGACACTCGTTTTGCGTGGACGGTGGCCAACATTCCCCACTATCTGCTTTTGATGTGTCTCCTCCTCTGAACCTTGACTTGCACTCCCTCCTCTCTGCTTAAGACGAGTTTCCTCCCCTAACCGACTACCAATCTTCTCGGCGCCCTTAGGGTGACAGTTGTCACGGTCATCTCTTGGCTTGCACCCGGAAGGAAACCTGGTTGTGGTAGCACGTCTCGGGAAAGAGCTCTTTGAGGGACAGGCGGCTATCAAATGTTCAGTTGACTTGCATCGAAAACATCTCTTCGGAAGCGGGCCTTGAGGGCACTTGGCTGCCATGTGATCTGACAGGTCTCCACAATTGTAGCATCTTATCTTTCTGGGCTTCCTCTGTGCCATGGGTCGCTTCCTGCTGCCCTTACACTCTTGACCGCCAATGCCGCATACATAAATTGCTTCCATGCCCTGGACCGATGGTTTGCTGTCAAACTCTACTCGTTCATTCCTCGCCAGACTCCGGAATCCCTTTCTGTAGATCTTGGTCTGATGTACGAATACATCAATACCTCCATCATCTGGCGTGATGAACCCCCATCCCCTGTGGACACTGTACCACTTGCAAACTCCTTTTCGCCTTGTCGGTGCCACTGCTTTTATTGGTGCTGTCAGCTCACAGCTTCCCTTGACGACAGCCTGACTCTCACATACAAGAAGGGCTAGTTGCGGTTCCTGCGGGCACACCTCCTCGTCTTGCGTTGGCTGTTCCCGCGGACACACCTCCTCGTCTTGCGTTGGCTGTTCCCGCGGACACACCTCCTCGTTGTGCTTTGGCTGCTTCCGCGGTTGGCTTGGTGCTTTTTTTCTCTGCACCTCCTCTTGTGCTGGCGAACTGGCCTCTGACATCTGTGCTATCTGGGACTTTAGGAAGGATAATTCTGCTCTGAGTGCCTCCTCCTCCTTCTTAACTTCTGCACTTGCTATCTGGACCCGTGTCTCAGGCTTTTTACTTTCACCATAAACAGCATATTCCCAAGGGAAATTCCTGTTCACCTCACTGACTTGTGGTTGCTCGCTGTAGGCTTTTTTGACAATTTCCAGTAACTTCTCAGGGCTGGCCTTGGCTCCACCATGTATCCGTAATTCTCTAGATACCCATTGTGTCACGTTGTTCCATATCATGTCTAACTTGTCTTCTGCACAAAAAGGCGCCACCTTCCACGCGGCTTCCACATCCTCCACAAACTCTTGCCAAGTGGGTCTCCCCTCTCCACTAAACAACCTTATCTCTGGCTCCTTCACGTACAATATCTTCACAGGCGCATTAGCCATCTTGCTGCAGGAATGCACTGCTGGGTGTTTACAATATTTGTTCGTTTGCTGTTTGCTCGTTGTCACTGTCTGCCTTATCCTGCCGACGACGCCAATTGTGATAGGGTGGGCGAGATGATGATGATGATTATATTGTGATGTGTGATCACTCTCTTGTCACACTCGCACCGACCCGAACAACAATAAAACTCTTGATTCTAGAGGCAGGGGCTATATTTATTTTTATAACCCATTCAGTGACAAAGCAAACATTAAACAAATAAACTAGCGAACATCACAAAACCCAACAAAACACCCAACAGTGCCCGATGCTAATCTGAAGAAGCAAACCAAACACAGAATAGTTAAAATCATAATATAATACTGAATGAGAAACACCACGCTCTCACCTGTCAAACTGTCCTACGCCGCCACCTGACACACTCAACTATCACACACACACACACTCATGTGTGTCGTCCAATGCGACTAGTATGGTGTTGTGCATGAGGCTGGCAACCTCACCATGTAACACAGGTTGCTACGGAAACCACTACTGCAAGAGCACACACTCAGCTATCACACACACACACACACACACTCATGCATGTCGTCCAATGAGACTAGTAAGGTGTTGTGCGTGGGGCTGGCAATCTCACCATGTAACACAGATTGCTACCGAAACACTACTGCCCTAGCATATGAATACTTAATATGGAGGCAAACCACACTGTTGGCCCCATGCTCCCTCAGGAGCGGAGAAGAGAAATATATACCTTGAAGTGAGCCCACGTGCTCTCACAACCATTCCTCACATAACCATAATTAAATAATCATAAAATGGACATAAAATAATATTCAACTATATGTACAACAAATACTCTCAGTAATGAGAATAAGCTACTACCTCGTAACCGATCCACATCAGTATTCGCTACTGCATTCTGAAGCATGTCGTATGTGACGACTGGTGCGCCTGGCAACAAGCGTGTCGTATATGACCACTGATGAGACTGGGAATCTCATCACATGAAACACATCGTTACCGAAACAAATCACTGCCATAGCAATTTTAGCATAAAAATGCTTCTTGTCGGCTTGTGATAGACACCAGTCACATTGGTGTTCCCATGCTCCGCCGGGAGCAACCAGAGAAACACATGTCTCAACAAAGGAGTTACCTCGCGCTCTCCAGAAATCTAAATACATATTCTCACCTCACAGTAACCCATTAAATATACAGTAGAATTATCAATAAACGTGAAATACACTAAATTACTCTTACATAAAGAATACAATATAATTATTCTCGACTTAAGCCAAACTGGGACTAAATACACAACGTGCCACATGGCGTAACATTTACCAAGAAAACTCTCTCTCTTTCCTTTACTGGGGAACATTATCTTTATCTGCTTCCCACCCCCGTCTCAATTCACACAATATAAAACTGCGTAACATTAAGTGATAACTAAGAGTGTTACCGCAGACCCCTCGCGCCGCTTTTATACAATCACCACGTGGCTCTCCCTGTTGCCATCTTCCCAACTAGTTAATATTATCTAAATTGCAGTTTCTGATAACATTTCTGTCCAGTTTCATGTATAAAACACTCTCCTACTAAAGTTGCCCGGTCTGATGGATGAAATACTTGATACTAAATTCTCACATCTGGATTTAGGCTTTGCGTGCCTAATAAAACCTATCAAACATTATTTTCACTCATCTATCATTTCAAGACTAAATTATAATGTCCTAAAAAGACATTTCCTTTGGAAACACATCTATCTATATCACTCAACATTAAAATAGCCACATCGATATTATTTCCGAATTAAATAAAACTAATTCTAATTTAAATTAACTCACGTGCTCAAGGCATTTACAGCTTGGCTCTGTCGTCTGTTCTCTCTGGCGGCTGTGGCAAAATAGGCCCGCTTGTAGTTCGCTATCTCTTTTTATAGGCACTAGGCTAATCACTCAACTACTGCGCGCTGGGCGTATTAATCTTGGCTACTTAAATATCACACGCGATTATCGCTTAGGAATAGCGAAAACACAAATAAAACCTACAGCTATTTAATATAACACAATTCTACACCACAACTTAATTTAAAGGCATTATTGTGGCCTCATTACATATCTTCTACTTCAGACTTTTCACAACCCAGAATGCTTCGCGCACATCGAAAATAATCTGCCCAAAAACAGGTAGGGGGCGGGCGCCTCCTTTTCGGCCCCATCACACTTTATTTGGGCTGTATTTTGTTTTAAATATAACTCTACACTCTGGGGGCTGAGCCATAATTAAATTAACTTCTATTGGGTCAGGATATTTTAAATGTGGCTGGACACCAAATCTCTTTCTCAACCTTATCTGCTTTACACAGTCCTTTTGTAGGATTCCTGAGGAAGAATTTATCGTCCAGAAAATATCCTGTTTAGTTGCCAGAATTCTCTTTTAAGTAAATTTCTAGTACACTATTTCCCGAGGAGAGGCAGTTCCATTACGAACTCGTAAACTATCAATAAGACTGTTGCTGTCATTTTCGACAGAGTCATCTGTCAAGTTATTTGCCTATGTTTTATCATAAGTATAATTGTGTCTTTACCTGCGATGTCAGGTTGATTAGGGGTTGTCTTCCCTTGTTTATTCATTCATTGTGTTTTGACCTTTGGGGTTAAAGGTTGACAGTTCGGGCGTAGGCCTATGGGAAGGTTTTTTAAGCGGGAGAGAGTTATACTTCCGGCAAGCCGAGAAGGTCCTGTTTTTCTGAAGGGACCAAGAGTCCATTGTTTTTTCGGGGAGAATCTTCGAAGTAACTGCTATGGCAGTTTTCCCCAGTGAATCTCTGTGCGTCGGGATGACGACAGAATTCCTTGTTATGTTCTGAGGATTCATTTTCCAGGTAATACCGACCTTTATGCATTATTACGCTTTTCGGTGGCAGAACATGTAAAAGGATTACTTAGTGTGAACTGCAGCTCACCGATCCTATATATTTCAGAACTTATATATTTGTGCTCGAGGTAGCCATCCAAGACTGTTAGTCTTTATATTGTCCAGAAATCCAGTGACGAAGATATATTGTGGGAACCGCAGATTGGCGGGATTTATGTCTACAATAAGCATTACTGCAGGGTTGATGATAACCTATTTAACAGAAGTACACAGCCGACGTCAGAACGAGGCCTGTGCTTTCGGCTATTATACTACAGCCTGATAATGTGCAATGGGCGGGGAATGCCAAGTTGCACCTATGTGTCAAAGTGACTAAGGCATCTGACGCGTTTAGTCAGAGATGCCAAGGGCGACGCTACGAACTGTCATTATTGAAGAACTTTGCTATTGACCATGCACGTCTATTCCGATGTTTACCTTTTTGAATGCCAAATGTATACCTATCGATTTCCGGTCAGCATGACCTTGTTACACTGACTGTTCCTGTTGATACTATGTGTGTTCTCGTCAATAAATGTCTTGAAACATGCCTGCAGTGTCCAAGCATCCTTGACTACTGCATGTGAGAGTATGGGTTGCAGGGTCTTCATATATACGAGCCTAAACACATTCGCGCCTTCATTCGCACCCACACTCAGTTCATCATACGCTCGCACTACACATCTAACAACAAGTATGCTGTCTTGGGCCAGTGATCACCTCAACAAGAGAAAAAGACAGTTACATTTCTGGTGGACCAGTTACGTGGGCTCTTAAGATACATTTCTTGTCGCCAATGTGGCCTAGAAACTTACATTTCTTATGGACCAGATCTGTGGGTTTAAAAAGAACAGAGCGAGCATTTGACATTATTGTTGACATTAATGGATCCAGAAATTTACATTCCTGGTTGGCTGTTACATGTATGATGTCTCCAGTTTTGTCCAGAAATTTACAAGAACGACAAGTACACATTACACTTCTGATCTGTGGGTCTAAGCTACACACGGGACAGCCGTAACACACAGCGCTAATTCTACACTTGCAAGTTTTGGCTACAACAGGACAGAAATAGGTCATCAACGGTTGACCTAGATAAACAGTGCGGGCATTTATATTATAATGCTACATAAACCACGACAAGACAAGTACTGAGGTTAACATCTAGGCATTTGCTACGTGGACCATAACTGCATAGAAGGCGGGTTCCTATTGTGAACAGTACTGCTGGTTGTTACACGTTTCAGTCAACAACAGACTTTTCTATGTCCGAGCATTCAAGCGACATTGTTCGAGGTCAAGTGTTTGTAAACAGTACGTGGAAATTGTAAACATTCAATGTGCAAGTCGTAAGTCGAGAAGGTCATAGTAACTTTGGTTCGTGAATACCACTTTATGCTACAGTGGATTTGACGTTCAGTGCGCGTTTGACATTTCGTTTCTGTGTTCGCAAGGTGCAAGAAATTTATTTTAGTTTCAGCTGTGACTGAACTTGTTCTGCAACACATTGAAATTGATTGCTATATGTTTATGTTACTTCTACTGTTTTTTGTGTATTTTTCTGCGGGTTTTCGGTTGGTGGGTCTTACAGTAAATATGCCACTTAATCGAGGCTTACTGTAAGCGTTCTGTAGGTGCAAATTTTCTTAATTTGAAAATTTGCTAGTGACAATTGGTCGCTATTGATGTTAGCTGTGATGTAACTGTACTTAACGTTGTTTCTGTAATATTTTGTCTGTTTTTCAGTTTTGATTTTCGATTTGTTTTGTTTGTATTCTGTAGGTCTCTCCTTTCTTTTGTTTATTTCTCTACACATTTTTGGTTAAAACAGTGTTGCCATTTGTATTGTTTTGTATCTTTGTCTTTGTATTTTTTTTTGTTTGTACTACATTACTGTCATGCACAGTCTACATACATATACTGGGTCATGTATTGGTATTATTGATAAGGTAGACTCTCCATATAGAGTTTGTTAATAAAATATTATTATATAAGATATTTATACAAGTTCTTTGATAAAAGACTTGTTATCTACAAAGATTGAGACAAGGTGAAATACATGTTCAAGTTCTTTATAAAAAAGACTTGTGCCCATAGTGAGTGGGATATAAGGGAATTTTTTTTCCACAGGTACTCAAGTGATTTTTTGGTTACATTATAAACAAGAGGACCATACAAAGTCTTTGTCTAAGACTAAGAGAGTGAAATAAAGTGAAGTGAGTATACAAGTCTAGCATTTCAGACTTGTCTCCCATTAAAGTGGGATAATTTAATTTATTTACTTCTACAAGTTACTGATCTCATTAGACAAGATGTCTACATTAGAGTACTTTATTACACAAGGGAGAGCCCTTGATAAGACTGGTCAACAGTTAGAACAATGGGCTGTTGCTCAGTATGACAAAGCATTAGCTGCAGAAGAAAAAAAAGCTCTGGCTGAAGAGAAAAGATTAGAAAGAGAAGCAGCTGCTGAACAAAAAAGACTAGACAGAGAAGCTGATGTTGCTGCTGAACAAAAGAAATTGCAGATGCAGGTGGAGGAAAGGAGATTTGAAGCTGAACAAAAGAGATTAGACAAAGAAGCTGCTGCAGAGGAGAGGAAAGCTCAAGCTGCTGCAGAGGAGAGGAAAGCTGAGGCTTAAATTAGAAAAATGGAACATGAGGAAAGAAAACAGAAGATGGAACTTGATGAAAGACTCGCAACTTTGGAGTTAGAGAAATTGAAATTGGCGAGTACGGGTGCTCAGCAAACAACTTCGAGTACGACAAAGGAGTTTGTTAGTAGGATTAAATTACCTCATTTCAATCCTTTAAAGGATGACGTAGCAGATTATCTAGATAGATTCCAATTTTTGTGCGATACGCATAACATAAAAAAGGAAAAATATGTTGAACAACTGATGCCATTTTTTACAGGTGACACAGTGACTACTATTATGACAATAGTCGAACATGAGAGGACTAATTATGATGTTGTCAGGGCAGCATTGCTAAAAAAATACCAACTAAAAGAAGAAGACTATCGTCTTCGTTTTAGGACAATGTTGCCAGAAAATGGAGTAGATTTCTCTGATTTTGTTACAAAGATACGTCGTACATTTACACGATGGGTTGAGTTGTCTCAGACTGAGAAAACATATGAAGGTCTAATGGACTTATTATTGCGAGATAAGGTTTTGTCATCTGTTAATGATTCTTTTCTTGCATTCCTTCATGAGCGTAAGCCTAAAAACTTAAAAGATACGGAGGAATACTGTTGTCAGTATGCCACAGCGCATCCCCATGCTACAGTTAGCAATTCTAAAGTGAAAGAAGGGTTGCCAGCTGCTTCGGCAACACCATATGGCCCTAATTTCAAAAAAAAATTTCAGGGTGCTCAACAAAACTGGAATAGGGGAAGTAATCAAAATTACACTCAGAAGCGGAGTAATCCAACACAAGATGGTTCTTCGTCTATGAATTGGAGACAAGATGGTAGTTCTCGTAATTTTAGTGGTAATAATTTGAGACACTTTCGCAAAGGCTATCCAAATAATAACTATTCAAATTTTCGAGGTAATCATTCTCGACGTCAAGATTATGACGATGGTGAATTTAGAAACCGGGATTCAAACCGGAATGATGATTACAATAGGCAGTATGATAACAATTACAGGGGAAATGATAGTCGAAATAATTACAGGGGAAATGATAATCGAGGCAGACCTAGGTTTAACAAAAAAAAGACCTTTCCAACAGGCAAACTCGGCACAACAAGAGTTTGATGGAGCCTATAATACAGTAAATGATAGTGGTAACTCTAGGGCTATCACTGGTTGTGCTTTCGATTTTGGGAGAGCAACTGAATGCCCCCAATGCTTAACATTGTTTGACTCATCGACTGTATCTACGCTAAGTTGTGGTCACCCTCTTCCTGCTCTACCTGCTACAGTTGCGCATGATGGGAGAGGATCTCTCATCTTACATAAAGGTCTAATAAATGATAGGCTAGTCTCAGTACTTTTCGATTCGGGATGTACTACCGTCGGGGTTAGGGAGTCTCTGATAGATCCTTGCTGTGCCACTGGAAAAACAATCAAATGTGTTACATTTGGTGGTACTATGGAAAGTTATCCTACTGCTATTATTAGGATTGACACTCCTTTCTTCACAGGAGAAGTCCATGCATGTCTTCTTCCTAATCCTATTGCGGATCTTATAATCGGTCGTATTCATGGGGTTAAGGAATGCACCCCGCAACAAATTTCTAGTTGGGAAGAAAAAAACATTCAAACGGTCAATGCAGTGGTGACAAGAGCTCAAGCTCTTAATCCCCCAACTTCATCTGATAATAGTAATGAAGTTGATAGCCAAGACGAGCACTTGGTGATTTCCCATGACTCGTTTGTTAAACGTCAAGAAGAGGATCCTTCTTTGAAGAAATTCTTCCTTCTTGCAAAGAAAGGGGATCCCAATCAAAATACGAATCACAAATCGTATATCACTATGAAGAATGGTATATTGGTACGAATGGTACAACACTCGGACAAGTCTATGCACTCGCAAATTCTTGTGCCTAAGTGTATGAGAGCCTTAATTCTTCGGCATGCACACGATTCTCAGTGTGCTGGACACATGGGTTTTTCCAGAACTAAAACTAGAGTCCTTGCGTCCTTCTTTTGGCCATTCGTGAATAAAGACATCCGAATTTATTGCCGATCTTGCAAAATTTGTCAAGAGGTCAAGTCTAGGGGTCCGAGACATGCTGCTCCTATTCAGGCTGCAGATATTCCGATTCGGCAGTTTCAGAAAATGGCTATAGACATCATTGGTCCGTTCAAAATTAAGTCAGCCAGAGGACACCAATTTATCCTCACTTGCGTGGACATGTGCACGCGTTGGCCAGAGGCTATTCCTCTGAAGAGCATATCAACTGTCGATATCGCTGATGCTCTTTGGCTCGTATTTTCTCGTCTGGGATTCCCCGGAGAAATACTGTCGGATCACGGCACTCAGTTAATTTCGGACGTTATGTCTCAGGTAATGGCTACGCTAGACATTAAAAGGTCTCTCAGTAGTATTTATCATCCAATGTCCAATGGATTGGTAGAACGTCTTAACAGGACACTAAAGAACTTACTTGGCAAGATAACGGAGGATCATCCTGAAGATTGGTACAGGGTTTTACCTGCAGTCCTCTTTGCCTATAGAGAGGTTCCCAACGAGCATACAGGGTTTTCTCCTTTCGAACTTGTCTTTGGCGCGCAACCGCGTGGTCCGATGTCCTTGTTACACGATTTGATAACTTCCGATAATATTGACGATGATACACAATCGTCATATGAATATGTCATAGCTCTTAGAGAAAAGATTATCGAATCGTGCAGGTTAGCAACTTCATCTTCCGAATTTGCGAAAGAAAAAGCTAGGCGATTTGCTAATAAGAAAAGACGCCTACGTCAACTTTGTCCTGGAGACAAAGCATATGTCTTACTGCCCTCAAGAGAGAATAGACTTCTCATTTCATGAAAAGGTCCATACACTATAGTCTCAAGAATTTCCGATGTCGACTATATTGTCGATGTGGATGGAAGGCATAAAACCTTCCATATAAATATGCTAACAGAGTTTATTGAACGTCCAGACTATTTGCAGCCTATTTTCCAGGCGACGGACGACTCTCCAGTCCAACATGGTCACATCTCATCCCTGTCCGTTATACAGGATGAAGAAACTATTTTTTCTGACGTGAACTTACCTCTTCCTGCGATTCCACTTACTTCAACGGAATCGTGGAGAAGCGTTACAATCTCTTCGAACTTGTCTTTTGGGGAACAGCGTCAAGTATCCTCTACGTTACAATCATATCAGGATGTCCTTACCGACATTCCTGGACACACAGATGTCATAGAACATGACATCATACTTACTGATCGTAATCCGATCAGAGTAAGACCATACCCAATACCTATTCATTTTCAAGCACAAGTCGAGAAAGAATTGGATGAAATGATTCAACTACAAATAATTGAACCATCCACTTCAGCTTATTCTTCGTCGATAGTTATTGTTCGAAAGAAAGACAATAACATACGTCTTTGCGTTGATTATCGCAAATTAAATCAAGTTACGAAGTTCGATGCTGAACCTATGCCGTTATTAGATGATCTACTTATTAGACTTTCTAAAGCTAAATTCTTTACTAAACTAGACTTGTCGAAAGGTTATTGGCAAGTCCCATTGACGGAACACGCCAAACCTCTCACTGCTTTTTCGACACCTAGGGGTCTGTTTCAATGGAATTTTATGCCTTTCGGGCTTATGAACGCCCCAGCGACTTTCGTGCGCATGATGCGACGAATTCTATCAGATCGTGCAGATGTCATTGCATATTTAGACGACATCTGTCTTTTCAGCGATACTTGGGAAGAACACTATTTGGGTCTAAAGGAATTGCTATCTACTCTACGTGAGCATAGTTTGACTGCTAAACCCTCTAAAGCTTTTGTTGGGTTTAGTGAAATTTCCTTCCTAGGTCATCGAGTTGGTCATGGTCTGTTGAAGACAGAGGACCAAAACATTTCAAAGATATTAAATATCTCGGTTCCGAAGACGAAAAAGCAAGTGCGTAGTCTCTTGGGATTGATACAATTCTATGGAAGATTCATTGAGAATCTGTCCTCCATTATGGCACCACTTTCAACGTTATTGAAAAAAGGTTCTCCTAATATGGTGCGTTGGTCCCAAGAATGCCAATCTTCATTGGATCAGGTTAAGAATTTGTTCTCATCTCATCCTATCTTAAGACTACCAACGATTGATAAGACTTTTGTCCTTCGTAGTGATGCCTCTTCCACTGGGATTGGAGCGGCACTAATGCAGGAATATTCAGGAACTCTGCATCCTGTAATGTATATTTCTAGGAAGCTAAATGCGGCAGAAAGGAATTACTCGGTTTTGGACCGTGAATTGTTGGCTATGGTTTGGTCCATTCTTAAGCTACAAAGGTTCCTTCTGGGCGCGCATTTCTTTATGGAAACCGACCAAAAAGCTCTTACGGCTATGCAAAGTAAGGATTTGAAGAGCTCGAGATCTACTCGTTATGCTATTGCTCTTCAGCCTTTCCATTTCACGGTGCGAGCTATCCGTGGTTCGGATAATGTGATGGCGGACATATTGTCTAGATGCCCACATGATTCCAGTTAAATCTTGTGTCCTAGTTTTTCCTGATACACTTTCAGACTTAGGTCTGTCCTTAATATCATAATATGTTGTAATACAAATGTATTTGGATGATGTTTAGATATTTAACAAATTTCATTTTGTCCATCCATCAGTGATATGTTGCTAAAATAGCATTGACATTTGTATATTGCTATGATTATATTATTTAGTAATGTTTGATATATGATTGGTATTGCCAGCAACTTAGGTTTCTTGAATGGTATCCCTTAGTTTGTTTGGCTTAAAGGAAATATTTTCTCCTATGTTGAGAGATGATTTGTATTCTCTTCAGACGCCTTATTTATGCGTCTATTGTACCTGATATTAGGTTCAGTTTTTGCATGAGCACAGAAGTGATACTGGTGCTATCTTGCTCATGGACATATTAAAAAAAAAAAAAAAAATTCATTTTTTTTTTTACAGGGGGGTGGTAGTAATGTTGCTGTCATTTTCGACAGAGTCATCTGTCAAGTTATTTGCCTATGTTTTATCATAAGTATAATTGTGTCTTTACCTGCGATGTCAGGTTGATTAGGGGTTGTCTTCCCTTGTTTATTCATTCATTGTGTTTTGACCTTTAGGGTTAAAGGTTGACAGTTCGGGCGTAGGCCTATGGGAAGGTTTTTTAAGCGGGAGAGAGTTATACTTCCGGCAAGCCGAGAAGGTCCTGTTTTTCTGAAGGGACCAAGAGTCCATTGTTTTTTCGGGGAGAATCTTCGAAGTAACTGCTATGGCAGTTTTCCCCAGTGAATCTCTGTGCGTCGGGATGACGACAGAATTCCTTGTTATGTTCTGAGGATTCATTTTCCAGGTAATACCGACCTTTATGCATTATTACGCTTTTCGGTGGCAGAACATGTAAAAGGATTACTTAGTGTGAACTGCAGCTCACCGATCCTATATATTTCAGAACTTATATATTTGTGCTCGAGGTAGCCATCCAAGACTGTTAGTCTTTATATTGTCCAGAAATCCAGTGACGAAGATATATTGTGGGAACCGCAGATTGGCGGGATTTATGTCTACAATAAGCATTACTGCAGGGTTGATGATAACCTATTTAACAGAAGTACACAGCCGACGTCAGAACGAGGCCTGTGCTTTCGGCTATTATACTACAGCCTGATAATGTGCAATTGGCGGGGAATGCCAAGTTGCACCTATGTGTCAAAGTGACTAAGGCATCTGACGCGTTTAGTCAGAGACGCCAAGGGCGACGCTACGAACTGTCATTATTGAAGAACTTTGCTATTGACCATGCACGTCTATTCTGATGTTTACCTTTTTGAATGCCAAATGTATACCTATTGATGTCAGGTCAGCATGACCTTGTTACACTGACTGTTCCTGTTGATACTATGTGTGTTCCCGTCAATAAATGTCTTGAAACATGCCTGCAGTGTCCAAGCATCCTTGACTACTGCATGTGAGAGTATGGGTTGCAGGGTCTTCATATATACGAGCCTAAACACATTCGCGCCTTCATTCGCACCCACACTCAGTTCATCATACGCTCGCACTACACATCTAACAACAAGTATACTGTCTTGGGCCAGTGATCACCTCAACAAGAGAAAAAGACAGTTACAAAGACATTATTATCTTTATTCTTCCATTCCGTCCAAGCTGTCCTTCTCCTCATAACCACCCCGCGACATACTTAAACATTATAGCAGATGTGCTACATAAACGAGGAAGTATGTATGGTACATAAACGTGGAGGCAGATGAGCTACATAAATGCAGACGGTAGATGTACTTCATAAATGTGTAAAGCAGATGTATTTGGTAAATGTGAAAAGTGGATGGGCTACATAAAAACGGAGGTAGATGTGCTTCATAAATGTAGAAGTAGATGTGCCACATAAATGTAGAAGTAAATGTGCTACATAAATGTGGAAGGTCGATGTGCTACATAAATGTAGAAGTAGATGTGGTACGTAAATGTGGAAGGTCGATGTGCTACATAAATGTAGAAGTAGATGTGCTACGTAAATGTGGAAGGTCGATGTGCTACATAAATGTAGAAGTAGATGTGCCACATAAATGTAGAAGTAAATGTGCTACGTAAATGTGGAAGGTCGATGTGCTACATAAATGTAGAAGTAAATGTGCTACGTAAATGTGGAAGGTCGATGTGCTGCATAAATGTGGAAGGTCGATGTGCTACATAAATGTAGATGTAGATGTGCCACAAAAATGTAGAAGTAAATGTGCTGCATAAATACGGAAGGTCGATGAACTACATAAATGCGGAATGAAGAGGTGTTTAGTAAATGTGAACAGTAGATGTGCTGCATTTAAGAGGAAACCGTTTCATTCATTCATTTTGATGTTACTGTTTGTCCCTCCAAATCTGGTTATATTGCTGCCATCGTACATGCATGATTATACATCGTGTAGGGATGGCCTTTTATCATTTCCTGTATTTATTTTTTTATTATTCATGTCTTTTACCTGGACAGCAATGTTGTGTATCTGATGGTGTGGCCAGCCTAATGCATGACGTCATATTAGTCGATCTGTACGAGGTGCCTGAGGGTTTAGTAGGTCTCATCTGAGACCCCGGAGATGGGCAGGGTTCAACAACTTAACGACTCAGTATATACTGCAAGAAAAAAAAATACCAAGAGGCGTCTCTGCCTTTGGGTGTTTTTTTTTAAAACTTAGCTCTGTGTCACACTTGTATAACATAAGCTGTAGAATCTAGATAATCCTGCCTGGGCGGTGCGTCTTGTAGGTTTTTGCACGCTTGATTCGACCAGTGATACTGACAATAAAATGATGTTTTAACAACGCAAATTAACGAATCAATATTTCATGTTTACGGATCTTAAAGCTTCGGGTTTGAAATATTTAATTAATTAAATGGAGTAGGAATTAACAGTATGTTTGCGTTGTCTTGGGGACGGGAGAGGGGGTGTGGAATATTCTGACAAAATGTGGGCTATGGGTTGAATAAAAAGAAAGGGCGGGGGGGGGGGGGGGGGGAATTCGATCCAGATTGCATGGCGTCTTATAACCTAATAGTGACTCTTAACCCAGATTCCACAACGTCATATAATTTACTGAAGCACATTAAAAACGCACCACTATTATATATACTGATGCCGAGAAGCTGGAAAAAAAGGTGTGGGAATGGATTTTTCCCGTGTTTGTCATGAGGTAGAGAGCGAATGGCTGCTGGAATGGAAAGTGCATGATTCAACCCACGGGTTTGTGTACAGACTACATGAAAACAATGAAAATTACACGTGCAACACGATTCCCAACAGCTGTGACCCAGAAAATGTGTACGCGTTGCGGCTGTAAACTCGGTATAAAAAGGCCGTTGAGACAAAACACCCAGTACATGTGCTTGAAATGCCACGACTATCTGAAAACGACCGACAACGAGCCATTTGTATGTTGGAGACCGGAATGAGCTTGCGGGCCATTGCCAGAAGGATGAATTGCCACCACAGCACTATTGTACGTCTCAATGAACGTTACGGAACCACTGGCAGTGCCCGGGATAGACTTCGGAGTTGCCAACCACGAGTTACTACCCCTGCGCAATATCGTCATATTGTGTTGAGTCACCTAAGGAATCGTTTTCTCCCGGCAAGTCAAACAGCAAGAGCAATAGTGGGTAGACGTGGGTAAGTCTCTCGAATGACAGTCATACGACGACTCAGAGATACAGGTCTTACTGCAAGACGACCTTATGTTGGGCCAAACTTGACTCACAGACATCGTCAGCAGCGCCTGCAATGGGCAGAGCAACATGTCAGATGGACTAGTCTGCAGTGGAATGCTGTCTTATTCACAGACGAGAGCAGATTCAACATATCCTTTGCTGATGGACGTATGCGGATTTGGCGACGGTGTGGAGAGCGCTTTGCAGATTGCTGTGTTCGTCAGCACAACCGATTTGGAGGTGGCAGTATTCACATTTGGGGAGGATTCAGTTTTCACCATCGCTTGCCTCTTCACGTCTTCCGTGGAAATGTTAATACTGTGACATATCGAGATGAGGTTCTGGATGCATTGGTTGCTCCTGCGTTCACAAATTATCCAGACTTGCAGCTTCTCCAGCAGAATAACGCACGTGCGCACACCGCATGCATTACGCAGCAATATCTACAGCAGCAGAACATTGTGACGATTGATTGGCCTGCCCTATCACCAGACATGTCCCCTATAGAACACCTGTGGGACGAGCTTGGACGCAGTCTACAGGCAAGGTTCTCCAGCTAATCTGCAACAGCTCGAAGCTGCCCTTACACGTGAATGGGACTTGATTCCCCGGAATTTCCTTCAGAGACTTGTGCGTTCCATGCAGAGCCGCTGCCAAGCTTGTTTGCAAGCACACAGTGGACATACCAGATACTGAGGATAGTGTGAATAAATTTTTTTATTGGTTGCATGTTTGGTTTTCTCCCTTGCCTGCACAGAATGCAATGAATTTCATAACAATCAAATGCACAAATTAATTACCAGCATGGATTCATAGGAAAATGAATAAAGATTCAAAATATGTAAACTTGTAAACACTTATATTTACATTTCACACTCTGTTCCTGGATTTTAATTTTTTTCAGTATATAACTTAGTAGTGGCCCATAACTTAAATCGCATACCATTATATAATAGCAGCCCTGTGACGAGACGGATTTTGGGGCGACCGCTTCTCGATCTCTCTTTCACTACGGCAGTAATCAGTTAAATTGTTGTACTTACTAATTGCGTGCTTTTCCAGGGTCAGCACTTTTACTTTCTCTGTTACATAGCAGATATTTTGTATCTACATTCTTTCACTCCTCTCAGAGATATGTCGTCATGTCTGTTTGTTATCCATTTCTCCCTGCTTTGCAAGGAGCGGCTGAGATAATATTAACGATAACCATGTTGGCTAATCGCGGGTGCAGCCGACATCAGACTACAGATTAGCTCTTCAAATCGCCAGCGTATTTTTCTTACTCGCTGATAAGGCCAGACTGCGCTCGTCGCAAAGCAGGTAATACGGGAAGACACCTTATGGACAGACAGGACTGATAAGATTACTTTAGATAAAGTAATAAGATGTTACATCTTACACACATTGCTGAGAGAGTTTACCGATGTGTTTGTGAGTTTGTACACAAGGCATCGAATGTTTGATTGCCATATATGGGAGATGTGACATTTGCATCACGTGCAAAATTATTCCATGTCGGAATATTTTGAGATTGCCCCCCCCCCCCCCCCTCCCTTCCCCAACACGCATGTTTGAAATGATTGGATCCCTCAGTAGCTTCATAGCAAACAGATGCGGGGTAGGTGAGGCAATATAACCGGGCGTTTGTTCAAGTCTATCTTCGCTGTGAGAAATCGCTTGCCTGGACGACACAACCAGACCTTGCCAGAAGTTAGAATTTGTGACAAAACGTCTGAACATGCTCTTTTTTGTGATCTTTCAAACCTTCAGCCCTCCGGCAGTATCCTTTCTTGTTCTTCATTTTTCTCACTCATCGCTTTTATTTGGCATATATCATGCCTTGTCATTCGTTATTTTCACTATTTTGCTCTATGCTGGATATAGCATGGTGAATTCTCTAACACGCCACTCCCCTATGGCAGTATTTGCTACGGGAGTAATGCGTATCTTATTGTTTCATACTCCACGTCCAGACTGTTGTTACAATACGCCAGGTTTGGTGACCCGGCCAGCGAAAATATTTTATCGCCTAATCTGTCTGACCGCCTGTGAAATTAGGGCGGTCAAACATTTGACCCCATCGGAAAATTGTTGATCATGTTGACACAAGCCGGTTTGTGATACGATGAAAGAAATCAATATGGTTTCTTCTTCTTCCTCTTCTTCCTCGTTCGTCCTGAAAAGGACGGTGGTTGCGTTGTGTCTGTTTACGCCTAAGCTGTGATATCTGCACCTTTCGGTCGACACATCCGACTTCAGCACGGCATTTTTTAGGGACCGGGTTTGCCTTCCCATTGCGATCCGCTCTCGCTCAGCCAGACTGCACTACTGCAGACTGTTTCCAGGACCACCACGTGGAGGTGGAGTGCGGTCTTGACCAGCTCTGGTTCGCTGGTCCTGATGCAAGCAGTACAGCTATGGGTCGCTGACTGCATTCACTATTGCTGCATATGGTTTGACCAGACATCTGTCTGGCGGAGGCACGCAGATAAAGGTGATAAACAGAGGTGCGCCGGAAATCTTAGGTAACCATATGACATCACTGTTGTAAGAGGCCACGCGTGTATATTAAATTTAATATTTTCAAATACGCGTGATGAGTAATGATAAACTTCCCCACCCAAACAGTGCTAGATAGATTGGATTGGTTTGCCAAAATCTACTATGATTTGATTGGAACTTTCGGCGGAAACACAGCTGGGATTTAAAACTAAGGATTGTGAGATATAATTTAACAAACTCGGAGTCACAGCACACAGACAGACTGCATTGCAGCGGCAAATAAACACCTCCTACAAGCCAGAGGAAAGAGGATAGGACTTATCATTCCACAACTATAAGTACCAGATCGAGTATAGGGCAACTTTGGAAGTACAAGTAAACCCGCAATTTTAATACAAGACTGGAAACTTGGGAATTTTATTACAAGGAGTCATAAGAGGAATTATAGATTTCCAGACCAAGTGATTCACCCGTCATAATAGGAATTATAGATTTCCAGACCACGTGTCTCACCCGTCATAAGAGGAATTATAGATTTCCAGACCAAGTGTTTCACCCGTCATAAGAGGAATTTCTCAGACTTAAGTGATTCGAACAGCATCTAAATAGAGGACTGTGGGTCCATTCTAATCTGCGCCAGGAGAAGTGTGTATTCCCAAAATTGTGGGGTAAGTGTAAACAAATTATTTACTAATGCAAATTTTACAGGTTTCTTGCTAAGTGGCTATATTTGAGGCTAGCAACCTCAACATATGAAATAGTATATGCATGAACCACTACTGCAAGAGATGGTGATTGTTTCTGATTAGTCGTGCGGGAAACCCGACAGAAGAGCGACCCCAGACCCCGACGAGAGTAGCGACGAGTAATGAATAATAATTACATCACATGTGCCTAAAGTGTATAGAATAATTTTGTGAGATTTATATACCTTTTTAATTGTAATTCAGGCAAATCATTATCCTTGCACTCCAGACGCAATTTCCTAGTTGACACCCAGAAGGATATTGGTGAATTTTCATCAAATTCCCTGAGTTACATTGTGTGCTCGGGAATTTAATTCTTCTGAGAGGTTAACATTCGTGGGTGGAGCGCATGAAAATGGGCCTGTTAGTTTGCGGAGAACAAATGTACTGAGGCATTTGTTTCTTTCTAATTTGTCACAGTTCGTGGTTACAAGACATCAGACTTAAGTACGGAAGTTCCTACGCCACTTGTGTGAGAGAAGTGTATCACCACCAACCGCCTACAGTGGACGAATTACGTGGAGAAGTGTACTCATCACCAAAAAGAAGTGACGGAAACCACAGCTGCAGGACGCATCTGGAGCTAAATTTTATATAACAGGCTACAGCAAAAATACGGACATTATTATTAACGCCCTACCAAAACCCGAATGAGGAAAAATGTACTATAACTTTCACCCCATTTAATTCTTATTTTAATTTGTTGAACTAATTGACTATTAAATTTGTTGTATGTTATTTTAAACTAAACAATAATAGTTGATTCAGTTTATTTGTATGAAAGCAAACGTATGAGCCAGTTCTTCTTGATATATATATATATATATATATATATATATATATATATATATATATATATATATATATATATATATATATATATATATATATATATATACATACATACAAGGGGATTGACATAAGTCTTGGGCCTGACCATGAAGGAGTCACAGGAGGAAGATGAAACTTGGCACATTTAAAGTTCATCATACTTGCACTGAATGTGTAAAGTACGCGTTTGTTTCTTCAATGGGTTTTCCCGCTACGGTGCTCGGCGCAGTGTACCCTATTGACCGGATCTGCTGCTCCAAAGATTTGACAAAACAATGGAAAAGAAGGAGGCCAGAGCTGTGATAAAATTTCTGATGTTTTAGGGAGAAACACCTACAGAAATACACAGGGAGATAGAACCAGTGTTTCGTGATTCTTGTCCTTCATATACTTCGGTAAAAAACTGGTGTCAACAGTTTAAGTGCGGCCGCTCAAATGTTGCTGATCTGCCAAGATCTGGTAGACCAGCCTCAGAATGCAATGATGAAAATGCAACAAGAGTGAAGACAATCATTGACCAGGATCGAAAAATGACAATTGTGGAGATAGCTAGTAGAGTAAAACTAAATGAAAGAACAGTTTTTAGAATTTTACACAACAGACTGAACATGAGAAAAGTGTGTGCACGCTGGGTTCCGTGACTGTTGACACGTGAACAGAAGCAAACGAGGGTAAATTGCTGTCAACAGTTGCTCAAAAAGTGTCAGTCAAAACATTTTTTGGAGACCATGTGTTGCGTGCATATTTTGACGCACATATTACAAAAATCGATATGGCTATTTAATATGGAAAGGATATAGACATTCATTCATTTGTGTATGAAAATGCTGTCTATGGGGAAGGCTAGATAATCCATAATTGTTTTACCCTGTTGATTATAGGAGTAATCGTTCTTGATATTAATTCGGCGCATGGATATGACACCCTTGTCTGTACCTATTTCTTAGGGCCAGAAAATAGATTAATTTGCTTATTATGTTTATGGCCTGAATTCATATGTATTACATATTATTAGTACAAGTAGAATCAGTCCTATATTGTATATTTTGGATGGGTAGGCAGGACTATATTCTTGTTACACCGCTCTAGCGGAAGTAGGAGTTGTCTTGTCTAGTCGTGATGAGTTCCGATGTACCGTGACAATGGCGGGTACGCATTTTTCCAGGGCTGGTATATTCTTCAGTAAAAATGATTTACGAAGTAGTTTTTCTTCTATAGGAGATTGTGTCTCTACTAGAGTTGTGTTAGAGACTTTCCTAATGTACGGTACCATGAATGATTCGGACTCCAGGTAATTCCAGTCCCTGTTTTGATGATCTCAGGTCGGTTAGGCCTAGCGGGAATTTTGTGCTTCGCAACGCTAGGGTCAAATTTGTATCGACGGAGATGACAGGCTCCATACTGTAATTATGTCTACGTGAGGTAACTGGATTACGGTAGATCTGTATGGAGGAACTTTATGAAATTATGCATATGTATTGCAAATTAACTTTGGCTTATATATATATCCTCCTGTGAGCGAGTGAGCGACAACTCAGGTAGGCGGCCATGTTACATTCCTGTCATCGCATTTTTTGGATCACTGTCTAAAGAACGGGGCATGTATCTTATTATTCGGACAGTGGCAAGGAGATCTCAATTTGGATAGAAACCCCTTATCGTGGTTTCACAATATGATAAACTGTGAATATAAAGCAACTTTAGTTACTTACCGATCCGCCTTCACTGACGCGCTTAGTCAGATAGGGGATGCGGCCATTGATGTACTACCTATTATTTATGAATGTGCCATGACATAGGATCTACTATGTATGCCTGCAAATTGATATGTCAACATACCCATGATTTACTCGTTATGTCCTAGTGTGAGCGTCCAAATAAACTGTGTAAACAAAGATTCCAGCAGTCTGCATTGGTGCCTTGTAGACACAAGTGAATGAGTGTTTAGATTGGTCAGAACACGAACAGTACACCATTCGCGGTAAACACACTCTACACTTCTACCCATATCTACACCATCCTGCGTCGGTTGAAGTGACCAAGTTTAGGGCCTGCTTCCCCTGGAGCCTTAGAGGGAAACTACTGTTTACAGCTGCCTTTGCCTTCCCTAACTTAGGACTAGGGTGAGTTACCCATTTACAGTGGGAAAGAAACTTTACAGTGGTGAGCCAGATCCCTGGGTCCAGCCTACGCAGTCTTGTGTTGAGAATCACATTTTACAGTTACAAGAACATTTGTTTGACCACATCAATACCAATAGGACAGCTATACAATCAATGTCAGCTTGACCTGTTCTGACAAGTGTAGCAATATCTGGGACAGCACTTGTTGACATTTGGCACAGTACAGTCAGTGTTCTAAACCAGTGATTGTTTATCCTGCTGTAATAGAAGAGCATTGTTGAACATAAAGTGCAAATTTCATCGGTGAATCTTCTAATGTGCTCAAAAAAATTGGACAGTGTAATAGTTAGAAAGCAAATCTATTACTCAATAAAGTGGTAGTCTAATTTATTAAATCTGAGCATACTTTGCAACACATTCTATCCACAACACATATATTATATTATATATGCATTTATGTTATTTGTTATGTATTAAATTAGTTTATGTTCTGTGTGACTAGTACAAGGTATGCCGAGTGACATTGGTCTGGTACTAGTATTCTATAGGTACACATTTTCTTAATTGGAAATTTGTTAGCAACAATTTGCTGCTATTTCTGTTAGTTGTGATGAGGTGTTCTTTTCTTCGTTGTTTTTGTTAATAATTTTGTGTTCCTTAGTTTTGTTTGATTTGTTTGTATAATTGTAGGTCTCATCTTTTCTATTTTTGATTTCTTTACACCCTTATGTTTATACACTGTGGCGTTATTTGTCTTGTTATCTTATTGCAGTTATCATCACGGATTCTGTGATCATTTTTTTTCATTTCTCCTATTTAATTTAATTTGATCTCTGCAAATGTTTTCAGATTGTCTTTTCTTGTTTGTCCTTTGTAATGTCTTTAGTTGACATATGACATATGAGGTATAGTGGAATACACTTATATTATAGTACAGATCAGTACTTTATGATAGTTATTGTTATAAAACAAAATGTACAAGACCTTTACAAGGCTTGTCTCCCAAAGTGATTGGTAAAGGGAAATATTATTTTCCACAGGTACTCAAGTGATCATTGATTACATTAGGGTATACAAGACCTTTGTAAGGCTTGTCTCCCACAGTATTTGAGATACAGTTATTGTTGTCCACAGGTACTCAAGTTATCATTGGGTATTATAAACCATACAAGTTTTCACTAAGACTAAATCTATAGTATAGACTTGTATCCCATTAAAGTGAAATAGGGTAATTTATTTACTTTTTCAGGTTTCTGATTTAAGAAGACAAAATGTCTACATTAGATTACTTTATAGCACAAGGAAAATCCCTTGATAAGACTGGGAAAGACTTAGAACAATGGGCTGTTGCTCAATATGACAAAGCATTAGCTGCAGAAGAGAGGAAAGCTCTAGCTGAAGAAAAAAGATTAGAAAAAGAAGCTGATACTGCTGCTGAACTAAAGAAATTGCAGATGCAAGTGGAGGAAAGGAGATTTGATGCAGAACAGAAGAAATTAGAAGCTGCTGCTGCAGCTGAACAAAAAAAATTAGAAGTTGCTGCAGAACAGAAGAAATTAGAAGCTGCTGCAGAACAGAGAAGATTAGATAGAGAAGCTGAAGAGAGAAAAGCAATAAGAGAACATGAATTTGAGTTAGAGAAATTAAAATTGACAAGTATGAGTAATGTTAATCAGGCATCTAGTGGTAATGGTAAACACTTTGTGTACAAGGTCAAGGTACCAGCGTTCAACTCTGCCAGTGATGATATAGCATTCTGGCTTGATAGATTTGAACGGGCTTGTCGAGCTCATAATGTTGACAAATCACAGTATGTGAATCAGTTGTCTGAAAATCTAAAAGGGGAGTCTCTGAGTAAGTTATATTTTGTTGAAGAGGCCGACAAAGACAATTATGATGCTGTTAGGGCAGCTTTGATAAAGAGATATCAGCTGTCTGAGGAAGGTTACCGTCTTTTGTTTAAAACAATGAGACCTGAGGTAGGTGTAGAATTCTCAGAATTCATCTCAAAAGCACGAATTACACTTTCACGATGGATTGAATTATCCAAAACAGAGAAAACATTTGATGGTCTTACGGATTTATTGCTAAGAGACAAGGTCATGTCTTCTGTAAATAAATCATTCCTAGAGTTCTTACATGAGCGTAAACCTAGTACATTAAAGCAAATGGAAGAATATTGTGACCAGTATGCCACGGCACACCCTGACATGATTCTTAGTAACTCTAACATTAAAGAGAGTATGCCAGTTGCTTCGGCAACAGAATATAATCAGAATTACTCACACAAATTCCAAGGAGCTAAAAATAAATTTGATAAAAAGGTTAATTGGAATAAGTATCAAAACCAAGATAACCACTCAAATCAGGGTTCTTCTTCGAAGAACTGGAATCGGGCTGATAGTCCTCGACACGCGAGGGGTACCCATAATTTTAGAAATTCTCGTAAAGGGAGTAGCTATAGGAACTACCCAAGTGCTTCATGGAGACAAAAAAACCAATATTACAGGGATACTCAATATAATGAGCGTGATGATTATGATCATGAATATTATGATTCAAACCCAAATAGGGGTTATAACAGAGGCAATAATAATTATAGAGACAATTATAACCGAGGTAGATCACAACACAAAAGACATGGTAAATCTTATTACCAGGCTAACTCTGCACAACAGGAGTTCCACGACGCCGGTAATCAGAATAATGATAAAAAAGACTCCAACAGTGTAACAAATTCCGCTTTCGATTTTGCTAGAGCATCTGAGTGTTCGCAATGCAAAACATTATTCGATCCAACCACAGTTTCTACTTTAAGCTGCGGTCACCCGCTTCCCGCGCTCCATGCGTCAATCGCGCATAATGGAAGGGGTGCTCTTGTCTTTAATAGGGGCCTAATAGATGGTACTCCGGTATCAATTCTTTTCGATTCGGGGTGCACTACCATCGGAGTGAGGCAATCACTCGTAAATCCTTCTCGAGCTACAGGCAATATAGTCAAATGTGTAACATTTGGTGGCACATTGGAGAAGTACTCCACTGCCATTATCAATATTGCTACGCCTTTCTTTACAGGAGAGGTGCAAGCATGTCTCTTGCCGAATCCGATCGCTGATCTTATCATCGGTCGCATTCATGGAGTGAAAGAATGCACTCCACAGCAAATTTCTAATTGGGAAAATGTTAATATGCAATCTGCTAATGCAGTAATCACTAGGGCTCAAGCTCTTAATATGCCGCAATCTTCACATTCTGAAGATAATGATGCGCAGATCCAAGATGATCCCTTGGAGATTTCCCATGATTCCTTTATAAAACAGCAGGAAGATGATCCTACTCTAAAGAAATTCTTTACTCTGGCAACAAAAGGTGATCCGAATAAGGATACAAATCGTAAATCATGGATTACGATGAAGAATGGCGTACTTGTACGTATGGTACAAGACTCCGCTAAGTCCATTCATTCTCAAATCCTTGTGCCTAAAAATATGAGAGTTAAAATCTTACAGCACGCTCATGATTCGCAGTGTGCTGGACATATGGGTTTTTCCCGTACTAAAGCTAGAGTTCTTGAATCTTTCTTTTGGCCTGCTGTGAATAAGGACATACGAATCTATTGTCGATCTTGTAAAGTATGTCAAGAGATTAAATCCAGAGGTCCACGCCATGATGCACCTATTCAGGCTGCAGACATTCCCATTCGACCATTTCAAAAAATGGCGATAGACATCATTGGTCCATTTAAGATAAAGTCTGCTAGAGGACACCAATTTATTTTGACGTGTGTTGATATGTGCACACGTTGGCCGGAGGCTGTTCCTCTAAAGAGCATAACTACTGCTGATGTCGCAGATGCTCTTTGGTTAATATTTTTTCGTGTGGGATTTCCAGCAGAAATATTATCCGACCATGGTACCCAACTCATATCGGATACCATGTCTCAAGTAATGTCGACTCTTAAGATAGAGAGATCGCTGAGTAGTATTTATCATCCTATGTCCAATGGGATGGTGGAACGTCTGAATAGAACTCTGAAAAACCTACTAGGTAAGATAACAGAAGATCATCCTCAGGATTGGGATAGGGTTTTACCCGCGGCTCTCTTTGCATATAGAGAGGTCGCCAACGAACATACAGGATTTTCTCCCTTTGAACTTGTCTTTGGCGCGAAACCGCGAGGTCCTATGTCCTTACTTCATGATCTTATAACTGCTGATAATATTGTCGATGACACAAAATCCTCTTATGAATATGTCATCGCACTTAGACACAAGATTATTGAAGCATGCAAATTGGCAACTGCTTCTTCTGAATTTGCGAAACAGAAGGCAAGGGAATTTGCCAATAAAAAGAGATGCTTGCGACAACTTTGTCCAGGTGACAAAGCATTCGTCTTGCTACCTTGTAGGGAAAATAGACTTCTTATTTCTTGGAAAGGTCCGTACGATATAATATCAAAAGTTTCCGACGTTGACTATATCGTCGATATTGATGGGAAGCGTAAAACCTTCCACATCAACATGCTCACGGAATTCCATGAACGTCCTGATTATTTACAACCTGTTTTCCAGGCAACGGACGATTTTCCAGTCCAACATGGACAGTACTCATCTCTGTCAGTAATACAGGATGAGGAAACGAGTTTCTCGGATGTAAATTTACCTTTTCCAATGATTCCTCTTCACTCTAATGAATCATGGAAAGATGTTGCAATTTCTCCAGAATTATCTCCAGGAGAGCAGAAACAAGTTTCTACTATGTTAGAACAATTTCAGGATGTCCTTACTGACATTCCTGGTCAAACTGATGTCATTCAACATGACATTATTCTTACTGACCATAGTCCTATAAGAGTCAGACCGTATCCTATTCCGATACATTTTCAAGCACAGGTAGAGAAAGAGTTGGATGAGATGATAGAGTTAAAAATTATTGAACCATCCACATCAGCATATTCTTCGCCGATGGTTATTGTACGAAAAAAAAGACAATAACATACGTCTTTGCGTGGATTATCGCAAATTGAACCAAGTGACGAAATTTGATGCTGAACCTATGCCTTTACTAGAAGAGCTACTTACGAGACTATCGAATTCTCATTTCTTTACTAAACTCGATTTGTCTAAGGGATATTGGCAAGTTCCATTATCCGAACACGCCAAACCGTTTACTGCTTTTTCGACGCCTAGGGGTCTATTCCAATGGAATTTCATGCCTTTCGGTCTTATGAACGCCCCTGCAACATTCGTACGCATGATGCGTCGAATCCTATCTCATCGCTCAGATGTCATTGCGTATCTTGATGACATCTGTCTTTTCAGTGATACTTGGAACGATCACTATAATGGGATAAATGAACTATTGTCTATCTTACGCGAGCATAACCTGACAGCGAAACCATCGAAAGCATGTATTGGTTTTAGCGAAATATCTTTCTTAGGACACCGTGTTGGTCATGGGTTCCTAAAAACAGAAGACCATAATACAAGTAAGATACTTAACATTTCTATTCCTAAGACTAAAAAGCAAGTACGAAGTCTCTTAGGTCTAATACAATTTTATGGACGATTCATTCCGAATCTGTCCTCCATTATGTCACCTCTTTCTTCCTTGCTAAAGAAAGGGTCTCCTAATGTAGTCCACTGGACTCAAGAATGTCAATCCTCTTTGGATAAGGTTAAAACTATGTTTTCTACTTCACCTATCCTAGTATTGCCTTCTAAGGATAAGACATTTATTCTTCGTAGTGACGCTTCATCCACCGGGATTGGAACAGCACTAATGCAAGAGTACTCCGGAACTCTGCATCCTGTGATGTATATTTCTCGGAAATTAAATGCCGCAGAGAAGAATTACTCGGTCCTAGACCGTGAATTATTGGCTATGGTTTGGTCAATCCTTAAACTGCAAAGATTTCTTCTTGGCGCGCATTTCATTGTGGAAACTGACCAGAAAGCTCTTACGGCTATTCAGAGTAAAAATCTGAAGAGCACGAGATCAACGCGTTACGCGATTGCTCTGCAGCCATTTCATTTTTCGGTGCGAGCTATCCGTGGGTCAGAAAATGTGATGGCAGATATTTTGTCTAGATGCCCACATGATTCATAACTGTTATACAACTTTGATACAGTTGTTCCTATGTTGAAATGTGTACACATATGTAATATCATATATTGATTGTAACACTACTTAGCGGTTCATTGATATTTATTCACCGCTGATTTTTCAATGTTTTTTCGTCTTTGATGATCATGATGTTAAGATATCTTAGATGAAATTTATGTATAAACTAATGTACAAATTGTGTCATTGCTAATATTGTAGTATGCGTTGGTGACACCTCTCTGGAAATATTTATACTTAGAGAAATACTTTCTCTAAGGTCAGAAAACTTATGCTTATCATCTGCGCATTGTTATGGGTGCGTTGTGAGCCTATTGTATGTTGCTCCTAGATGTATTTCAAAAAAAAAAATGTACCATTTTTTTTCCCGAGGGGTGTGGTAATCTGTTGCGTGCATATTTTGACGCACATATTACAAAAAATCGATATGGCTATTTAATATGGAAAAGATATAGACATTCATTCATTTGTGTATGAAAATGCTGTCTATGGGGAAGGCTAGATAATCCATAATTGTTTTACCCTGTTGATTATAGGAGTAATCGTTCTTGATATTAATTCGGCGCATGGATATGACACCCTTGTCTGTACCTATTTCTTAGGGCCAGAAAATAGATTAATTTGCTTATTATGTTTATGGCCTGAATTCATATGTATTACATATTATTAGTACAAGTAGAATCAGTCCTATATTGTATATTTTGGATGGGTAGGCAGGACTATATTCTTGTTACACCGCTCTAGCGGAAGTAGGAGTTGTCTTGTCTAGTCGTGATGAGTTCCGATGTACCGTGACAATGGCGGGTACGCATTTTTCCAGGGCTGGTATATTCTTCAGTAAAAATGATTTACGAAGTAGTTTTTTCTTCTATAGGAGATTGTGTCTCTACTAGAGTTGTGTTAGAGACTTTCCTAATGTACGGTACCATGTATGATTCGGACTCCAGGTAATTCCAGTCCCTGTTTTGATGATCTCAGGTCGGTTAGGCCTAGCGGGAATTTTGTGCTTCGCAACGCTAGGGTCAAATTTGTATCGACGGAGATGACAGGCTCCATACTGTAATTATGTCTACGTGAGGTAACTGGATTACGGTAGATCTGTATGGAGGAACTTTATGAAATTATGCATATGTATTGCAAATTAACTTTGGCTTATATATATATCCTCCTGTGAGCGAGTGAGAGACAACTCAGGTAGGCGGCCATGTTACATTCCTGTCATCGCATTTTTTGGATCACTGTCTAAAGAACGGGGCATGTATCTTATTATTCGGACAGTGGCAAGGAGATCTCAATTTGGATAGAAACCCCTTATCGTGGTTTCACAATATGATAAACTGTGAATATAAAGCAACTTTAGTTACTTACCGATCCGCCTTCACTGACGCGCTTAGTCAGATAGGGGATGCGGCCATTGATGTACTACCTATTATTTATGAATGTGCCATGACATAGGATCCACTATGTATGCCTGCAAATTGATATGTCAACATACCCATGATTTACTCGTTATGTCCCAGTGTGAGCGTCCAAATAAACTGTGTAAACAAAGATTCCAGCAGTCTGCATTGGTGCCTTGTAGACACAAGTGAATGAGTGTTTAGATTGGTCAGAACACGAACAGTACACCATTCGCGGTAAACACACTCTACACTTCTACCCATATCTACACCATCCTGCGTCGGTTGAAGTGACCAAGTTTAGGGCCTGCTTCCCCTGGAGCCTTAGAGGGAAACTACTGTTTACAGCTGCCTTTGCCTTCCCTAACTTAGGACTAGGGTGAGTTACCCATTTACAGCTGGGTAGACTGGAGCATGCCTGATCTCGACAACTCTGTACACTACCATGGACACATACAGTAGTGGCACCACAAACAACATGCTACAGTGATTGATAGTGGAGCTTTACAGAAGAAAGAGAACACACCACACTTTACAGAAGGTTTACAGTATACAACTGATACTTCTTTACAGACTGACATTTTACAGTAACAGTGTGTGCGACCAAACTTTACACCATGGTGACAGTAGATGAGGCTTGGGTACACCATTATGACCCCGAATCCAAAATTGCCAGCATGCAATGGAAAACCCCGGGCTCCCCAACACCTGTCAAGCCGAGGGCGCAGAAATCTGCAGGAAAAGTGAAGCTGTTTTTTGGGACGGCAAAGGTGTCCTTTTGAAAGATTATCTGCCTCGTGGCAACACAGTTAATGAACAGTACTATGCATATCTTCTCACAAAACTAAGAAAGGTTGTGACCAGAAACGAGGGATAACGCGCACTCAAAATCTTCCTTTGCTTCAAGACAACGCGCCCTCTCACAAAGCACGGCTTGTGCAGCTAGCAGCCAACGTTTTGAATATTAAAATTCTTCCACACCCACCATATTCTCCAGATTTGGCTCCATCAGACTTTTTTCTATTCCCAAATCTTAAAAAACGGCTAAACGGAAATCATTTTGACAGCGATGAAGAGGTTATACTGGCATGTGATGACTGGTTTAGTTTGAAAAATAGGGTGTTCTACTCCCAAGGTCTTTTCAAGGTCAATCAGAGATGGCAGAAATGTGTCAATTCAGATGGTGGCTATATTGAAAAGGAATAAACACTATGCAAAATTTCAGCTCTCTGTGACATGTCCTTCATGGTCAGGCCCAAGACTTATGTCAATCCCCTTGTATATATATATATATATACATATATATATATATATATATATATATATATATATATATATATATATATATATATATATATATATATATATATATATATATATATATATATATATATATATATATATATATATATATATATATATATATATATATATATATATATATATATATATATATATATTGCCATTAATTATAAGAGGGCATTCGTTGGATTACTCCAACTGCGGGCTTGACGGGCCAGAATCATTGCATATCCCCTTCACAAAAGGCGACGGACCAGATAATAAATTAACACATTTGCTCAAACCTTAAGCAGCGTTTGTTCTTGACTTCTGGGAATTTCTTGTGAAAGCTCCCCTAAGGTAGAAACGACATTCATCTTCTATCTATATCTTTGCCAAGAGTCATCTTGCGCGAAGATAGATACCTTGGACGACCTACTTTTACATACGCTTGCGTTGTGACCATTAGTGGACCACTACTGCACAGCAAGGGGAGGCAATCCCGTGACAGAATTCAGAGTTCCATTTTATCAGGCCGGACCTTTTCTTGGAGAACCTAGATGGACTTACAAAACAGCCCAGGAAATCTATATCATTTTAACAAGGAAACTGGGACTGAGGAAACTAAACACACGGAATCATAGAGGGAATTATCTTATAAAAGTAACGACCCCCAAGAACACGTGTAAGAGGCCAAATCAAGTGCCTTAACTTCATTCATCTGAGCAAAAAGTGGGCTTGAAGATACACAGGGAAAGGACAAAGATTGTGAGAATAAATGCGGGAAGTGATAACAGAATTGAACTTAGGGAGACACCACTAGGGGATGTGGAGTCGTACACATGTCTTGGTAGTAATGTAGACAGGGTTGGAGGGGCGGACAGTGATGTCGAGATAAGAGTACAAATGGCAAGAGGCGCTTTCATTGCATTGGGAGACATGTGGAGGTCAGGGGAGGTCAGGTCCAGCACGAAAGTGGGAATCTTCGGACTCAAGTGTCAGGTCAGTCCTATTGTATGGCTCTGTGACATGGAGAGCAGCAGAAACGGCGACTATAGAACTACAGACTTTTATAAACGGGTGCTTGCGTAGAATGGAAGGACTGAAGTGGTATGACGGAGTCACAAATGTGGAATTGGTGGCAGGGACCGGGCGGGTGCCGGTGGAACGGGAGCTGAGAAGAGGACGCTGGCGATGGATGGGACGCGCATTGAGGAGACCTGTTGATGGCGTTACAGGGCAGTACTTCTTCTGTGGTTCACAGGGAGAGAGAAGCAGAGGTGGACCAGGAAACACATGGAGAGGAGAGCTGGATACAGAGGTGAAAATGATGAGGAAAACATGGAAAGAACTTGAGAGTATGGCACGGGACAGGAAGACTTGGCATGTGTTTGTTGAAGGCCTATGCTCCTCGGGGAGCTGAAGGGTATTGATTGATTGATTATTAGTTGTGTCTTTTTGTTTTTGTTTAGTTGTTTATGTGTTGTTTTTGTTGTATTTCTTATTCGCATGTACTATTACTATGTTATGAATACTGAAGAACATTGGACAACATGTTGGGAAGCGGGGGCTAGAACATACGATTTTAGAAGCCATAAGCAGAAAGTAGAACAGCTTGAGAAAACAGGAAAATCGAAGAGAGACAAATGGGGATAAAAGTGGATCCCGTATTAGAATAAAAACCAATTACAAATAGCATAGTAATGCGATCGAAACGGCAAAACAAAAGAGAAAACTAAGACATTGGGTATTCTATTAAATGGCACACAGCCAGAACTCCAGCATTCATCACACTTCAGCATGAACAAGGCGACGGGTCGACGGATTAGCTCTAGATTTATTACGTTGATGATTTGCAGGATTTGTTTGTACGGAGAAAAATGTCTGCAGGTTTAACAAGAATTTCACATTTCTGCCATGAATGCCGATGATTTAGTGTGCTTCCTATTATGACTGTAAAGAAAAGAGTGAAGTATGTGGTAAGTGATCTTCATGTGAGGTGATCACAACGCCCACAAGAATGGTTTATTTTCTGAATAACCGAACTGCGATTAAAAGTGTAGAAGCTGAACTACTACTTCGTCTGTGGGCAATTATTACTTCGTTTAGATGATATTCCATTTTGTCATTACTTGAGGATCAGCTTCTTTATATTATTTTTATTCTGTAATAGTTCTGCTCCATTCTTTACATTTTCAATGAATCTAATTTTTAGCCTTTTTCCATCTTAGTTATTCTTCTCCTGTTTTATCTTCCATTCCTTCTTCTCCTTATCTTCTACGGTCCCTGTTTCTTCTCATCTACCTCCATTTCTTCTTGTTCTTCTCGTGTGTATTCTTCTTCATCTGCTCCTTTTTCATCTTCTTCTTGTTCTCTTCTCCTCCATCATCTACTTCGTCAACTTCTGTTTCTGTTTCTTTTTCCTCTTCTTGTCGTTTTCTTCAACTATTATTCATCTTTGTGATGAGTAATCATTTTGTGAAAGCCATACATAAAAAAGAGCTCTCATTTCGCCTTACAACTCACTGAAATCAAGAAAGCAAGATATATTTCTCTCAGCTCACGCACTTTGACTAGTTGGGGACACTGTTGTGTGTTATTTCACAATCATAATAATAATAATAAATTCTTTAAGCACCAAACACGGCGCATAAGGCAGAAACCAGTGCTCTTCAGGTTGTACGTTGTGACGACACTTCTCTTAGCTCTTGCACATTATTTAGGCTCAACGTTCTTCCTTCTCTTATTATTGTTCTTCTGAGTGTTTCTTTTGGTCTTCCTTTTTTCCTCTTACCCTCAGGAACCCAAGTGAGTGCCTGCAATGGTATTCTGTTGTTTTGCATTCGTAGGACATGACCGATATATGACCATCGTCTTTTCCTTATATAGTTGGAGACATATTTCTGCCTAGAGTCTTCTCTTATTTGTCGATTAGTCTTGAATTCTTTCCAACTGATGTTCATGAGTTTTCTAAGACATTTGTTCTCGAATGTATTCAGCTTGTTCTCCAATGATTTTGTTATTTTCCAACTCTCACAGCCGTATGTTAACACTGAGATAACATTTGAATTAAACAGACGAAGCCTGGTATGTATATTCAATGATCGTAATTTCCAAATGTTAGATAATCTATTGAAGGCGCTAGCTGCCAAAGCAATTCTAGAATGAGTCATGTTCACTGTCATGTTCACTGTCGAGCCTGGTTCTGTTTCGATAACAATCGCTTGTTTTACGATAGTGACTTGTTAATTCTCTGATCAACCCTCCTATCCAACCGACCGATTCGAGGGTTTCGAGGTCGGTTATAGGAAAATATCTACACCACTAGATACTCTGATGTATCTTTTATTCTATAATTTAACACATCATGGTAATATCCATCGAAATATACACATCCCTGATGTTTTTCTGTCGGCGTCTAAGGTGAGAAAAGAATTTCACCTCCATCTTGTTTACATTACATGGTGGTAATCACAAACATACCTGGCAGGAAATCTGCAATAAATTATTAATGCGCGCATGCAGCATAGGATTCTGTAACAATCTGTCTTACATGATGAGGCTGCCAGTTGCACGTACAACCTCCTCTTAGCCGCCTCACACGACAAACTTGAGGGATCAGTAGTCCTAATCGTTCTTTGTCTTCCCCTAAAAATCTAGCGGACAACACGGGAAAACACAAACAATACAGTGCCATAAACTCTACCGGACAACATGGGAAAACACAAACAATACAGTGCCATAAACTCTAGCGGACAACATGGGAAAACACAAACAATACAGTGCCATAAGCTCTAGCGGACAACACGGGAAAACACAAACAATACAGTGCCATAAACTCTAGCGGACAACACGGGAAAACACAAACAATACAGTGCCATAAGCTCTAGCGGACAACACGGGAAAACACAAACAATACAGTGCCATAAACTCTAGCGGACAACACGGGAAAACACAAACAATACAGTGCCATAAACTCTAGCGGACAACACGGGAAAACACAAACAATACAGTGCCATAAACTCTAGCGGACAACACGGGAAAACACAAACAATACAGTGCCATAAACGGACGGCAATAGTAATGATCTTAAGTTACCTGCAGTGCCAGTGATTGAAAAGAATGTACCATTACACTGTTCTTATTTGTCTATAAAATTTGGCCATTTATTCCTTTCACGTGCTTTAAAATTAAAAAAAAACAAAAGTATTTTCTTTTCAGGATTTATTTGAGCGGCCATTGTGTTTATACTTGAATTCACAACGCGACATAAGCTATCTCCAATGTACGGGTCCTACCGTGTTTATTTATTTGGCAGGTATTTAACTTACTTGTCCATTTATTTTATCTTTTGGTTTCGTTAATTTGTCCCTGATAAAGGCTTTGTGGCCGTAGCGTATACAATTTTTGTTTTTAAGTTTGTTTACTCGCCGCCAGACTCTCTTTCCAATAGTCGTTTCACTTTTGTTATGACGTTCCTGGTTTTTCATTGCTGCAACGTTCAACACTTCCTACATGGATTTATTCGAGTGTCCATTATAGTCATATTAATTTTCACCAGAGCGTTACCAGCTGTTTCAACCTGCTGATAGTATTACCAGCTGTTTCAACCTGCTGATAGTATTACCAGCTGTTTCAACCTGCTGATAGTATTACCAGCTGTTTCAACCTGCTGTTAGTATTACCAGGAAGTCATTATTCTGAAATTCCCAGGATAAGAGAGAGAGAGAGAGAGAGAGAGAGAGAGAGAGAGAGAGAGAGAGAGAGAGAGAGAGAGAGAGAGAGAGAGAGAGAGAGAGAGAGAGAGACAAAAGATGACATTGAGAAGAGAGCCAGAGAGATATAAAGGCAATGAAGAAGACATGGAAATAATGATGGCACGGAACAGGAAGACTTGAAACAAGCTTGTTGAAGGCCTAAGCTCTTTAGGCAGCTGAAGGGTGATTATCACCAGCTATTTCTATTTATTGGTTGTGTCATTTTCATGAATTTTTTATAGTAGTTAACAGTTTGTGGGAGTGAGGGGAGGATTGGTATTGGGTGAGAGTGTTGTTTCTAGCACTTTCTTGAAAACCTAGAGGGCAGCTCCAACTCAGCAGGTAGTGAGACAATGCTAATCTTTTTTCACTGGCTGGCTGGCGTTTTTGAGTGACAAATCTGGGACACGTGATTCGAAATGTGGGATCTGACGTGTGATTCATTGCTGTCCAGTCACCACCACCTATAGTCTGCTGGTGTAGACTGAGTTTTGTTAAGAGTTTTTAGCTACCAATACTGGGACGACATATATGCTTGTCACGTCCTGGAATTGGATGGTTTCACATCATGCTTCCTCTTTCGCTTTAACTGGTCTCCGAATGATTGTCACCTCATTTCCCTGCACAGAATATGTAACATTTATTGGTCAAGGTCAACATGCCGCGTTAACGGCGAGGTGTGCAATGCCACAAGTTGGATAGGACCAAGGACGCAGCAACAGTGATAAATGCAGTCAGCGACCCATAGCTTGACTGCTTGCTTCAGGGTCAGCGAACCAGAGCTGACCAAGACCCTACTCCACCTCCAACTGGTGGTCCTGGAAACAGGCTGCGTTACTGCAGTCTGGCTGAAAGAGTAGGGATCGAAGAGGGAATGCTAACCCGGTCCCAAAAATGCCATGCTGGAACCGGATGTGTCGGGCTGAATGGCGCAAATATCGCAGCTTTGCTGTAAACGGCGACACAATGTAACAAACGTCCTTTTTAGGACGAACGCAGAAGAAGAGGATAGTTCACTACTCTAGAGGGGATCTTTTACTATTTGACCCACAATTGGAACCCATTTGCTATTTTTCTCCAGTAGAACTGGTAGTTCCTAGTCCGAGTATTTAACAACGATTCGCTTTCTTGTTTCTTCTGTTTTTGTTCTCTTGCTTCTAACGCTTGTGGCCGTAACATATGAAGTTTTCTTTTTTCTATTAAGATGCATAACTGTTTTCCTTTACTCCGTCGATTCTCGTATTTTGACAGTGGGATAATCTCGCAAAGAGGACGCTGATGATGGATCGGACACACATTGAGAAAACATGTTGATAGCATTACAGGGCAGTCCTTGTTCTGGAATCCCCAGTGTAAGAGAGGCAGAGGTAGACCAACAAACACAGAGAACTGGAGACAGAAGTGAAAAAGATGAGGAAGACGTGAAAAGAACTTGAGCTGATGGCACGTGACAGCAGGACTTGGCATGTGTGACGTGGAAATGTAAATATAGCCTCAGAAATCCGACCACCTTTGCTGCCTCAATTAGCATTTATGTTTTGCGAAGACAAAATCACGCAATTCGCTGTCTGTTGACTCACTTTTGAAGCCACGCCTATTTTCCTGTCTTACGTGCGCTAATGAGTGTTTACAAACAGACATATTAGCTAGTCTGCGACTTCCAGATAACAGTCAGCGAGCCTTGATTCGCTTACCTGAATTCTCACGCGAGCTGATTTGCCATCATCATTGTTGACAAACAGAAGCACGCGGGAGATAAGCGGTTTCTTTGAAGGGGAAACACGAGCAGAAAATTTCCCGACGTAACTGTTTGATGTTAATACATACAGGGAGATAATGGTTTGATATCAGAAGGGAACATAAAATCTCGGGAGGAAAACTGGAACACGAGTAAGCCTTTCTTATCGATTTGCAACGGCTAACAGAGTGACCGAGGAATTTTGATTGGGGGGGGGGGAATAGTTTCCTGAATTTGTGCTATTCACGAGAAGTGTGAAAATTCACATTCTCGCGATAATAACACTCAAATCTGTATAAAACAAAACTCTCTCAAACTCAGTATTAGAGTCGCTCAGAAATTTCTTGGATAATCTAAGCACGTAGGACTCGTACCATTTCTTCGCTGGAAGTGTTAAATTGTCCCGTGGGGATTTAATTTTTTGATTTGTGGTAATAGAAATTGTGCTTACGTGTTAAAATGTGTTAGGTTTACCATTTCTTACTTACTTAGTCGTTCCCCTTCTACCGTGAGGTGTAGAGGTTTGGAAGAGAGAGCGCCAGACTATCATATCGGCTGTCTTCCTCCTGGCCTGGTTCCATTCTAGTCCTCGGTCCTTCAAAGATTGTCTAATGTTGTCCTCCCAGCGGACTCTGGGTCGTCGTCGGGGTTTACCATTTCATTAAATATAATTCCCTAGCGTTTAAAACTAGTGAAATAACCTAACGCACAGATATTTCTTGCCAGTCGTTCAGAGTAATATAATTTCAAATACCCCATTTTTCTTAAACAAGAAGATACGGCTTAGCTGACTGAGATTATTAAGTGTGACGGATCAGTGACTGAATAGAATTCACATAAATTTCATTGTGTGAAATTAAAATATTGACTAGAGTAATTGTTATGTGACTAAACAACAGACGCTGACAAATAGCTAGTAGTGACAGGCAGATTTTGTTAAAGTGCGCGTATAGATAAATTGAATAAAGGACTTTATGCGCTGTTCTTTTTCCCGACGAGTGGATAGGATAGTAGCAGTTTTTTTAATGTTCTTTTCTTCCTTATCTACCACTCAATCAAAATCCAACTGCCAGCGGTCTAATATCACCAGTAACATTCTTATTATTATTGGGTCTTCGATTTTTGGACCTGTTCGGTCCTCTTTCTGCATTCAGAGAGAGACCAAATATAAACAATAAGATTAATTGTAACTGGACGGTACCTTACCCAGAATTATTTAACCAAAATTTTCCAGCCCACTGGGCACACGAAAGAACATATATTCCTGACCTTTGACAGACACAGCACTGGATTTATTCAGATAGTTGTGCTGTCTCAAAATCGGCACTCATCATAAAGTCAGCCGATAGGATTAACCATCGATTATCAGTTTTTCTCATATCGTAACATTTTTGTTTTGTCTGAGCAGCCAGAGGCTAGACAATACAGGAACTCCTTTTATTTTTGTAACTATGAACGTCCCGAGAACGTCTTGCTTCAGCAAATATATGCAGTGACACAGGATTCATCCAGGAAAAATTAAAATCACCAACTTTGGCGACCACCTTGTAATTATTATTAGATACCAAGGCTGGTCTGGGGCCGGATTTGGCAATCCATTTTACAATATATGTTCAGACTATAATAATTTTCCAAGGGATAACTGCACCAGTATTAGGTAAGCAAGCGTGTTTGTGGCCACAGAGGACAGAGTGAGAGAGAGAGTGAGAGAGAGAGAGAGAGAGAGAGAGAGAGAGCGAGTAAATAGTTTCCTTTGTTACAATCATTGTAATAACTATATTTTTTTATTTTATTTCACTAACCTGAGTACTTTACTGGATATCTTTAGTAGGACCCTTGTTCTTATTCTTTACTGTCTATTCTATACCCTAGTGTTAATCTTTGACCTTTTGGGTTATTAACTTCTTTTGGGATCTTTTCTCAACAGGGAGGAAGCACTTATTGGGTTATTTTCCTATGTCTGTAAACATGAATATATTGATTTGTATATGTTTGATGTTGTAAAGTTTAAGTGATAATAAACTAAACAAAAACTTAATTTAGTGTGTCGGTCAGACCCATACCCAAGTACCCATAGTTTTTTCACGTATGTGTGTCTTGTTGTCACATAATTTTGTGTGTGTGTGGGTGTGTAGTGTAACTTATATTTCATATATGGAGAGAAAGGTCGTCTGATATTAAAATATAGTCGTATAGATAGGCTGGACTAGAGGAACTACTCACTCCAGAGACTGATCTTCCTCTTACACTATCCCCTCGTGAAAATCTATTTCGTACACCTTTATTCTCACATATTTACCACTATCACCTCTGCTCAGACGGGACCATACATATCTTCCGACCTATCTATCTAAAAATTTACGACAGCATGTCTTTGTTGAAGACCTGAGCTCATTGGGGACCTAAATGTCATTGATTGATGCTGCGTTCACCTCTTTCCTTAAAAAAAACAAAGCTGCGATGATTACAAGATGTTCCAGAAACACGTCAGGTTTTTATTCTAACGTATCGCAAAGGTTAAATAGTTTTTCCAAGATGGCTGATCAAGCCTCTCAGAAATAGCTTTCAATGGGGGGGGGGGGGGGGGGTGGGGGGGGGGGGGGGGGGGGGGGGGTAATTGAGGACAAACACAACGGGCTTAAACGCGATAGAACCAGATAAGATCTAACATATCTGGAGATTAAGGGGAGATAGAAGAGGAGGCAGCTGTCTCCATAGAGAGAATTACTGCTTTGTCTAATCAAGTCGCGAGAAAATCTGATCATCAACTTGGCTAAAGGCGACAAGTTCAGAGAAAATCTGATCATCAACTTGGCTAAAGGCGACAAGTTCAGAGAAAATCTGATCATCAACTTGGCTAAAGGCGACAAGTTCAGAGAAAATGCAAGACAAACCACCACAGAATACCCCGGATAAGGAGCTTTTGTTCTTTGTTTTTTTGTGTTTTTTTTTTCATCACCATATGATGAATCACCATTTCCCTTTTCACACTCGATGGAGCATGGGACCACCCTGCAGCAGCAGAAAGCTGACATTCTTGTACTCTTTCAGCAATGGTTTCCATAGTAATATTAATACATGATGAGGTTGCGAGCAACATGCACAACCTAATATAAGTCGCCTATTACGCCATGCCTGACGGAATAGTATATCTGTTCTATCAAGGCCACCTCAGAGACCACCTGGAATTACTTTGTATACACTCTGGAAAAGAGAACACACGAAAAAATTTGTTTTTAAAATAGGGGTGAGAATTGGGCACACAGGTCTGTCTAACTTTCTGTCCTTTGTCTTAACTTCCATTCTATATTCTGGCACCCACTCATGATTGCAAACTGTGAGCAATTAACTTTCGGTTTTGTTTCGCTGGCATATCGATCGATATTATATCGGAGGACGATATTAATGCCACAACAACGACGCCAAAGTACGGACCTCTAGCAACTAACTTGTACATTGTTGCATGCATCAGTTATACTAAAAGAGATTTTTTTAAATTATCGAATATATCAGTAATTATCATTTTCCTTTGCGCTTCTTACAGAGCATAGAGTTACCAATGTAGCTGGTTCCCTTTGCAGGACGCCGGCATCAAGCATTCACATGTTCTTGCAGCGGTTTTTTCTATAGCAACTTTTTTCACATGATGACGTTGCCAGCCACACGCACAGCTTCATATTAGTCGCTTTTTACGACATGCATGAGGATACTGTAGTGCTGTCCTTTATTTCCTTCTTCGGACACCCCTGGAAACCGTACTGTGCTGGAGTATATCAGTACACTCTGAAAAATGACCATCTTACAAACACACTTGTAAAGCAGAAACACGTATTAGAGAGTTTAGAATAGATATAAACAAAGAGAGAAACCCGAAGCCCTTGAATAGTAAATAATAAAGATAAATATTGTAGGCATTCGTAAGAAAAAAACAAAATAAGTATAAAACAGACACAGAAAAATAGTAGTAATGATAGGCTTACCGGTAAATCGAACCCAGGACCATCCGAGCGGCGCCTAGCCTTGCTACGGGAGTGAATCATGACTAAGCACACTGCCAACTCTTCACCATAAAAGTAGTGGACGACTCCTTGCAACGTCTTGTTGTTTTACAAGTACCTGCGATATACGGAATTTTTGTGTTTTATTTGGAAAAGATGAAAGTAAATAAAAAAGAAAAAAATATATCTGCTCACTCGCATACACATGTACACGCATTAAACAAACTACCACATTACATACTTTTAAAGTACAATATGTACTGTTACATTCTCACATTAAGAATATCGTGTTATAATATTTAAAATAATACAAATTGTGTTCAAAGGGGAAAAAAAACCAAGAATTTCAACTTGGAACAAGATGGAGAAGAAACGAGAAGCTGACACATAATTGAGATGTACACAGGGCAAAGGTCGTTGTTATGAGGGTAGATAGTCAGTGTTGATTAGATGTGTCAAAAGTGCTTTAATGAAGGAATATTGAGTAGACAGGCTTGTTGTGACAGTATTGCCTCCCCTGCTTTGCAGTAGTGGTCCAACAGTAGCCAAAACTCAAGAGTATCTAATAGTGGCTTCTAAGGTATCTACCTGCGTACAAGATTACTCTTGACAGATGTGTAGATAGAAGGTTAATTACACTTCTACCACAAAGGACTGTTCACAAGATATTCAGATAAGCGAAAACAATGCTGGCATTTGCTAAGCACGTTAATTCTGGAATCTGCCGACAACTTTTATGAAGAATTTAAGCAATGGTTTATTCTAGCTCGTTAAGCCCCCACCCCTGAGTTAATCAGTGGAATTATTATTATAATATAGCTCTGTTTAGAGTGTGTGTTTAGTAACTTTGACTGAGACAAACATGTAGTACATTTAAAATGATTGAATCGAAGTTAAATTGGTATAATTACAAATAACAAAATTTAATAATCACTTTAAGTTTAACAGTTTAAAAGAAAGGAATAATAGTTAATTACAAAATAAAGTTTTCATCACTCGGGTGATGGTTTTTTATAAGAGGTTCAAGTGGCAGCATATGGGTTAACTTAGCTGCCAGTGACGATTCTGATCCTCCTCCTCCTGATGAGTTGGTTTTCTGTACACTGCGTTCACTCGTCTCTGGTCAAGGTTCGTAGGGTGAAGCTCGTTTCCCAGGAAAGTCTAGGAGAGTCTTCAAAGCTGGTCTTCCGTCTTAAAGCGTAACCACTCGTCCCTTCTTGTCCCAGAAATGGTCCTTTTTGCTGGTACCACCAATAACTGGTAATAGAAATAGAAACGAAACGCTCTTCTGAGTATGGCGTTTTCCGACACATAGTTATGTGCCCCCCTCTTCTATTCTACCATCCCATGTCAGAATTTACCCTCGATGAGAATTAAATTTAATCCCTCGGGATAAAACTTTCTTTACATTTAAACTGAATAGCTTTAGCTTTACATTACATTTAAATGAAAAGGTTAAACGTACAGATATAATATGTTTTACATTTACATCTCCACTGTTTGAAAAGTGTTCACAATATAAATTCATTTATGTTTCCTTTATATTTACACTTGTTGAAAAGTTTGAAACTTCTATTAATTTTAACATGAATATGTTTTTTCGTTTACATTTACACTGAGTGAAAAGCTTTGAAACTGTAAGTATTATTCTTAGAATGTACATCATTTCTTTCATCTTTCCCTCCCAGCTCCATAGGGAACCTGGAACTACTTTATGCTTTTAGTTCTCTTTACGAAACTATCAATAAAGCAATCACCAGCCCATGCAGTGGTGGTTCATGAATCATCATTCTAGATACTGAGGTTGCCAGCCTCAAATGACTTGGGCATCCTGTAACAATTTTCACACATTAAAATTCACATGGTAATATACATATATAAATGTTAGTTCTCGTGTTAGTAATAAAATATAGAATGAAAAATGCACTACTTACGCCAATCTTGGCTCACAGGCGTTTTTGCTCAGAGGACTTTAAAAAAGGTACTGGCAGCTGCCTTCTTTCACGTGTACGGGGGGTCGTTAATTTTAACTTCAATTTCCTCTGATTCCGTGTCTTTCTTCAGTTTCCTAATCCCGGTGTTCCTTATTAAAATGTAGAGATTTCCTGTGCTTTGTAAGTCTTATTTAGTTCTCCAATAAAAGGTCCGGTTAAAAAAAAGGAATTATGAATCTAGGGCGAGGTCTGATATTGTCTTGGCGAGCGTGAAATTCACAGTGAAATAAAACTGCGAAATGGTCAGACTATATTCATTGCCTTCCCACGCCTTCGTTTGTTATGGAGATAAATAAACGCTTCAATCATATTCAAACTCACAACGGGCTGATCAGTTTGCCTGAATGGCGAGGGACACTTCGTCTTACAAGAAACAACTCAGCAAAATGGTTGATTTGCCGTTGTCTATAACTTGAGACGCCTCAGTATTAGGCGTGATGGAAAAACAATGGCAAAGAAAAAGAATCTGTCTTCATTGTTGGCGAGGTCTGTTGTTGTCTATAAGACGCCACTAAAACTGCGAAAATGGTCAGACCACTGACTGCTTTGACGGTCGGTGGCTAAGGACGGAAGAAGAAGAAGAAGAATATTCAAACAGGTCGGGTGTGGTACTTTCAAAATATTTTCGACATGGAAAAATTTTTCAAAGGTTACGTCTAACATATATGGTAATATGAAGTCCGATGCCCTTGTGTACTAACTTACAGACAGATCGGGGAACTCACATGATAACATGTGTAGGCTGTAATACTTATTACTTTATTAGAAAGTAATGTTGTCATAACAAGTCGGCCAGGAAGCAATTACGTCACACTTGTCTGTCCACATGTGTCGCACAGACAGTAATCTCGTTATCTGTCGTATGAGTACGCAAAACTCCGTGTCTGCCCATCTGGGTTAACAAACGAGTCGTCTTATCAGCGGGTCAATCTAAACGCCCCGGCGACTATCTTATCTCAGCTGCTCACCGCAAGCCAGGATGACCGGGTAACAACAGGTGACATCACAGAGAGGAGTGTCGAATGATTTGATAAAATCAAATATCTGCTACTTCGAAGAAAAATATCGAAGAAAGAAAGAAAATTGCGATAATTGACAGCACATAATAAAAATCAGTACCACAAATGTACCGAAACTGCCGGAGAGAAACATAGATTGATTGGGGCCGCCCCGTTTTGTCACACTTGTTAAAAAGTGATGTGGAAAACTGTTCCATATGTAAGCTCTGAAGAATGTTAGGCTCTTTGCATACAGGTCCATCCTAGTTTTGGCAGAAGTAATTGATGTAAGTTTTCTTCATATTGTCTGTTGATTTCAAACAATGGGAGTAGATGCTTCATCATCATCTTCTTCTTCGGCCATTTTAGACGTCATCTTAAATATATTTAAAGAAAGCAGTGGTCAGTTTGAGTTTGTTGGTATCTCCGTAGAGTTTATCCAGGAGTGGGTACTGGTGACGGCCATAGGAGCTTTGTGTGTTCCTTATATGTTGGGCATATTTGCAGTAGCTGTTCAGCAGTCATTTTATCGGGGCTACAGTTACGCCCATCAGTTAAAAAAGTTAGTTGCTTATCCTTTACAGGACGTGGCAATCAACCCCAGCTTTTATTGGCTGTTTGTGATTTTTCTAGGCAATTTTTTTCATTCAGTAGTTTGCCATTGCTTTCTGAACGGTACGGCGCTTATACCATTGTTAAAAATCCACACAAAGCGATCTGCTACCAAACCGCCTGCAGCAGGTTTCGAACCTGGTATATCTGGATTATGAAACTGCGTTCATATCCATTAGGCCACAGACGCTCATCAGTACCTTTAGGTAATTAAATATTGGCACATCAATCTATTGTGACCTGTACGGAGTCTGACGATTACCACTCGTTGACTTCTGCTGAGCTGGTAATATGCATCGTTTTTCTGATGGCTTGGATGCGCTGCTTACCAAATGTTTCTGTACTCGCTCCTGATAAAACTCTGGCATCGTTAGACTACAAGGTCTTTTATATTTGGATGTACGCCCTAATATAACCGATGCACACTGTGTCTAGGCTAAAACAATGTATCCTCTTCATAATTTATGTTTTCAACCTTCCTTTCCCATCTGTCAGCCTCTTCATTGCCAGGGAAGTAGACAAGAAGCGGAATTGTTTGATAGGTCGCTGTGAGTTAGCCTGGATTTACTGTAGAGATGTCATTTTATGATAGATAACAAGGACGATAAGAGATGACAACGCAGTGCGCCAAATTTACCAACATATGTGTTACGTGCAGTCTTTGATATCTTGCAATATTATACATTTGTATGCTTGTTATGTTCGCAAATATTTTGTAAACAAAATAGAAACTTTTTTTGCTTAAGGAAAAGTCAATATTGAGTTACTTCCCCTTGAAAGGAGTTTCAGATCGAACTCCGCGGACGAATCCAGTTTTACTGCGATTTATTCTTTGTTTGGGTAGAAATAGATTGTTCTTGCTTCAGAATATCTATGGCCTGAATTTATGTGTAGTGTTTGTCTAGGTAGGACGAGTCTGTCTTATATCTGTATATCTTTACATATCTAAGTCGAACTATATGTTCTTTGTCGCTAGAAAGGTCAAAGGCTGTTCAGCGGATGTGTGGCTAGAGGGGTGATTTGGCTTCGCCCTGATGATGGGGGGCTGTCGTGTTTTTCTGTATCGGCTTGTCGCCGGGAAAAGTGATCTCAAGATTGATGGGGAAAGTGATAGTCGTTTAGACCTATCGTGTATGCTTTACCCCAGTGTTTATTCTTATTGCCAAGGAATGGCAGAATCATATTTCTGATACCAAGGTAACAAAAGCACTTCTTATGAACTCTTACGAAGCCATCGTTTTTCGATAAGCAGACGCACGATTTGTACGTCTGAGAGAATATTTAACTAGATGAAGATGACATTCATTTCTAGCAGCACCATATTGTATGATGAAGTCAATTGCATCATGATAGAATCTACAGAGCAATGAGAACATTTAATGAATGACTAACTTTAATACAGATTCATTGTCTGTATCCAAACGTGAGTGACAGCTCACGAGAGAAGCCATCTTGTATCCAAATATTTTGTGACTTTCAAGAAGAGAAAAGGGATGCCCCGTATTATCGCTTGATGAGTCCAGAGATCACTGCTACAGATGAGAACCCATTACTAGCGGTTCAATATGATTATATGAAAAATATGTGCTGAACATTATTTAAAGGAATCTTCGCTAGACGAGGTTAGGTCTAGAAGCCATCTTGAATATTGTTTATAAACTGACGTGCTTTGTCAGTAAACTCAGATGATATATATATATGGGCAATACTGAGTGCTTGTCTACTGACATTCCATTGTGCTATTATTCAACGAGTGCCCATGTATCATTGCAAGACCATTTATCAATTGTACCATGATGTATTATGCCAACCTGTGATTTGTCACTGTATCCGTGCTGTCGAATGTGTACGTCCAATTAAACTGTAACAAAAAGTACACAGCAGTTGGCGTCGATGACTTCCAGCCATACATGAGTGAGAAAAAGAACATTTATCAACTCTTCGAACTCTTTCATCATTCGCGTATTATACTCTCACTCTATGTCTACACACCACTGCGTAGGTCGAGTTGATATTCCTATTCCTAACAACCACTCTGACGAGCAACGCTGGGGCCAACAACAAGTCTTTAACATTGGAGCTTCCACAGACCACCATACCTCTTAACACTGTGGTCCTGTAAATAGTTGATGTCAGTGTGAACAAGGAACAATACAACTTCATATCTATACACCATTCAACAGTATATATAGAAACAGCATTTAACTCTGGTGGAATTCAACAAAAGAAAAAGTGGATATTTAACACTGGTGAGCCAGCTTTCTGGGTTTGACCTCGCAGAAGTTGAGAAGTCAACAGACTACCGATACCAGACCGTTTCCTGTGGCTGATACGACACACTTGCAGTATTAGTTTGCTCTTTGTCAACACTTTGTCACGTGACCTATCAAGTGAATGCAGTATCTAGGTCAGCGTTGTTGACATTTTTACGCTTAGACATTACAGAGTTTCACAGTACAGAGATGATACTTTGAAGGCCATAAACTGTTCTATTGTTGCAGTATTGTTGAACATAAGTGCGTAAATTTCATCGTTGGACCTTCTGATACTCATATTGTTGAACATTGTAATAGATTAAATCAAAAATCTAGTATTGATTAAAGTGGCAGTTTACTTTGTTTATTCAGAAACTGTGCCATTATATTTATGAACTGAAACTCTTTCCAACACATTTCATTATTTAATGTATAACTGAGCATCCTATCTGCAACACAGTGCTTTATATATTACACACATGATATATGCATTTATGATTATATGTTATATGTTATTTGTTTGTATAGTATATTAGTTTATATGTCAGCGGGTTGTGTTTAGGTTGGGCGGTGTCCTCACAACAGAATATCCCACGTCATAGAGGGTCCGTTGTGGGCGTTTTCTTTAGGTGCAATTTCCTTAATTGGAAATTTGCTTGCAACAACTAGTTGCTATTTGTGTTAGCTGTGAAGACTGTAATTATTGTTATTTTTGTAATATTTCTTTGTTCTTTAGTTTTGTTTTGATTTGTTTGTAATTTGTTGGTCTACCCTTTTCTATCTTTCAGTTCTATTCACAATTTATTATTCATATACTGTGACGTCATTTGTGTTGTTATTCCTTGCAGATTCAGTGATTATTTTCATTGATTTCCCTATTTGATTTATTTGATTTCTGCAAACGTTTTCGTATTGTCAGTCTTATTTGTACTTTATGTATGCTGTTGGTTGACATATGTTTTATATAGGTATATTTCATAAGACACTATTGCTTGTGCACTGCACTTGGATTATGGTATAAACCAGTACTTTATTATTATTACTGGTATACAAGAAATTATACAAGACCTTATTAAGGCTTGTGACCCACTGAGATTGAGATAGTGTACTGATTAATCAAGTCATTAAGAACTTGTAGTATTATTATTGTTTCAAGTAATTAGTATTATTGTTAGACATCATGTCTACATTAGAATACTTCATTGCACAAGGGAAATCCCTTGATAAGACTGGTCAACAATTAGAAGAATGGGCAGTTGCTCAATATGACAAGACATTAGCTGCTGCTGCAGAGGAAAGAAAAGCTCTAGCTGAAGAGAAAAGATTAGCAGCTGAAGAGAGAAGATTAGCAGCTGAAGAGAAAAGACTAGACAGAGAAGCTACTGCTGCTGCTGAACAAAAGAAATTGCAGATGCAGGTGGAGGAAAGGAGATTTGAAGCTGAACAAAAAAAATTAGACAGAGAAGCTGCTGCTGAACAAAAAAGATTAGACAGTGAAGCTGAACAAAAAAGATTAGACAGGGAAGCTGAACAAAAAAGATTAGACAGTGAAGCTGAACAAAAAAGATTAGACAGAGAAGCTGAAGAAAAAAAAGCAATAAGAGAACATGAATTTGAGTTAGAGAAATTAAGATTGACAAGTATGAGTAATGTTAATCAGGCATCTAGTGGTAATGGTAAACCTTCTACTTACAAGGTTAAGGTTCCACCGTTCAATCAGTCCAGTGACGATATTACATTCTGGCTGGATAGATTTGAACGTTCTTGTCGTACTCATAATGTGGATAAATCACAATATGCTAACCAATTAGCAGAAAACTTGAAAGGTGAATCTCTGACTAGGTTATGCCTTGTAGGAGAAGCAGATAAGGATAATTATGATGTCATTAGGGCGGCTTTGATAAAAAAAATACCAGCTAAGTGAGGAAGGCTATCGCCTTTTGTTTAAGACGATGGTGCCTGAGACAGGTGTAGAATTCTCAGAATTCATTGCAAAGGCACGTCTCACAGTTGATCGTTGGATTGAGCTTTCCAAAACAGAAAAAAACGTATGAAGGACTTATGGATTTGTTGCTCAGAGATAAGATTATGTCATGTGTTAACAAACCATTCCTTGAATTTATACATGAGCGTAAACCCAAATCACTAAAGGAAATGGAAGAATATTGTTCCCAATATGTCACTGCACACCCCGACGTGACTTTTGGCAACGCTAAGATTAAGGAGAGTATGCCAGTTGCTTCAGCAACACCATACAATCCCAATTATTCACACAGATTTCAGGGACCCAAAACAGATTTGAAAAAAAGGTAACCATAATAGTTATCAAAACCAAGGTAACCAATCATTTCAGGGTTCTTCTTCGAAGAACTGGAGACGAGCTGATAGCTCTCGACACAGGGGTGGTCATAATTATAGGAATTTCCGTAGAGGAAGTAATTATAGAAACTATCCGAGGTATCCGTCTTGGAGTCAACAAGATCATAATTACAGAGATACTCATTATAATGAATATGATAATGGTAACCAAGAGAACTATGACTCAAACCCAAATAGGGGTTACAATAGAGGTAACAATAACTACAGAGGTAATAATAACCGAGGTAGATCTCAAAACAGAAGACATAAACCACATTTTCAGGCAAACTCTGCACAGCAAGAGTCTCATGAAGCCTATAAACAGAGTAAAGATAATAATGACGCTAGTAATATGGCATGTTCCGCTTTTGATTTTGGGAGAGCATCTCAGTGCCCCCAATGCAAAACATTATTTGAGCCAACCACAGTGTCTACTTTAAGCTGTGGCCATCCTCTTCCTGCTCTTCCTGCATCAGTCGCGCATGATGGAAGAGGTTCTCTTGTCCTACATAAGGGTTTAGTACATAACAATCCAGTCTCCGTTCTATTTGATTCTGGATGCACCACAATTGGTGTTAGGCAGTCACTCGTAGATCCTTCCCGTGCCACTGGACAAGTAGTCAAATGTGTAACATTTGGCGGCACATTAGAGAAATACTCTACTGCTATCATTAGGATTGCTACTCCTTTCTTCACAGGAGATGTACACGCATGTCTTTTGCCGAATCCGATCGCTGACCTTATCATCGGTCGCATTCATGGAGTCAAAGAATGCACTCCGCAACAAATTTCCGCGTGGGAAAAGCAAAACATGCAGATTGCTAACGCTGTAGTCACTAGAGCTCAAGCTCTTAATATGCCTCAAACTTCATCTACTGAAGATAATGAAGTGCATAACCAAGATGATCCCTTGGTAATTTCTCGTGACTCGTTTATAAAACAGCAAGAAGATGATCCCACTCTGAAGAAATTCTTCATTCTTGCAACTAAAGGTGATCCGAATAAAGACACAAGTCGTAAATCGTGGATTACAAAGAAGAATGGCGTACTTGTACGTATGGTTCAAGACTCCATTACGTCAAGTCATTCTCAAATCCTGGTTCCCAAGAATTTGAGAGTTAAAATTTTGCAGCACGCTCACGACTCTCAGTGTGCTGGACACATGGGTTTTTCCCGTACTAAGTCAAGAATTCTTGCGGCTTTCTTTTGGCCATTGGTAAACAAGGACATACGGATTTATTGTCGATCTTGTAAAGTATGTCAGGAAGTTAAATCCAAAGGTCCACGCCATGCTGCACCCATTCAGGCTGCAGACATTCCTATTCGGCCGTTTCAAAAAATGGCCATAGACATTATTGGTCCATTTAAGATCAAGTCTGCCAGAGGACATCAGTTTATCTTGACGTGTGTTGATATGTGCACACGTTGGCCAGAGGCTATTCCTCTGAAGAGCATTACTACTGCTGATATTGCAGATGCTCTTTGGCTTATATTCTCTCGTCTGGGTTTCCCCGGAGAGATATTATCAGACCATGGCACCCAACTAATATCAGATACCATGTCTCAAGTAATGTCTACTCTGCAGATAGATAGATCTTTAAGTAGTATCTACCATCCAATGTCTAATGGGATGGTCGAACGCCTTAATAGAACACTTAAAAACTTACTAGGGAAGATAACTGAGGATCATCCTCAAGACTGGGACAGAGTTTTACCTGCGGCCCTCTTCGCTTACAGAGAGGTCCCCAATGAACATACAGGGTTTTTCTCCCTTTGAACTTGTCTTTGGCGCGCGTCCGCGCGGCCCTATGTCGTTGCTTCATGATCTCATAACAGCTGACAATATTGACGATGACACAAAGTCATCTTACGAATATGTCATCGCGTTGAGACAAAAGATTATCGAAGCATGCAAATTAGCAACTTCTTCTTCCGAATTTGCGAAACAGAAGGCAAGGCAATTTGCCAATAAGAAGAGATGCTTACGACAACTTTGTCCTGGTGACAAAGCATTTGTATTACTACCTTGTAGGGAAAACAGACTACTTATTTCTTGGAAAGGTCCGTACGATATAATATCGAAAATTTCCGATGTCGACTATATTGTCGATATTGATGGGAAGCATAAAACCTTCCACATCAATATGCTTACTGAATTCCATGAACGTCCGGATTATTTACAACCCATTTTCCAAGCAACGGACGATTCTCCAGTACAACATGGTCATTACTCATCACTGTCCGTGATACAGGATGAGGAAACGAGTTTTTCAGATGTAAATCTTCCTCTTCCAATGATCCCACTTCATTCTAGTGAATCATGGAAGAACGTTACTGTCTCTCCTGATTTGTCTCTAGGAGAACAGCGACAAGTTTCAACTATGTTGCAAACATTTCAGGATGTACTTACTGACATCCCTGGACAAACTCATGTCATTGAACATGACATTGTTCTAACTGACCATACTCCTATTAGGGTTAGACCTTATCCTATCCCTATACATTTTCAAGTACAGGTCGAGAAAGAGTTGGATGAGATGATAGATTTGAAAATAATCGAACCATCCACCTCTGCATATTCTTCGCCGATGGTTATTGTTCGGAAAAAAGACAATAACATACGTCTTTGCGTTGACTATCGCAAATTGAATCAAGTAACGAAGTTCGATGCCGAACCTATGCCTTTACTGGAAGAGCTACTTACTCGACTTTCCAAATCTCATTTTTTCACTAAACTTGATTTGTCTAAAGGATATTGGCAAGTACCTTTATCTGAACGCGCCAAACCTCTCACGGCTTTTTCAACACCTAGAGGTTTGTTCCAATGGAATTTTATGCCTTTCGGTCTTATGAACGCACCAGCTACATTTGTACGCATGATGCGCCGAATCCTATCTTATCGGTCAGATGTCATTGCATATCTAGACGACATCTGTCTTTTCAGCGATACTTGGGAAGATCACTATTCAGGGTTAGATGAATTGCTGTCTACTTTGCGCGAGCACAACCTGACAGCGAAACCCTCTAAAGCCTATATTGGTTTTAGCGAAATTTCTTTCCTAGGCCACCGAGTTGGTCATGGTTTCCTAAAGACAGAGGACCATAATACTAGTAAGATACTTAACATCTCTATCCCTAAGACTAAAAAAACAGGTGAGAAGTCTGTTAGGTCTTATTCAATTTTATGGCAGATTCATTCAGAATCTATCCTCTATCATGGCACCTCTTTCTACACTTTTAAAGAAAGGTTCGCCTAATATGGTCCACTGGTCTCAGGAATGCCAATGCTCTTTGGATAAGATTAAAACATTGTTTTCAACACCACCTATTTTAGTATTACCTACTAAAGATAAGACATTTGTTCTTCGTAGTGATGCTTCATCCACTGGGATTGGAGCGGCACTAATGCAAGAGTACTCTGGAACTCTGCATCCTGTAATGTATATTTCCAGAAAACTTAATGCGGCAGAAAGGAATTATTCGGTTTAGACCGTGAGCTATTAGCTATGGTTTGGTCAATTCTCAAACTACAAAGATTCCTTCTAGGCGCACATTTCATAGTAGAAACCGACCAAAAAGCTCTTACTGCTATACAGAGTAAGAATTTGAAGAGCTCGAGGTCTACTCGATATGCAATTGCTCTTCAACCTTTTCATTTCTCTGTGCGAGCTATTCGTGGATCAGATAATGTGATGGCAGACATTCTGTCAAGATGCCCACATGATTCCACATAACTATTAGGTCTTAGACTTCTTGATATGTCTAGGTCTATAATAGTTCCTTTCTATATCAAGATAGATACACATTTGTAATTTAATAATATAATGATTGTATCACTACTTAGCGGTTCAGTGATATTTATTCACCGCTGTTCTTTAATGATTTTTCTTTATAAATCATAAATTTAAGATATCTAATACGAAATTATGGTATGAATTTTTTATGCATTGTATAATTGCCATAATTGTATTATACGTGGATCACACCCTCCTGGAAAAATTTACTTGTAGAGAAATAATTTCTCTCAGATTATGAGATACATTCTCACCAGTCGCTTCATAAGTCGACTTAGCCTCATATTAGGCGTTATATTTATTCCTGATATTTGCATCTGCGCAGTATTCATGCGTTGTGAGCCTATTGTACGTTGCTCCTAGATGTATTTCAAAAAAAAAAATGTTTCATTTTTTTTTTTCCCGGGAGGTGTGGTAAGACTGTTACGTGCAGTCTTTGATATCTTGCAATATTATACATTTGTATGCTTGTTATGTTCGCAAATATTTTGTAAACAAAATAGAAACTTTTTTGCTTAAGGAAAAGTCAATATTGAGTTACTTCCCCTTGAAAGGAGTTTCAGATCGAACTCCGCGGACGAATCCAGTTTTACTGCGATTTATTCTTTGTTTGGGTAGAAATAGATTGTTCTTGCTTCAGAATATCTATGGCCTGAATTTATGTGTAGTGTTTGTCTAGGTAGGACGAGTCTGTCTTATATCTGTATATCTTTACATATCTAAGTCGAACTATATGTTCTTTGTCGCTAGAAAGGTCAAAGGCTGTTCAGCGGATGTGTGGCTAGAGGGGTGATTTGGCTTCGCCCTGATGATGGGGGGGCTGTCGTGTTTTTCTGTATCGGCTTGTCGCCGGGAAAAGTGATCTCAAGATTGATGGGGAAAGTTATAGTCGTTTAGACCTATCGTGTATGCTTTACCCCAGTGTTTATTCTTATTGCCAAGGAATGGCAGAATCATATTTCTGATACCAAGGTAACAAAAGCACTTCTTATGAACTCTTACGAAGCCATCGTTTTTCGATAAGCAGACGCACGATTTGTACGTCTGAGAGAATATTTAACTAGATGAAGATGACATTTATTTCTAGCAGCACCATATTGTATGATGAAGTCAATTGCATCATGATAGAATCTACAGAGCAATGAGAACATTTAATGAATGACTAACTTTAATACAGATTCATTGTCTGTATCCAAACGTGAGTGACAGCTCACCAGAAGCCATCTTGTATCCAAATATTTTATGACTTTCAAGAAGAGAAAAGGGATGCCCCGTATTATCGCTTGATGAGTCCAGAGATCACTGCTACAGATGAGAACCCATTACTAGTGGTTCAATATGATTATATGAAAAATATGTGCTGAACATTATTTAAAGGAATCTTCGCTAGACGAGGTTAGGTCTAGAAGCCATCTTGAATATTGTTTGTAGACTGACGTGCTTTGTCAGTAAACTCAGATGATATATATATGGGCAATACTGAGTGCTTGTCTACTGACATTCCATTGTGCTATGATTCAACGAGTGCCCATGTATCATTGCAAGACCATTTATCAATTGTACCATGCTGTATTATGCCAACCTGTGATTTGTCACTGTATCCGTGCTGTCGAATGTGTACGTCCAATTAAACTGTAACAAAAAGTACACAGCAGTTGGCGTCGATGACTTCCAGCCATACATGAGTGAGAAAAAGAACATTTATCAACTCTTCGAACTCTTTCATCATTCGCGTATTATACTCTCACTCTATGTCTACACACCACTGCGTAGGTCGAGTTGATATTCCTATTCCTAACAACCACTCTGACGAGCAACGCTGGGGCCAACAACAAGTCTTTAACATTGGAGCTTCCACAGACCACCATACCTCTTAACACTGTGGTCCGGTAAAATAGTTGATGTCAGTGTGAACAAGGAACAATACAACTTCATATCTATACACCATTCAACAGTATATATATAGAAACAGCATTTAATTCTGGTGGAATTCAACAAAAGAAAAAGAGAATATTTAACAATATGCTTACTCTGACAAACAAAAACATTAAAAAAACACATGATAATAATCTTTCTAGATGACGTAATAAAACCAAATTTCGCTCAGTGAGCTACACTGGCATATGACCTCAAAACGGAAGTGGTCAGATAAAGAGGACAACCCAAACAAAGATGGATTAGGGAGGGGGTGGGGGAGGGGGTGGGGGAGGGAGTGGGGGGGGGGTGGGTGGGCAGACATCTTAAGACACACACTTCAGTATATCAGGCCTCATTGCGTGATTGGAATTTTTTTTTTTTTTCCCTTAACCAGCGGCACTTGGGCTTTCAGCCCTTCGGCCCAATGACATGTCATTGCGAGGTTGGGGAACCTGAGGACTTTCCTTCCAACCCGGTCAGGAGCTCCTTCCCATCCGCAGAGGGTTTATCTCATGAGCCGTTCAGGTTATTCAGTTAAAATCCCAGTCGATGACACTCCTTCAAATGCTGACGCCCGGGCTTGAACCTTGAAAACCTGGCCGCCAGCGCAACGTTGTAACCATTACACCAGCGCGGCTCCCTATATGATTTGAATTTAAAATACTGTTAACAGTTCCCACATAGAGCGTCCGATTGGCTCAGCGGTTAGAGCGTGTTTCTCTCGCACCACAGTTACCGGGTTCTGGGGTTGAAACCTGCTAGCGTCACGTTTCAGTCTACCCAGATGTAAATGGGTATCTAACTCTTCCCGTGAGTTAGAGAAGGCAAAGACAGCAAGGAAGGGATCTGGTCACCTCACCTCGTAAAATAAGCTGGCAATATCATGGCGAAGCCTCTTAACTCTTCACGCTCCCAACGGGGTATGGGACTATCATTTCTTTGTAACCGCCACTTACAACGTTTCACAGCATAAATGGTAGATACAAGAAATAGAGAAGAAATGCACCCGAAATGAAAGAAGAAATAAACTTCACGAACAGAAAGATAATTTTTGTATGATGATTGGTCTATCTGTGTCAGTAGTTCATTACGTTATCACTATGTGCAAAAGCCGACAGGTACGCTTTATTGTTTGTCAGTAGAATGGGGAAAAAAACACACAAATAGTAATACGTCTTACAAGGAGAAAGGACAGGAAAAACCTACGTTGCGGCCACAAGGCCTTCGTCAGGGACAGACAAACAAGACAGGAGGGAAAGAAAGAAAATGAGAATTAAGTAGAGAACATGAAACTATCAAAATAAGAGAAAAACAACTCCCTTATGTCCAGTCACATGTCCAGTCACAGAAGCAAGATGGCTGCCACTAAACCGGAAAACGGAAGTCGATAGTGCATTAAAAACAAAAAATAAGAAATAATGAAAATAAGGACCGGAAAAAGTGAGGAAAAAAAATAATAATGATAATGATATATTAAGTGAGGGAAAAGCGATTTAGAAAATAAATAAATTAAAAAAAATAAATTAATAAATTTTAAAAAAATAAAATAAATAAATAAATAAAAATAAAATAAAGTAAATAGATATATATAAAAAATAATAAAAATAAATAAAATAAAATAAAATAAAATAAAATAAAAAATAAAAAAATTTATAAAAAGAAAAAAAAATAAAAATAAATGAATAAATAATAAATAAAAAAAAATAAAAATAAAATATATATATATATATATAAAATAATAAAAAATTTAAAAAAATAAAACAAATTAAAAAAAAAAAAAATGGGTGATCACATCAGTCTTCTTCTTTGATCCTTAGCCGCCGACCGTCAAAGCAGTCAGTGGCCATCACGCCTAGTGGCGTCTTTTAGGGCAACAACAAATTGATTCCACTTTGCTCGGTCGGTGGCCATCCTTCGTACAGTGCCCCAACTCTGGTTCATGCTTTGCATCTCAGCCTCCACAGTCCTCCGCCAGGTTATTTTTGGTCGGCCTCTCTTTCGTTTTCCTTCAAAGTACATCAAAGTAGACAGTCATAATACAATAGGGACTAGATAGAGAAAGGCGTCTCAGACAAAAGAATGTTGGGTATTCAAGCCGTGTGGTTTAAGGCAACCCATAAGATGGATGAGGTGTTGTTCCTGGCGAAACCGACTGTTGGCGTCCGAGGAACAGGATCTGATGGCTGTCACCTGGATGTCAGTGGCACCGTGGTGGTCCGGGCCATTGAAGTGGATGGCCACAGGTGTGGATTATTGTTTGTCAGGGTTCGTCTTAAACAAAATAATCAAAATAGTTAAACGATATGCCCACGTAAGAAAGAAGGAAAAATTAAAGATAGTAGTACAGAAGAAAAAAGATAGATATATAGACAGACAGGCAGACATATAGATTTTAATGGACCTGGTTCGAATCTCCAGAGTGTCTATTTATCTCTCACTTCCCTTTTGTCTAGCGTTCTACTTCCTTGCTCTTTATTAGTTGTGTTCTTTCTTTCTTTGGAGTGCCCACCTTTGACCCCTGTTCGCTACATGTTTAAGACACTCAGACCTGTCCATTCCCTCGTTAGTTACGTCACATCGCTGTTAAAACAGTAAACGTACCACGCTGTAACAAGCTTCATTGTTCACTTCGTAAACGCGTTCTTCTTATGTAGTTTCTATATACCTCAAGTGCGAATCGATTACAACAGCATCGAAACAAGTATCGATAATAATATTCTCTCATATTGTTTTTTACTGGGTAAAAGGGTATCGATATTTCTGAAATGTTTGTTCAGGAGCAATATTAGTCGCGGTATAAGCAATATGAATCAAGCCAGCATCGTATAATTATGGTGTTTTCTTCGGCTCAGGCACTGTTAAAAGCTTCAGTCCTCTATCTTTAGTTTTAACAGAATCTTATCGTTAAAAAGAAACATGAAAACATATGGAGTGGCTCTTTTATTATGAAAATAAATTATTAAACTCCTTCGCCATTTCTTAACGGGTGAAGAGATCTATGAAATCCGAATAGAATAGATTACTGACATTTATGTGGGATGATTTTAACGGGTGTTCTAGATAGTTTTCACAGAAGGTACAGTGCGATTCGCGCCGTATGCATATTTTCACGAAAAGCTGTTGCGAGTGTTTCTTCCCTTTCAAAGACATATTTCAGATTTTCATTAAGAAAACTCTGAATGGGTCAATGGTAGTATATCTATTCTTGCATTTCAGTGATATGGTTTAGATACTCGGATGTTATTGCTTACTTCTACAATTTAGACCTCAAAACGGGGCGGGGGAGGCTCTTCATTCGTCTAAGAACATACGCTCACATCATACATCACTCACATAAATCGACAACTCAATAGATGCATATTCAGTCTCCATGTAATCAACATAAATCTGCCTAGAGCATAGAAATACATGATTCCACTATATTGATAAACGAAATATCAAATTCTAATTAATACGTCTCCCATTGTCACAAGAACAATCGCTGATTCGCAGGCGTAGGAGAGCAATAAACGTCCAAAGAAATCTTTTATAAAAGGTGGCTTGATACATAGTTTCATCTGTTGGCCACGCCACTTTGGTCACTTCTTCAAATATCAATTCGCCTACAAGGCATCACGTGCCAACGGGCTATTGCGTCATATCAGCTCCAATAACTAACTGAGGGACATATCCGGGTTACGTGGAGAGATCGTGCTAATGAGCTCTGTCCACGAAAAAAAGCACTATTTTTGTGATGCCTAGTTGGCAGAGAGGATAGTAACTATTCGCTCCCTTAGCTAGGCTGTGGTGTCGTTCGAAAGGTCCTGGGTTCAATTCTCGGTAAGCCTATCACATCTGTTGTTTTTCTGTTGTCTAGTCTTCTACTTCTTTATTTCTCGCGAGCGCCTTAAACATACCTTTGTGTATTATTTATTTATTTATTAACTGTTTACAGGCCTTGGGTTTCCCGCTTTATTTGTTATACCTGTAAGGGGACCAGCTACATTGGTGATCCAATGCTCCGTGTGGAGCGCCAAGAATTATGATTATGATGAATACATACGTTATGGTGGGCTATTACTTTTTCTACGTAAATAGTAAACATTCTTTATAGTCCAAACGTCCGACTGGCTAAGCGGTTATATCTCTTTTGTCTCGCGACACAGTAACCGTGTTCCAGGATCGAAATTTGATGGTCACGCTCCAGTCAATCCACTTGTAAATGGGTACCTGACTTTGCTCCAGAGTTAGGGAAGGACAACGGTAGAGAAGAATGGAAGTGATCACTGCACGTCATAACGCTGGAACCTGTATGGCGAAGTCTCCCCTACGACAATTTCTTCCATGTGGTAACTTAGCTCGACAGCGCACAACTTTCCGAGCAATATGCTTAGATAAACATTAAATCTGCATAATTACAGGACAAACAGACACACATACTACACACGTTGTCAGATTATACATACCAGACTGTCATTTACGTACAGCATTCCATGACAGGCTGTCATGACTTGTAATCTAGTAACCATTACAGTACAGCACATTTTTAGTGTAGCTGTTGCTACGTTTGTGTGTGTGTGTGTGTGTGTGTGTGTGGAGGCTTTCGTTCTCAGTGTTCAGTACTAAATTTTAAGCAGCCACGTCTTTCACTGAAGCAGTGGAAACAATCTGGTTATTCACTGTGACCACTGCTACAGTTGACAGCTTTTTCTTTCACTGTGGTCACTGCTACAGTCTAAAGCCTTGTTTCTCACTGTAGTCACTGCTCCAGTCAAGACAGTCTTGTATTTCACGGTGGTCACTGCTACAGTATGAACAGTATTGTCATTTACTGTAGTCACTGCTACAGTTTAGGCAGTCTTGACTTTCACAGTGGTTTCTGCTACAGTTTAGGTACTCTTGTCTTTCACTGTAGTCATTGCTACAGTCTAAAGTAGTCTTTCAACGTAGTCACTGCTACAATCTAGGTTGTCTTGTCTTTCACTATGGTCATTCCTACAGTCTAAAGTCTTGTCCTTCACTGTGATCATTCCTACAGTCTAAATTCTTGTCTTTAACTTTGGTCTCTGCGGCAGTCTATGTAGTCTTGTCTTTCACTGCAGTCACTGCTACAGTCAAAAGTCTTGTCTTTTAACATAGTCGCTGCTACAATCCAGGTTGTCCTGTCTTTCAACGTGGTCACTGCTACAGTCTAGGCCAGGGGTCGGTAACCAGGGATTGATTTGGTAGATCTCTAATAATCCAAGGGGAATAACAAATCACTAGAGATATTTTGGACTAGACCTCTCCCGTTGGCATTAAAAAGCGCGGCCTCCCCAGGGATAAAAGTACTTTTTTCTCGTTCCCTGTGACCTAGCTTACTAAAGTCTTTAACTTCGTCAGATAAGAACGCCATCTTTTCTTTGAATTAAAGTTAAAATTCTATCAAATATCATACAACGAGAAACACATCGTACGATAGAGATAATAGTCACATATAAACAGCGCTTACTGCACATTCCAAATTCCAAGAAACCTGAAATCAGCTGTGATTTTATCAAAAAGTAAATCACTAGAGAGCATATCGTTTCTACAGTAGACCCCAACAGCTCCTGTGTTACCTACCTCTAGTCTAGGCAATCTTGACTATCCTCTGTGATACTAGCCAATGCACATAACAAAAACTGTGGAACCTAAGACCTCTCAGGCAAGGAAGGCATGTTCTTGTCTTTTTAAAGTGGCGTGTACCTTCTGCATAAGTAACCGTGGGCCGTAATACGTCATCTGGAATTGCCGTGTTTTGCTATTTAATTCTCTAAGTATCTTCGTCTGTTGTATTTCTTAATTGTGTTCTTTTGTGTAAGCAATGCTGTTTGTTTTTTCACCTAAACATATGTATGTCTCTACGTTTACTGTATACAATACTTTGTCAGTTTGAAAGTAAGAACACATTTAAAAAAATGTTTAACGAGAAAGCAAAGACGAGCCATTGTTTATTTTTAGTACAGACAAGCAAAATAACGATTAGAAAGTGAAGACTACTTTTGTTTAATAGAAAGCATAAGACTAAACAATAGCCATTATAAGTAAAAAACCATTTAATGATCAGTAGAAGTAAAAAACCATTTAATGATCAGTAGAAGTAAAAACCATTTAATGATCAGTAGAAGTGAAGACAGTTGGATGATCATTAGAAGTGAAGACAGTCAGATGATCATTAGAAGTGAAGACAGTTGGATGATCATTATAAGTGAAGACAGTTGGATGATCATTAGAAGTGAAGACAGTTGGATGATCATTAGAAGTGAAGACAGTTGGATGATCATTAGAAGTTTGGTTTTGGTTTTAAAGACATTGCACATGGACCACTCCATCAGTGCTCCGATCTCCCCCCTTAGATCGCACATGAGGATCTCACCATAATGTGCACGAACTCCGCAGCATCGGCAAGAATCCTAATGTGTATATATAGGAATCACACATTCTATAAATATTTTTGTGGTGGGTGTCACGGGTTGCCTCCCCTTGCTCTGCAGTAGTGGTCCAACAGTGGCCAAAACCTAGAGTATCTAATGTAGGTCTTCAAAGGTGTCTTCCTTCGCACAAGATTATTCTTTGCAGAGTTGTAGATAGAAGGATAATGATGCGTCTACCTCGAGGGTGTGTTCACAAGATATTTCAGAAGTCAAGAACAATGCTGAATGGGTCTGAGCACGTTAACTTTTTATCTGACCCCCGCCTTTTGTGAAGATGTATAGTGTATTAGCTCGTTCAAGCCCCTAGCTGATTTAATTCAGCGAAATTCCTATATATATATATATATATATATATATATATATATATATATATATATATATATATATATATATATATATATATATATATATATATATATATATATATATATATATGAATATACACTAGAAGTTCTGAATCATACGTGTGCCTTTCGCTCTGTAATAATTAATTAAACTGTGAATTTGTCAAAATCAACATAAACAAATTTAATGATCAATTACTTTAACACTTGTAAATAAATATGATTAAAGAAGAAAATCGAATCTTTCGAAGCAAAGTGTTACACAAAAATTCTCTGAATATCTTGGACCAAGAAGAAGAAAAATATAGACATCCTACACGACCTGAACATCGAGAACAACTGGCTCATAAACAATATCATGTCCCGGAAACTGAAATATTTTTGCCACATTAAACGTCAAAGTGGCTTAGAGAGAGCAGTGATGGAGGGTATGGTACCTGGAAGGCGAGGCAGGGGCCGACCAAGGCGACGGTGGACACAGGACATTGAAGACACCTTGAACATGACAGTGGAGGAGGCAGGAGGGCTGGTTAGAGATCGAGAGTCTTTCAGGCGAACTGTGATGAGAGCGACGTTCTGCACAGGACATGCTACATGATGAGAAATAAATATGACTGGTGATTATGAAAAATAATTAGGTTTCTTCACCGAAAAATCTTTAGGCGTGATGAATATAGCCAAATAAAGTTCCGTTATGTTTGACCTGTTAAAATTGGGACTTGTCAAAATGCTGTTTTGCCGATGCTGCTTTTCCGTAGATTCGTCTCTATGGTGAGGGCACGTTTCCAGATCAGTCAGGAAGTAACCGCTTCTGGTCAAGGCAAGAATCTTCACAACCCGTGCAATGTAGGTTTCAAGTGTCAATTACGAGGCGTGTTCAAATGAAACCCGACCGTGCTGCGCCAAGTGGACATTCGTAGGAGGAGCATGATGACGTCACATCTGACGTAATAAGCACACACGCATGTACAAGTGTGTAAGTGTTCATTCTCCTAGTATTCATTGGTTGTGCTGCAGATCGTTAAAATAATGGCCGGTGTGATAAGGAATCCGTCCAAAAAATTCAAGTCACTGATTTCTGCCGGTACGGTTATGCTGACCGTATTTTTTACCATGAAGGGCTTCTATTGGTAGACTTTAAAGAGCCTGGCGTGAACATCAATGCCATCCGCTACAAAGACACACTAGACAACCTGCATACAGCCATCAAGAATAAACGACCCGGCGTGCTTTCGTGTGGTGTGATTCTGTTGCACGACAATGCTCGTCCACATGTTGCGAACATTTTGCAGGAAGCGTTAGCAAGGAAAAGGTGGGAAGTTCTGCCACACCCAGCCTACAGCCTCGATCTGTCACCATGTGACTTTTATTTGTTCGGACCCTTAAAAAATCTCTAAAGGGGCAACGATTCGACTCCGGTGCAGACGTCAGGGCCTCGGTGACCAAATGGTTCAATAAGCAACCTAAGTCAATTTTCTCGGACGGCATCCGCCATCTACCCAAGCAGTGGGATGCGTGTCTGAATGCCTATGGTGACTATTTCTAAAGGACCCCAGTGAGTACTTGCTTCATAACAATTGCTGTATTTAATTCTACTACTCCTGCTGATGTACCTTACATATATTTGTTATAAAGCCACTGGGCCGGGTTTCATTTGAACACACCTCGTACAAGCTTTCAGTCACAGAATGGTAGTACAGCAAATGGTCTCTTCGGGACGTACCACAAATAGTCGGGTCGCCTCGTACTGGTACCACAAACTAAATAATTGAGAAATCCTATACTTCTTGCTCAGGTAAATAGTCGGCAACTTGATATATGTGGCGGAAGGTTATTTAAAATTATTTATTTATGTAAGAGTATGCCAGTAAAGAGTTCTGACCTTACAAGTAATACCCCAGTCTTATAAATAAGCACTGGTGTATTGTTATCATAAAAATAGTCAGACTGTGAAAACCCTGGCCCAGTTGGTAAGAAGTAGTACCAGGATTTAAGGTGTCTCCTCCCTGTGACTATCTTATGATTACTTATACTCTAGGGGATAAGTAAAATGTACATTCACTGAAACCACAAATGGAAGAAGTGAATAAGTCCTCAGGTACAGTTAAAATAGTTTAATAATTACACTAATATTCTATTTCTACTAGTTGGAAAAGAGCATACACATATATATAAAAGTATTCACACAATTACTATTATTGTCTGTTTAGACTTCATTCATTTTAAATATATCACGGTTTTTAGTCCTCTGATAAATGTCATCACTTGACTATTTATTGTGTTTCATATATTGTGGTAGTCAGTGTCCTAAGTGACACTTATCTGTTCAACTTGATACTGCTGACACGGAACTGTCCTTTGCTGATATCAGACTTGGTAGACCCAACAGTAGGGATGCCAATGACCAGTTGAAGTTCACTCTTTGGGGTCCTGCACTTTTGTGGGATTGCCTCTGATGAACTACACCGGCTTCTGATACTGGACAGTCTGGTTTGAGTTATTTCATGGAACCTGCAACATATCAGCCTTGGCTAGTATCTGGCTAGACTTGTAGCTGACTAGCACAGATGTCAGACCAGTCAGTCATCAGATGTCACCGTTATACAATCATAGTAAGTAAGGACATCATTTCAGTGATATAGCATTAATATTAACATTTCACTTAAGTGTAACTGACTAGCACATAAGTCAGACTAGTCAGTCATCAGGTGTCAAAGTTATACAGTCATAGCAAGTAACATCATTTCAATTATACAGAATTAATATTAACATATCAGTAATAAACATCTCTGGTTTATTCCGCTCCTATACATCCCTTTCTGATCTATAACTTGATCCTTCCAAATCATATCCAGTACAAATTCAAATACTGATGCTATTCTTAGCATCTACACAAAATTAATACATAAATAAAGAGAGTGACCAAGCGATCAAGTTGCTTTCTTTGGTAGTACCATTACATAGTTTTGGAATTGAAACCTGGCTGTGGAACACTCCATTTTACCAGCTGTAAATGGGTACAAAGTTGTGCGCTCGAACTAGGGAAGGCAAAGGCAGCAAGGAAGGGGACTAGTCGCCTTAACCTCGTAAACTGGGATCTTCCATGATAAAGTTTCTAACACTTCATTTCCCTACGACAATCTCTGCCATGGGACTGCCTTTATCTTCGTAAGCGATAAAGCAATATGATAAATATCTCTTCATTAGGCTGTGGGGCTATTTGTGATTAATTTTTGTACAAGCAACAATCATCCACAATGCACATGTTTAGATCATATAAAAATACAATACATTATATCAATGACTATTATACAGGCATATTTTGTGAATTCTATATGAACCTGAAATAACAAATATTATACACGGTAGTTATCATAATTTCGCTTACCCTCAGACTTCAGATACTGGACTTAAAAATGTTTCTGGCGATCCGCTCACAATTCATGGATAGTGGCGAAACTCTGCCTCCAGTCTGTCTCAAACCTTTTCCGTTGTCTGTGTCTCAGTTTACCGGTACGCTTTATATACGATAGCGCGGACGTATCGGAGAGTACCGACGTCACAGCTTAGACCTAGACCTAAAAAAATCCTTCCCGAACAGTGATTTCGGCCGATCTGTGCGTCGACGGAATTTTTGCCTTTCTCATTCTCGGCATATATAATATCCATATTGTTCCATCTTATCTAGTTTTATACAGCTGATAAAACTCTATCTTCCTATCCATGTAAATTCCCAAACTGTTATTTGTTGATTTTAATATTTCGAACAGAAGTGGGTTTACCAGCTGTTAGCGTAACTGTGGGCAGCCGAAATACGCATATATCTCCGAAAATGAGAACTTCCTACCGTTCCTTCTTATATGCAGTTATACACAATCCTTCCCTGTACTGAAATGTAAAATCTTTTTCATACTGATTCCCTTCTGCTTTTATTTATCCTTGGCGATTTCCTCTGACTGATACACATTTCGCTGATACGCCGCCATTTTGAAAGCGGTCAATCGATCGTAGACGGTTTTATAAATCTACCTGAAAACGTTTGCAATGACTTGCAACCAATTTTGCGACAATATAGATGCCTAGAACACACGTCGGGGTATTTAGTTCTATTAACAATGTCACGAGATGAAATTGGGGCAACCCCTTCTCGATCTCTCTTTCACTCCGGCAGTACTCATTTTAAATTGTTGTACTGACTAATTGCATGCACTTTCTTATTTCTCTGCTATGTAGCAGATATTTTGTATTTTCATTTGGACACTCCTTTTAGTAATAATTCGTCTTGTCTGTTTTCCTGCCCCTCCCTGCTGAGATAGTAGACAGGTGATGCCATATTGAAACGGCAGTCATGCTGTTAATGTCGTGTACCAAACCTTGGCCGCGACAGATTAACACTAAAATAGCCCCAGCGTATTTGTGTAATCGCTGATAAGGCAAGAGTGCGTCTTCGCCAAGGTGGTAAAGAGACTTGTTTTGTGTGCTCAAGTGACAGATAACGAGATTGCTCGTCCGTGAGACACCTTATGGACAGACATAAATGGCATAATCGTTTCCTGTCCGACTTTCACGAAGACATTACTTTTTATGTAAGTAACAAGTTGTAACATCTGACACACATTGTCGTATGAGTTTACAGATGTGATGGTGGGTCTGCGTACCAGGCAAATGGATGTTTTATTACCATATATGGGAGAGGTGACCTCGGCATCATGCACATACTTTTTCCATTCCGGAAATAATTTTAAATTTCCCCACACAACACGCATGTTTGAAAACTAGACAACAGAAAAACTACAGACGTGAGTGGCTTACCCAGAACTCGAACCCAGGACCTTCCATGCGACAACCCCGCCTAGCTATGCAAGCGAATCACACTATCCTCTCTGCCATCTAGGCATCACCAAAAAATGATAAGCCACTCACGTCTGTTGTTTTTCTGTTGTCTAGTTTTCTACTTCTTTATTTCTTACGAGTGCCTGAAAACATACCTTTATTTTTGTCTAATATTTATTTACTGTTTACAGGCCTCGGGTTTCCCTTCCTTATGTGTTATAAATATTTGAAAACGGCTGACGCTTTACTTAGCTTCGAAACAAACAAATGCGGGGGCAGACTTGCAATATAATCTGACAATTGCAAGTCTAGCTCACTGTGAGAAATCGCTTGCCAACTCGACATAACCAGACTGCCAGAAGTTAGAATTCCGAATTCCATTTATCAGGCCAGACTTTTATTGGAGTATATTGGAAGGACTTGCACAGCCCAGGAAAAACTCTACCATTTTAATAAATAACCGGAATCTCAGGAAACTGAAACTCACGGAGTCATAGAGGGAATTATGTTATAAAATTAACCACAACAAGAACACATGTAAAAAAGCATCTGATAGGGCCTTAACTTCATTCATCTGAGCAAACAGTCTGTGAGCCGTGATTGGCTTAAGTTGTGCATTTTACATTTTATATTTTTTCATTACTAACATGTGAACTAATATGTATATATTGCCATGTGAATATTGTTATGTGAAAATCGCTAGTGGATGTCCCAGTCATTTGAGGCTGGCAACCTCAGCGTATTGAATGATGATTTCATGAACCACCACTGCAAGGGCTGGTGACTGCTTTATTGCTAGTTTCTTACAGAGAACTAAAAGCACAATGTAGTCCCAAGTTCCATATGGAACAGGGAGGGAAAGATGAAAGAAATGATGTACATTCTAAGTATAGTATTTACATTTTCAAACCAGTGTAAATGTCTATGTAAACATATTCACTTTAAAATTAATGGAAGTTTCAAACTGTTCAACAAGTGTAGATATAAATGAAAACATATTCAATTTATATTGTAAACACTTTTCAATCAGTGGAGATGTAAACATATTCTATCTGTACTATTAACCTTTTCATTTAAATGTAAAATAAAGATAAAGCTATTGAATTTAAAGGTAAAGAAAGTTTTCTCTCGAGGGATTAAGTTTAATTCTCATCGAGGGTAAAATCTGAGGTAGATGGGATGGTGGAATAGAAAGAAGGGGACACATAAGTATGTGTCGGAAAACGTAATACTCAGGAGAGCGTTTCGTTTCTATTCTTTTACCAAAGTTGTTGGGGGTATCTCTGGAACAAGAAGGGAACAGTAGCCTGAGCTTTAAGACGAGAGACCAACTTTGTAGACACTCCCTGACATTTCAGGGAACGAGCTGCGCCCTAAAATTCTTGACCAGCGATGAGCGTGTTCAGTCTACCAAGAACCAAACCATCCGCGGGAGTAGAACCTACCAGTGGCAGATATGTGAGACCTATAAGCTGCCACGTGAACTCCTTTATAAACTTTCATTCCATCACAACAGTGATGATAACTTTCTGTTAAATCATTATTCAAATTTTCTAAAACCTTGTTAAACCTAAATGATTATTAAATTTGTTATTTGTAATTATACAAATTTAACTTCGATTTAATCATTTTTAAATGTACTGCATGCTTGTCTCAGTCAATTTACTAAATACATTCTAAACAGCGATATACCTTAATAATAAGATTCCACTGGGTAAATCAGGGTGGGGGCCGGACGAGCTGAAATTAATAATTGCTTAATACTTCATAAAAGGCGGCGGACCGATAACAATTGCTCTGCCAATGCGGCATTGTTTTTGACTTCGGAAACACGAGGGGGCTTCAAATGACAACCTTTAATTTGCGATAGAAATTCGAAACACCGTGCCATTGTCATGTAAGTTGGCAGTAAGGTGAACAATGATAGTAGGATAAAAGGTTAACAAGTCTGAGCAGAGGAAAGGCACGAAAATATGTGCGTTAAATATGCCAAAATAATAGATAATAAAGGCGATGAGAGGAAATTACGTAAAAGCAAACGAGCCATAATGTCACAGTGTGTAGGTTTCTATTTTTTAAATTTTACCAGGGCAGCGGCCTGATAGGCCTACTCTTGTTTTTTTCGCCCTTATCCGAGAAGGCTAGGCATCCGATCTCATTACTCAGGAGACCATGGGAGAGAATGACATCATTATGACCACAGGTTCTGAAAAATATTTCCATAAATTTTATTCCCTTAACTGGGAATCGAACCCGGTACCTCTAGAACTGGAGGCGGACTCCATACCTCTTAGACATTCCAACTCCCCATTAGAAGTAAAAACAGTTGAATGGTCATTAGAAGTAAAGACATTTAAATGACCATTAAAAGTAAAAACCGTTGAATAACCATTTGAAGTAAAGACAATAGAATGATCATTAGAAGTCAGCTGAAAGATCATTAGAAGTCAGCTGAATGATCATAGAAATCAGCTGAATGATCATTAGAAAGAGACAGTTTAATGATCATTGGAGGTAAGCACAATTGAATGATCATTACAAGTAAAGATAATTTATTGATCACGAGAAGTAAAGATAATTTATTGATCACGAGAAGTAAAGATAATTTATTGATCACGAGAAGTAAAGATAATTTATTGATCACGAGAAGTAAAGATAATTTATTGATCACGAGAAGTAAAGATAATTTATTGATCACGAGAAGTAAAGATAATTTATAAAACGTAAAGGCATGTTAATGATTGTTAGATGTAAGCACAATTTAATTATCATTACAACTAAAGACAATTTATTGAAGTAATGATAATTGTTTGACCTTTAGAAGTAAAGCCACTTTAACGATCATTAGAAGTAAAATGGTATTCGGCCAAAAGATTCGGTGAATACCATCACCAACCAAGATCTGCTTACTCGGAGCAAGCAATAGGACATGCACACCATCATAGCTGGTAGACGCTGGAGCTGGGTTTGCCATGTCCTCAGAAGAGACCCCGATGCCATCACAAGAATAGCTGTGCTTTGGACCCCTGAAGGAAAACGAAAGAGTGGCCGACCAAAAACAACCTGGCGGAGGATTGTGGAGGCTGAGATGCAAAAAATGAACCAGAGTTGGGGCACTGTACGAAGGATGGCCGCAGACCGAGCAAAAGGGAATCAATTTGTTGTTGCCCTACAAGACGCCACTAGGCGTGATGGCCACTGACTGCTTTGACGGTCGGCGGCTAAGGATCAAAGAAGAAGAAGTAAAATAAAGTAAACACAATCCTATATACAAGGGAAACTACAGACAACGCTCTGTACAAGATAGGATCAAGGCAGTCCAATATTTACATACATTTCCAGACCCTGTGTACTTTGTGATCGAAGCAAATCAAAAAGGAAAAACAAAGTTCCATTGTTCTTACTCTTTGAAATGAACTACGTACAAATATTGTTTTGTTTTTGTTCTACTAGTTCATGCAGCTCCACGTATGCCCAATATGTTTGCCCTGTTGCAGTAATCTTATGTCTTTGATGTTAAAAGGAGAGTTTCAATAATGTAAACAAATCGTAACGGCTGATCAAATATCACGTGTTCTTGCCATGAATACTAAACAGGGATGATCAAGAAGTAAGGTTGATATTGCAAGTGTAATGTTGGAAACAAAAAACATTAATGTTGTTGACAGTTTTCGAAATGAAGATTTAGCGCCCTGCGAGAAAGGCGTCCTCTTACGTGATCGTGATTGTGGGGGTTATTGTAAGTATTGTATTGGAGTCTCCATATCTTAAAATAATGTAATGGACAAAACTATTTTGTTCACCCCCTGATGGGTTATAATTAGAATAAACGGTGTCTTTAACTGTAGCGAAGGTAATCAACTGACGTAATGAGCTTCGAATGTGAAACAAGTAATGTCTTTAGAGCTTTTTAGTATATTAGTAGAGAGTTCTTCGGTATTATATAGAACCAATCCTAACATACGGAAATTATCATGCTCAATTAGTGAATAAGTTGTAAAAGCAATTGACGCGACTGAGATGTGGTTTTACAGAAGAATGATAAAAATGACATGGACAGCTAACAAGAGTAATGAGGATCTTCTGAAGGAGACAAATGCACCCACTTTCGTTATGCATGTTATAAAAAGAAGAACGCTGGAATATAATCGGTGACAACATGAAAGATTGAAGGACGACAAAAATAGAATATACTGGATAGTTTATCATCATGGATTGGAATATACTGGATAGTTTATCATCATGGATTGGAAAGAAGTCAGCAATACAGTTGATAAATATTAATGGTGACAGACAGTTGTGGAGAGACATGATCGCCAGCGTCACCAGACATAGTACTTGATGAAGAAGACGAATATTAGTTACACCCTACATTTCTATCCTGCTGTATATCTACAGTAAAGGAATTTATTGGAATGTCGCAAACTGTCGGCTTATTCTTGACTTTATACTTGAGCTTATTCACACAAGGGTGTAAGCAGTGCATTCTCACCATTGAGGAGAACAAGCTTCCCTGAACTGGTTTACAAGATACCAGAACCGATGAGAAGGGATATCAAAAAGCTATCCAGAACTGGTTTACAAGATACCAGAACCGATGAGAAGGGATATCAAAAAGCTATCCAGAACTGGTTTACAAGATACCAGAACCGATGAGAAGGGATATCAAAAAGCTATCCAGAACTGGTTTACAAGATACCAGAACCGATGAGAAGGAATATCAAAAAGCTATTCAGAACTGGTTTTACAAGATACCAGAACCGATGAGAAGGGATATCAAAAAGCTATCCAGAACTGGTTTACAAGATACCAGAACCGATGAGAAGGGATATCAAAAAGCTATCCAGAACTGGTTTACAAGATACCAGAACCGATGAGAAGGAATATCAAAAAGCTATCCAGAACTGGTTTACAAGATACCAGAACCGATGAGAAGGGATATCAAAAAGCTATCCAGAACTGGTTTACAAGATACCAGAACCGATGAGAAGGGATATCAAAAAGCTATCCAGAACTGGTTTACAAGATACCAGAACCGATGAGAAGGGATATCAAAAAGCTATCCAGAACTGGTTTACAAGATACCAGAACCGATGAGAAGGGATATCAAAAAGCTATCCAGAACTGGTTTACAAGATACCAGAACCGATGAGAAGGAATATCAAAAAGCTATCCAGAACTGGTTTACAAGATACCAGAACCGATGAGAAGGGATATCAAAAAGCTATCCAGAACTGGTTTACAAGATACCAGAACCGATGAGAAGGGATATCAAAAAGCTATCCAGAACTGGTTTACAAGATACCAGAACCGATGAGAAGGGATATCAAAAAGCTATCCAGAACTGGTTTACAAGATACCAGAACCGATGAGAAGGGATATCAAAAAGCTATCCAGAACTGGTTTACAAGATACCAGAACCGATGAGAAGGAATATCAAAAAGCTATCCAGAACTGGTTTACAAGATACCAGAACCGATGAGAAGGGATATCAAAAAGCTATCCAGAACTGGTTTACAAGATACCAGAACCGATGAGAAGGGATATCAAAAAGCTACGAAATAGATTTAAAAAGGATTCGTGTGACTTTAAAGTGCATTAAAAAGATGAACCCTACGAGAGAATAGAACCATTTATATGTGGTATCTTCATACTCTTTCGTTTTATTTGCCAAAGGTATCGTCGGCAGAGCACGATCTCCGCAGCTCCCGCGATGATTCTTGTTTGAAAGAAAGCTCATGGTAGCATTGCAATAGATGATGGAAACATTCGGTCACTCTGGAAGGGCCACCATACCAGGGAAGAGGCAAGGGATGTCCCTTAGGGAGTCCATCTGCCAGGTGCCGACCCGCTCGCCCGCCAGACAGCCAATGTATCTGATTCTTAAAACTGTTTTGACTTTGCAACCTTGATGTGCTGTGTAAAGGAATGTGATGTAAACCCAAGGCTAACAAGGTGCATAGCAGCTGCCTTAACTGAGAGAGCAGTTGCATTTCGTTTGGGAACATGGACATCAAAACCAATGCACATTTGCCAAGGATTACCCCAGGTTCTCCATTATCACCGGTGCTGTTTAACATCTATACAGCAAAAATAGCTGCAATCCAACCGACAGGTTTGGGACGAACATTAACTTTTGCCAATGACTTGCTTATTTAGAGGACTGGTTCAGATAGAAATGAAATGGTTAAAAGCATACATGAGACACTTCAAGCAGTTTCTAAATGGTTCGACGAAACCAGCTCCAAGGTCAATCACAACAAAGCCTGTGTGCGTTGGTGCTCCTTGAATAACTCCATATTGAAAGCAGATCTTTCAGACTGCTCTCAGTGGACAGAAAATTGAAAGGCAGAACAATTTGAAATACCTTGGAGTAACATTCGATCGTGGGCTATCATATAAGCACCATGTTGATCACATCATACGGAAGTGCAAAAGAGGTCTGGCAGCCCTAAAAACAATGGCTGCAGCGCACCTGGAGCAGAGACTAATGTTTCTCTTGTATCATCAGCTGGTCTTGTCTGTAATCGAGTATGGCCTGGGAATACTCATTCTGTTAATATCACAGTGTGAACGGTTGGAACGCATTCTAAACGAAAGGATGCGTATAGTCTTGGGCTGCACGCGAGATACCCCTATTGTGATGATGCGGCACATGCTTGGATTGCTGTCAATTAGATCCCAGATATACGATGGCCCAAGTAAAAGCGTATATGTGTGTAACCACAGACAAAAGGCATCCCCTGCATGGGAACATAGCTGACATCAAAGGAGCGAGAATAAAGAGGTGGATGTCATGGATGGTGCAGACGGAGGAGACTATTAGACAGGTGACCCCAGTTGAAAGTATGTTCAAGGGAGAAGAGTGGAGTAAGTCAGATGAGAGCTGGATGAACTACCAGCAAGTCATCATCAGCCTTGGTAGAGAATGCAGAATTTGGGCCAATGGGAGAGCAGAGCTGGAAGTTGATCAGCTTATAAAGGATAATGCTGGGGATGATGATGCAAATGTGTACACTGATGGGTCTGTAATATGTGGTAATAAATCAGGGTGGGGCTTCTCTGCTTTAGTAAAGGACAGAACCGTCGCTGAACGTAGTGGGGCTTACATGATAACTACCTCCAGCATGACAATGGAGACAGAGGCAGTTACTGCTGCCTTAAGATGGCTGTCTGAGACTTTATTAAAAAAAGGCAGTTATTGTATCAGACTCACAATCCATGCTTCGAAAGGTCCAACATGGTTGGCTTCAACATGAATGGAAAACCTCCATTGAAGCATCAAATTTTCAAGAACTGATATGGATCTACTGTCCTGGTCGTGCAGGTGTACGTGGCAATGAAAGAGCTGACAGACTAGCTTCAAGAGTACAACAGGTGTATTGGCCATGGATAAGGAAGAAATACTGAGGGCGATTCATGTTCGTCTATTAGAGATTGACACTGCAATCGATGAATCATCAAGGCTAAGTTTGCTGGAATTCGGCATCAAACGTAAGACCAGCAGGGGTGGACGTATGAGAGGACGCATCCGACGTGGATACAACGAGCGTGCAACAGGAACAATTAGCATGTATACCCTTCGACATTTGCTGCGGGAGACTTAGCACCTATGGGTTTGCCCGAGTGCAATGACGTCGATTCTGATTAACAATAACAATAACAATATGCGGTATCTATAAAAAGGTATAACTTAACTTACGACGGGGTCCCATCGTAAGTCGGAAATCCCTATATATTATAAGAACCGTAAGGATATGTTAACAAGTAACATATCTGAATGCTAAAATAAATATGTCTGTTTTGTTATATATTTAAACTGATTGTACTCTTTATTGATAGTGACGTAATACAATCTACAAATTATAACATGAAATTACTGTACTTTACAGCCATGTACTGTCCATAAGTAACGAAACATACGTGTACAACACTTCTAGGATAGCAGTCGTAAGTTCGAGTGGTCGTAAATTGCGTGCGTCGTATGTCAAAGACTATATATACATATATATAGTGAATATATATTGGATTCCTCTAGACTGCAAGAAAAATCTATATGAGAACGCAGATAGACCTGCAAAATGAAAGAAGCAGAATTAAAGCGGAACTCAGGAAAACAGATGAAGTGACAGAAGTAATAATCAAATATAGCTTTCTGAAGAAAGAAAAGACTGTAAAGAAAACACCTAGTCTAAGATATAACAGAACCAATCTACTCCTTACCAAGAATAAGCAATCGATTGTCAGAGTGGTTAACGCCAGGCTTGAAGCACGGTAGCGTCGCGCTCCAGTTTACCTAGCTGCAAATGGGTATGTGGCTCTGCTCTTGAGTTAAAAATTAAAAGGCATCGAGGAGTGGAACTGGTCAGCGCACCTCTCGATATGGACCTAGAATAGTGAAGTCTCTGACACTTCATTCCCCTGCGGCAGTAGATATCTTTACCTTTTACCAGAAACAGATCATGTTTCAGACAGACAACCGAAAACTGTAGACTCAAGAATCATCGGTTCAACAAATTCAAAATGTGCTCATGTGAAGAAGGCAACAACAAAAAACAAACAAACAAACAGCACAACACGCCCTCCAAAAATGTCCGCTCCAGGAAAGAAGCAGTTTTACAGCACGGCCTTCACCAACCCCTTGTAAGGAGAAATTGTATGACGATGAGAGAGAAGTCTTAGACAGAAGACAACGTTCTGAGATAAATAAATGTGGTTGTATGACGATGAGAGAGAAGTCTTAGAAGACAACGTTCTGAGATAAATAAATGTGGTTGTATGACGATGAGAGAGAAGTCTTAGACAGAAGCCAACGTTCTGAGATAAATAAATGTGGTTGTATGACGATGAGAGAGAAGTCTTAGACAGAAGCCAACGTTCTGAGATAAATAAATGTGGTTGTATGACGATGAGAGAGAAGTCTTAGACAGAAGCCAACGTTCTGAGATACATAAATGTGGTTTTATGACGATGAGAGAGAAGTCTTAGACAGAAGACAACGTTCTGAGATAAAAAATGTGATTTTATGACGATGAGAGAGAAGTCTTAGACAGAAGCCAACGTTCTGAAATAAATAAATGTGGTTTTATGACGATGAGAGAGAAGTCTTAGACAGAAGACAACGTTCTGAGATAAATAAATGTGATTTTATGACGATGAGAGAGAAGTCTATAACAGAAGCCTTTTACTTACTTACTTAGTCGTTCCCCTTCTACCGTGAGGTGTAGAGGTTTGGAAGAGAGAGCGCCAGACCATTCTATCAGCTGTCTTCTTCCTGGCCTGGTTCCATTCTAGTCCTCGGTCCTTCAAAGATTGTCTAATGTTGTCCTCCCAGCGGACTCTGGTATAACAGAAGCCAACGTTCTGAAATAAATAAATGTGGTTGTATGACGATGAGAGAGAAGTCTTAGACAGAAGCCAAAGTTCTGAAATAAATAAATGTGGTTGTATGACGATGAGAGAGAAGTCTTAGACAGAAGCCAACGTTCTGAAATAAATAAATGTGGTTTTATGACGATGAGAGAGAAGTCTTAGACAGAAGCCAACGTTCTAAGATAAATAAATGTGGTTGTATGACGATGAGAGAGAAGTTTTAGACAGAAGCCAACGTTCTGAAATAAATAAATGTGGTTGTATGACGATGAGAGAGAAGTCTTAGACAGAAGCCAACGTTCTGAAATAAATAAATGTGGTTGTATGACGATGAGAGAGAAGTCTTAGACAGAAGCCAACGTTCTGAAATAAATAAATGTGGTTGTATGACGATGAGAGAGAAGTCTTAGACAGAAGCCAACGTTCTGAAATAAATAAATGTGGTTGTATGACGATGAGAGAGAAGTCTTAGACAGAAGCCAACGTTCTGAAATAAATAAATGTGGTTGTATGACGATGAGAGAGAAGTCTTTGACAGAAGCCAACGTTCTGAGATAAGTAAATGTGGTTGTATGAAAACGAACGACAACGAAGAAGCAGGCGATTTCCGACAAACAAAAAGAGCCTAGTTTAGCATCACTTCGGCCATGACATTGAATCCCAAGTTCCTTCCTATTTATTCTCAAAGGCATTATTCCTTAAGCTACTTCTAACACTCCTAATGATTTTGATTCTGAATCTCCATGGAACATTCTTATCTGCATACTTCAAGTGAAAAGTAGTACACTACTTTGTCAATAACATATACACTTGGTCACGATCGCAGACAACTGTAAATTGTGGGGAATCTATGTGGCAGAAATTCTGTTTGGTTCAGTATTGTTTTAAACCCGTTAAATCGCAATGTACTACAAGTGCCCCATTGTATTTGACTGTACATTAAAATTAATAATAAAACAGTTATTAATCTCTATCGGGTCTTACAACGATCGTTTTACAAGTAGATGGATGTTCTTCATGTATTGAAAACAAGTTACATGTTTTAAATCAGCATGCGGCCTCAATGCATGTACACAGAATACAATTTAGTAGTCTGGTAAAAATGTTCTTTGGTTTTAATGGGTTAATGATTATTCTTGATCATCAAGCTCGCAAGTGGAATAATAAATGGATGCTTGCGTAGAATATAAGGAATGAAGTGATATGATAAGATCACTAATGTGCGACTGATGATAAGATCACTAATGTGCGACTGATGATAAGATCACTAATGTGCGACTGATGATAAGATCACTAATGTGGGACTGATGATAAGATCATTAATGTGGGACTGATGATAAGAGCCAGACAAGTGCTAGTGAAACAAGAAATGATAAGAAGACGTGGGGGGATGGATAGGGCACACCTTGAGAACAACCTACTGATAGCATTACGAGGGAGTTCCTATTCTGGAATCGCCAGGGTAAATTAGTAGAGTGAGACCAAAAAACACATGGAGAAGAGGTCTCGAGACAGACATGAAGATGTTGAAGAAGATATGGACATACTTTTGAGCTGATGGCACGTGACATGAAGACTTTTGAGCTGATGGCACGTGACATGAAGACTTTTGAGCTGATGGCATGTGACAAGAAGACTTTGCGTAAATTTGTTGAATTCATATGCTTCTTGGGGATTTGATAGGTGAAAGAAAAATAAGAAGTATAACAATCTTCTGGATTTGATCGTCCATCAATTACCTAGCGATCAACTGTTGAACCGCAGTTCAGTTGCTTGTTGTTGTAAAGTGGAAAGAACCTTCATTAAAGTTCAAAGTTTTTGTTTATATTTGTTATAACTCTTTGGCACATCTGTCATCATCTTGAATGTTTGTCTTGACGAAGAAATTAGGTCGCAATTGTTATTGTACTGTGACTATTTTTAAATACTTGGGAGTTTAATCACAGCAAAAACATGAGATGAAAGGTGAAAAATTAAGATCATAACACGGCAAGTGAAAATATCATGCCCGACAATGGATATTCCCTCTAGGGAAACGTGTTTTTTTCGCACAAGAGTGTGAACAAGTAAATTAGTGCTATAAACAGCCTGTACTTAATACAAAATGGTAAAGGTTGTCTCATAACCGATACTAAAGTAGAGGAGTGAAGTGTTTGAGACATTACCAAACTAGGTTCATCTATTTTTATGAAATGGGGTGACCAGTTCCTGACCAGTTCCCTTCTTCAGTGCTTTTGCTTTCCTAATTCAAGGGCAGAGTGAGGTACCCATTAACAGCTTAGTAGACTGGTGCTAGCCGCTAGAGGGTTTCTATCTTGGAACGCCCTCTAGCCACTCGGACAATCGGACGCCGCACTAACTTGTGTCGGGTCTCGGAGGAGACACATCTAAAATAGGCCCGCTGATCCATCATACATCGTAAAAGGCGACAACTGTGAGGTTGTCAATGGCATTAGCAGCCTTATCAGAAGACAGATTGCTGCAGAAGCCGTCACTGTTGAATCACATAAAAGTACTTTGAAAAAGGTTTCTTGCATGTGGACCAACACAAGTGGTGACCCTCAATCTCTAATGGGAATTAAACAGGACAATAAATGGGATGTCAGGCTTAGACAACGAATAAACAAAGAAAGGTGAATATTTAACGATAAATAAACAACAGGCGCGACTCTCTGGCGCGGAATCAAGAAGAAGAGACGACAATTTGACTATAAATAAACAACGGGGAATACTCTTTGACAACAAATAATTAATGGGAGGCGACTCAATGAATTAACAGCGGGAGGCGACTCTTTGACAAGTAATAAACAGCGGGAGGCGGACTCATTACCGATAGATAAACTAACAAGAAAATGGGAGGAAGAGGTTAGAGACATGGTTTCCCACGAGGATGTTGTAAATTCCAAACAGAAGTTGAAAAGAAGTCACTCGACGATGAATTGAAAGATGTCAAAACAGAACAGAGAAATCACTGCATAGACCACAAAGACGAGAACCAATTTTACTGGGCACCTCTGAAAATTTGACAACGTGCAAAACACATGCCATCTTTTGCTATTTGACAACCACGTGTGGTTCACTTGGGTTTGTGAAGAAAGGAATAAATAATAGGACCACAGCACCATCAGTCACGTCATACGAGGCTACTAATATGAGGTTGTGTATGAGGTTGTGTATGAGGTTGTGTATGAGGTTGTGTATGAGTCTGGCAACCTCATCATTTCATTTGGTTTCGTTTTAAGGAATATCTTCATTGCACACCAACAAACCCCATCAGTGCTCCGATCTCCTCCCTTAGATTACACAGGGAGGATCTCAGCACAGTGCACGAACTCCGTAGCACCGGCGAGAATCCCGGTGTGTTTATACGAATCACACATTCTATAAATGTTTTTGTGGTGGGTAGATTTCTAATTTTTAAATTTTGCCAGGGCAACGGCCTTCCAGATAGGCCGACTCTTTACGATTTCCAACTGCCGTGGGATTTTTAACGTGCGCAACTTACACACGGGACCTTCTGTTTTTTCGCCCTTTTCCGAGAAGGCTATGCATACGATTTCACTACCCAGGAGAC